>CM052549.1:24562411-24606209 GCA_028533065.1 Trachops cirrhosus
GATGGTACAAGGCTGATGTGGATTCTGAAATGTCTGTGGAATTTCCAGGTGGAATGGTCAGCAGTATTGGAAACAGGAGTCAGAAGCAGGGGCATAGGTTAGAGAGTGAGCTACAGAGTCAGGATTTTACCCAGAAAGACTGTTTAGTGAGAAGAGACCCATGAGCTGAGGATAAATACTTGAGAAATCACAGGCAGATTGGCTCACAGAGAACCTCCAGCAGCAAAAATCAGAGATCAGCTTAGAGAGTCGGGATGTCCAGTCTTCGAATCTGGGGGGAATAATCCACAGGCTTTAGGCAACTGGCCAAAAGTTTCATTTTGTTTGGCTCATCAGGGTTGTAATATTTTTAAAAAATAATTGCCAACATTTTTAAAAGTTTTTTTAAAAGACTTTATTTATTTACTTTTAGAGAGAGGGGAAAGGAGGGAGAAAGAGAGGGAAACATCAATGTGTGTTTGCCTCTCACACACCCCCAACTGGGGAACTGACCCATGACCCAGGCATGTGCCCTGACTGGGAATCAAACCAGTGACCTTTTGGTTCCCAGGCCGGCACTCAATCCACTGAGCCACACCAGCCAGGGCTAATTGCCAACATTTAAGAGTTAAGAGATGTCACATAAGATTGGCATCTCTGACTTTCTTGAAACATTGGGGTATCTGGCCATCTAGGGCCCATACCCCTCCCAGTGATACAGGGGCTGCCCGTCTGCTATGGGGACAGGCTCTCCTAGGCCCTCATATACATCTTAATGTGGCCTTTTTTCACTCATTGACAAGGCCTGCTTGTCTTCTCTGGGCATTTGAATTTAGAGTCTTTCCCTATAAATCAAGGAGGATGTGATCAATTAATGTCCAATAGGGCAAAGGAATGAATAAGAAATGAGAAAACCTCCCCTCTCTTTGAATCAGGAAATTATGAGTCACCTGCATGACCTGAGTGAGGGGAGATTTAAGAAGGTGATAAGGCACAGAAGTAAGATCCTAATTGCCATGGGTTAAGGAGTGGCCAAGAGGGAAGAAGGAGGGTGGTGAGTATGGAGGGCTAGGCATTTCTTTCTGTAAAGGTCCATAGAGCAGATATTTTTGGTTTTGAGGGCCCTATGATCTCTATCACAATTACTCAACTCTGTTCTTGTAGTGTGAAAGCAGCCATAGACGATATAGTATAAACAAATGAGTGTGGCTATATTCCAATTGAATTTTATTGACAAGGATGTGCTTCCTATAGACCATAGTTTGCCAAACCCCAGATGGGCATGCTGGGTCAAGGGTTTGAATATTAAGTTGGGAGGAATGTGAGCCGGTCTGTACCCAGGAGTGGAAGGGCCAGTGGAGGGGGTGATACCAAAGGTAAAGAAAAACAAGAGAAAGACTGAGCAAGTCCCTTCCAGAGGGAGTTGGGGCAAGGCGGTCGTGGTGGTGAGGGGAGAAGAAAGAGCTTGCCCACTGAGACCTGGGCAGAGGTGGAGAACAAGTTTGTAGCATGTACAAGTAAAGTAAGGGAGGACTTTGTGCTGCTGCTGATGCCAGTTTTGTGGCTAAAGTAGGAAGTAAAGCAATCAACTGAGAGTATTCAGGAGGTGAGAGGAAGAAATCAGTCAAAAACAAAGAGCTTGATAAACAGTGCTCAGGGTGCAGCTGAGACTGGACACCACAAAATGATTGTGTAGTCACTTTGTGCCATTGTGCAACTGCAGCCACAGCACTAGTGTTTAGAGTCAGAGAAGGCAGATTGTAGCAGTGGTCATGGGTTTTGATTTTCTGGAGACCGTAATTTAGAACAAAGGGGCCTGGGCTGAGTAGTGGAAGAAGAGAAGCCAAGAGGGTCCTGTTAGTAATGAACGAACAGCTCAAGGAATTAGAGGGTTCTATGAACAGACACAGTGGTTATGAAGGTAGAGAGAGCAGTAAGGATAGGAGGTGATCTAAGAATAGACCATTGGAGTTTAGAATTTCTGAGTTGGGGCATTTCCAGGATATTAAGATCCAGGATGGGGGACTGCAATGCAGTGCAGCAAAGGAGGTTCAGGAACCCTGAGGTAAAATTGCTCACCGGCTATCTTCATAAAGTTTGAAATCACTCAGGATTCAGGGTGGAGGGGATTTTGCTCAGTGATGGAGAGTGGCCTGAAGGCAGTAGATGGCAACAATGAAGGATGGATATCTGGATGGTGCGAGCATTTGTGAGAGGCAGGAACAACAGCCCACTTTTCAGGCTCTGCAGATGCCTGCCTGGTGGCCCTGCTGAGCAAGCACAACTTGGTTGCCAAGGAGACCCGTTCATCACTGCCTCCACAGACTTGGCAGGCTGGGGCCTGTTGTTCAAGATAGGAGGAGTCTGCCATTATGCCAACCCTCTCCTTAACCCATGCCAGCCCTGGTGTGAGTTTTCTCTTGCTCTTCCATGACACAGACCTGTCAGTAAAGAACATGTCAGCCTTCCCTGCCTGCCTGCTTCTTTTTGCTTATCTCTGATTCCGTTCAAGTTGGGTAAAGTAAGTCTATTCAAGTTCAGTAATGGACATCCTATCCCTTCTCTCTTCCACCAGTAAGTAGACAGGCAATCCTAACATCTGTCTAAATGCACCCATGGAGAAGAGCCTGGAGTCTTCTTAAGTGACACTGGCACATCCTGGAGGGGCTGAAAGAATTGGGCTGTGGCAGACTCCATTTGGAATCTCACGTCGGGGATGGTGCAAGTTGTCGACAGTTAGTGACCATCCTTCTCCCAGTTCACTCCTGAGACAGACCTGGGCCCAGGGCTTTCCAGGTGGATTCTGAGGAATGTCCAAAGGGAACTATAACAATGGGTCTAATGAAAGAAGACGAATATACCATGTGCAGCTTATTTAAACTACACATAGTATAGTTTTTACAGCATTGTTAATCACCCTGTTCAATTTAATAAGCCCCCTTTCTTCTCCCAGAAATTGAAGGTTTGCATTTGGTACCAAGTGTGAGCTGGCCCTTATGGTTTAGCGAGAAGGACCAACAGCATTTAAGACAGAAAATACAAGCACCCAGGGCTGGGCCGTGCCCTTATCTCTGGTGCCTTAGAAACAGAAGGTGAGTCAGCACTATTCCTCAGCTGTCAGGACTGGAGGAGGGGGCTTCTCCCCAGCTGTTTAAAGAAGAACAGCTGAGAAGGAGGCCTGCACCCCCCTGGGCTCCCTCTGCGTATCTTGGGCGTGAGTCATACCCAAAGGCTGGGATTTGTCCCTTCAGATGAAAAGCTATTAAAAGCTAAGACCCATACCTCTCCACATAAGTATCTCTAAAAACAGCCAAAACGTGGGCAAATGACCTAGGAGGGCAAGGGCCCTTCAGAGAGAATGCCAACTCTTCTTTTTTTTTTATTGAATTTATTGTTAAACCATAGAGGTTTCAAGTATACAACTCAATAAAACATCATGTGCATACTGCATTGTGCATTCACCACCCAAAGTCAAGTCTTTTCATTCCCATGTATACCCGGCTTTGCCCACCTCTACCGACCCCCACCCCCTTTTCCTCTGGCTATCACCATATTGTTGTCACTTACATGTGGAATCTAAACAACAAAATAATTTAACAAACAAAATAGAAACAGAAGCGCAGTTACATAGAACAGATAGCTGTCAGAGCGGAGGAGGGTTAGAGGCTGGGTGATAAAAGTGAAGGGATTAATATATACATATGTAACACATAGACACCAACTCTTCTTAACTCTGTGTGGGGGGGTGTTGACTCACATCCTGAGTGATCAGCCTTCAGTGAAGGCAGGAAGAGGGGAGAACATTTACCCCTGGTTCCCTCTTTAGACAGAACAACCAATTCTTATGGCATTAACATTTGGGAATTTTTTATTTTTTTAATAAGTCTGAAACTATCCACCTGACATGTCTCTTTTTTCTTGCATGGTAATTTTTAACATGTCAGCTAAGTCTACCTATGTTCATCTAGTAATGCTTATATAGATGTTCTGATTCCCAGACAATAGAGCACAAAGCTAAGAAATAATTGCATTTTCATTTAGTAACATCTGTTCTCTTTAATATGGGAAAAATAAATGACACCAGTTTAGTTTTCAATGTAAAGCATCTGGAGCTTTAAAAAAGTTCTGACTCCCAGACCTGACCTTGCACCAATCACATTGCAGTCCATGGGGATGGGAACCAGGAGTCAATAGCTTTAGATTTCCCCAGGTGATTCCCATGAATAGCCAACACCCCTGGGGAGTGTTGTTTACCCAAGTGATGACGGTGTCTCACTTAATTCAAATCATGGTGCATTCCCTGGCATTTTTACTCAGCACTCTGAGGGTGGATTTGATTATCCTGAGACTATTTCTGGAGCCTAATAAAATTATAACCATTGGGGGGCAAGCAGAGATAAGAGCCGGATGCGAAGCAAAAGATGTCATGAATCAGAGAGAAAATTTTGTCAGTCTTCAAACCTAAAGGAGCCCAAAGCGTCTATCAAAGGCAGCGGTACTGAGCCCTGAGTCTGGAGAGCCGTGGGGACATGGCACAGAAGTAGTGGTTACAGTATAAGTGGGAAGTGCACCAGGAAATTTCCTGGAATAATTTTTTCCTGTAACTGTATTGAGCAAAATGTAGCAGGACCCTTGGGTGGGCATGCTCTGTTTAAAGGGGCAGGAACACAGTGCACAGACCCCCAAATTCTTTGTCTCTAAGATAATGATTCTTAGAATGAATTTTTTTTTCTAGCTGAGAGTTTCCTTTGTTATCATTTTGTCAAGAAGACAACGACATTTCTTTATCAAATACGTGCTGAGTGTCTTTTCTGTGCTCAGTATGCATCAGTTGCCAGGGATACAAAGATTAGATAGAACACAAGTGTATGCCTGTAGTAATCCATAATCTAAATGGGGAAAGGGATGCAGAAATCAAAACCTTTTTAACAAAATATGGCAAAAAGAACATATGCTAGATTTAGACAAAGTTTTGTGAGTCTGGTATTAACCCTAATGACATCAACCCTCCTTAATTTTATTTTCCTTCTCCCATTGCTGTAGCCTGGACTTAGTATTTTTTGTATATAATGTAAATGAATACTCTGTTGCCTTGTTCTGTTATTGTCATTTGGGAGATGTATAAAACTGTTACCGAACAGGGACCAGGGTCCAGGCCCAGAGCAGGTCTGCCTCAGGCTGGCAGGCAGGGTTTGGCTTCTTGAATTCGTGCAGGAAAGATTTTACAACACAAGTCCAAGTGATTTTGAGAGTAAGCTTATTAAAGCTGGGTACAGGGAAATGAAGGAAGACCTTAAGGTAGAAGAAGCAACAGGAGAGAGCCTAGGCAGGGCTGCTATGGTTTTTTAAAAATGTTACAGGAAAAAAGTGAGCCATGCTGGGCTGCATGAACTCACTGAGAAGTCAAAGTCACAGTGATGGAAGGGAGCCAAGGAGGGGCTGCTGTTAGCTCACTGGAAGTCAGAGAAAGCTGGCCTTGGAGACAGGTTTGGAGGGTGAGCCCAGGAGGAGCTGCCACTGCCCACTGCTTCGCTAGTTGCAAGTCTCATGGGGACGCTTAGGGTTTAGGACACAGAGGGCAGAGATACACACCGAAGGGGAAAAGGCACAGGTATTCTCAAGGGAGAGCCTGCAGTGGATCCTTTGTCTTGAGGCTTTTTATCTTTCATTGTTGGGTATCCTAGAGGAGATCTTAGAGCAGGGTTTTAACAGACTATTCATTAGCTTTCCAGGTGTGTCCTTCAATATGTTGATTCACCAAAATGTGGGTAGAGAGGGGTCAGGGTTACTTTCTGGTTAGTTTCAGAAGGAGCGAGACTGAGGCCAGTCTGCCCTGGCACTGTCTGGAATGTGTAAACCATTTGCTACAAAGTGCCCCTGGTTAGGGAAGATAAAACTTTGTGGTTCATTAGCTGGCTGTAAATTGCTCAAACTGTTTAGCCTTGTCTCAGTTTTCTTTATTCCACTTGCCAAGGATTTTCCTAGCTTCCTACTACTGGTATCTTGCCTCGAAGTGCCGTATAAGAAAGCTAGGAAGTGGCCTGAGACTCACACTGCTGTGATTAATGGGTGCATTTTCCAGAAGTCCTGTCCTGGACTTCCTAGTTGGCTTGTTCTTTTATCTCTTATGTGATTGTTGCCACTTAACTTCCTTCAGGAAACTCACATTTTCCTGTGACTACATTCCTGAAAAATTCAGATCCTATCTGATATTTGAAAGACTTATTTTTTCTACATTTATAAATTAAGGTCATCTGCTCTCAATTCTACAGACTTAGTACTCTAACAAGGTTCTTAACACACTTTTGCCAAATAAAGCACTCAGTCTCCAGGACTGTTCAAATCCCTCTCTCATGGTGGGCATATAGCTTTGCCAAATATTAACTCAAGATATGGTCCCAGCTTGATGAAGCAGAGACAACAGTCTGTCTCCCTAAGTTTTAATTATTAAATAAGGTAAGTTCTATCATACTCTTGGTGCTTTGCTCAACACATGCTAAACTGTCAGAAATGAGTTAGCCTGAGGCAGTATTCTGAAATATTTAGGACAAGTTCCATTATGAACAAGTCTGAGGGTGTGAATGGAAGGTAGGTAGTGTTTAGAAACCCGTAGGGGTACCAGGAGGAAATGAGGTAGATGTCTTAGCAGGGGAGGTCAGGCAGTTTGGGATCCTAAACACAAGAATGAGGAGCAACTTATCCGTAGTTTGGTGTGTGTCACTAAACTGGATGAAATTCTTTGCAGAAATCAACATAGACTGGATTGCTAGGGTAAGAAGTTACTTCTTTTAAATCTTTTCAAATTTTCAGAGATGTTCCCTATTTCTACCATACCAGAATTAGGTGAAAATATCTGTTTTACTCACATCTTTCCTCCTGGTGATTATTTTTTAATCATTTTTTATTGTTATTCTATTAGAGTTGTCCTAATTTTTACCCCTTCACCCTCCTCTGCCCATCTCACCCACTGGTCCCACACTGTTGTCCATGTCCATGGGTCATTCATACATGTTCTTTGTCTAGTCGCTTCCCCTTCTTTCTACCATTATCCCGTCCTCTCCCCCTCTGGTCACTGTCACTTTGTTCTATGTTTTCATGCCTGTGGTTCTATTTTGTTCACTAGTTTATTTTGCTCATTAGATTTCTCTTATAGGTGAGATCATATGCTATTTGTCCACCACCAATTGGCTTATTTTACTTAGCATAATATTCTCCAGTTCCATCCATGCTGTCACAAAAGGTAGGATTTCTTTCTTACTCTTTGTAGTATTCCATTGTGTAAATGTACCACAGTTTTTTTGATCCACGCACTTACTGAAGGTCAGTTACACTATTCCAGCACTTGGCTATTGTAAATAGCACTGCTGTGAACATTGGAGTGCATAGGTTCTTTTGAATTGGTGATTTGGGATCCTTAGTGTATAATCCCAGCAGCAGAATCACTGAGTCAAAAGGTAACTCCATTTCTAGTTTTTTGGGGAAATTCCATACTGTTTTCCACAGTGGCTGCATCAGTCTGCAATCCCTCCAACAGTGCACTAGGTTTCCCTATTCTCCACATCCTCACCAACACTTGTTTTTTGATGTGTTTATGATGGCCATTCTGATTGGTGTGAAGTGGTATCTCATTGTAGTTTTAATTTGCATCTCTCTGATGGCTAGTGATGTTGAGCATCTTTTCCTTTGTCTATACGCCCTTTGTATATCCTCCTCGGGGAAGTGTCTGTTCAGGTCCTTTGCCCATTTTTTAATTGGATTGTTTGTCTTCCTGGAGTAGAGTCCTGTGAGTTCTTTTTATATTTTGGAGATCAAACCCTTGTCCAAGTTATCATTGGCAAATATGTTTTCCCATACAGTTGGTTCCCTTTTCATTTTGATGATGGTTTCTTTAGCCATGCAGAAGATTTTTAGTTTGATGTAGTCCCATTTCTTTATTTTTTCCTTTACTTCCCTTGCCCTTTTGCCCTAGGAGATATATCAGCAAAAATATTGCTATGTGGGATTGCTATTCTGAAATTTTTCTGCCTATGTTTTCCCCTAGGATGTTTATGGTGTCATGACTTATATTTAAGTCTTTTATCCATCTTGAATTTATTCTGGTGTATGGTGTAAGTTGGTGTTCTAGTTTCATTTTTTTTTTTTTTGCATGTACCAGAACACTTCTCCCAATACCATTTATTGATGAGGCTATCTTTACTCCATTTTTTGTTCATGCCCTTTTTGTCAAATACTAATTGACAATAGAGACTTGAGTTTATTTCTGGGTTCTCTATTCTGTTCCATTGATCTCTGTGTCTGTTCTAATGCCAGTATCAGACATTTTTTTTTTTATTACAGTGGCCTTGTAGTATAGTTTAATACTGGGTATTGTGATCCCTCCTACTATGTTCTTCTTTCTCAAGATTGCTGAGGCTATTTGGGGTCTTTTTTGGTTCCATATAAGTTTTTGAAATATTTGTTTTAGATCTGTAAAATATGTCATCAGTATTTTAATAGGGATTGCACTGAATCTATAGATGGCTTTGGATAGTATGGACATTTTATTGATGTTAATTCTTCTAGTCCATGAGCACGGTATATGCTTCCATTTATTTGTATCTTCCTTAATTTCTCTCTTCAGTGTTCTATAGTTTCCTGAGCACAAGTCTTTTACATCCTTGGTTAATTTTATTACTGATACTTTGTTTTTCTTGTTTCTATAGTAAATTGTTTTTTTTCTTGGTTTCTTTTTCTGATAATTCATTGTTGGTGTACAAAAATGCCATCAATTTCTAAATATTGACTTTATGTCACACTATTTTGTCAAATTCACTTATTAGGTCAAGTAGTTTTTTGGTGGAGACTATAGGGTTTTCTATGTACACTATGTCATCTGTGAATAATGACAGTTCTCCTCCCTCCTTTCCAATTTGGATGCCTGTTATTTATTTTTCTTGTCTCACCACTGTGGCTAGAACTTCTAGTACTATGTTGAATGAGAGTGGTAAAAACATACACCCTTGCCTTGTTCCTGATCTTAAGTGGAAAGCTTTTAGTTTTTGCCCATTGAGTATAATGTTGGCCATAGTTTTCTCATATATGGCTTTTATTATGTTGAAGTGTGCTCCCTGTATCCCACTTTGCTGTGTGTTTTTATCATAAATGGGTGCTGAATTTTATCAAATGCTCTTTTAGCATCAATTCACATGATCATATGATTTTTGGTTTCCTTTTGTTTATGTGGTGTATTATGTTTATTGATTTGAAAATGTTATACCATCCTTGCATCCCTGGGATGAATCCCACTTGATCTTGGTTTATGATCTTTTTAAAGTGTTGATGGATCAGGTTTGCCAATATTTTGTTGAGGATTTTAGCATGTATGTTCATCAGAGATATTGGCTTGTAATTTTCTTTCTTTGTCATGTCTTTATCTGACTTTAGAATTAGGATGATACTGACCATGTAAAAAGAGTTTTGGAGCCTTCCCTCTTCTTGACTTTTTTGACTAGTTTGAGAAGAATAGGAGTTAGTTCTTCCTTAAATGTTTGGTAAGATTCACCTGTGAAGCCATCCCGTCCAGGGCTTTTGTGTGCCAGGAATTTTTTGATTACTGCTTCAATTTTACTAGTTGTTACCAGTCTATTCAGCTTTCTGCTTCTTCTTGATTCAATTTGGGAAGATTGTATGCTTCTAGGAATTTGTCCATTTTTGCCCAGGTTGTCCAATTTCTTGGCATACATTTTCTTACAGTTCATAGTTATTTCTTACAGTCCTTTGTATTTCTGTGGTATCAGTTGTAACTTCTCCTCTTTCATTTCTGATTTTATTTGTTTGGGCTCCACTCTCCTTTTCTTGATGAGTCTGGTTAAAGGCTTGTCAATTTTGTGTATCTTTTCAAAGAACCAGCTCCTGGACTTATAGATCCTTTGAATTGTTCTTTTAGTCTCTATGTTATTTAATTCTGCCCTGATCTTGATTATTTCCTTCCTTCTACTCACTCTGGGCTTTGTTTTTTGTTGTTCCTCTAGTTCTTGTAGATGCAGGATTAGGTTGTTTATTTGAAATTTTTCTATTTTCTTTAGGTAGGCCTGTATTGCTATGAACTTCCCTCTCAGTACTGCCTTAGCTGTGCTCCGTAGGTTTTTGGTTGTTGTGTGTTCATTTTCATTTGTTTCCAGATACTTTTTGATTTCTTTCTTGATCTCACTTTGACCCATTCATTATTTAATAACATGTTATTCAGTCTCCATGCACTTCAATGTTTTTGAGTTTTTTCCTTGAGGTTTGTTTCTAGTTTCAATCCTTTGTGATCTGAGCACATACTTGATACGATTTCAATTTTCTTGAATTTGTTGAGGCTTGTTTTGTGTCCTATAATAGGTCTATCTTTGAAAATGTTCCATGTGCATTTGAAAACAATGTATATTTTGCTTCTTTTGGGTGGAAAGTTCTGTATATAACAATTAAGTCCATTTGATCTAAATCGTCATTCAGTGCCACAATATCCTTGTTGATTCTTTGTTTGGAAGATCTATCTATTATTAACAGCAGGGTGGAAAATCCCCTGTGAGGACTGTGTTGCTGTCAATATCTTTCTTGAAGTCCCCCAAGATTTTTCTTATATATTTACATGCTCCTACATTGGGTGCATATATGTTTACTAGGCTTATATCCTCTTGATGGATTACTTTCTTAAGTATTATGAAGTGACCTTCTTTGTCTCTTTTTATGGCCTATGTTTTGAAATCTATTTTGTCTGATATAAGTATTGCTACTCCTGCCTTTTTTTGTATATGTTTGCTTGGAATATTTTTTCCATCCCTCCACTTTTAGCCTGCATAGATCTTTTGTTCTGAGGTGGGTCTCTAGTAGACAGCATATGCAGGTTGTGTTTTCTTATCCATTCAGCTACCCCATGTATTTATATTGGAGCTTTTAATCCATTTACATTTAAGGTTATTATTGATAGGTCCTTATTCATTGCCATTTTTTCTTTGCCTGTTTCTCTCTCTCCTCCTTTTTATAGCAGTCCCTTTAGCATCTCTTGCAGTGCTGGTTTGGTGGTGATATACTCTTTTAGCATTCTTTTGTCTGGGAAGCTCTTTATTTCACCTTCCATTTTAAATGAGAGCCTTGCTGGATAAAGTAGTCTTGTTTGTAGGTCCTTGCTTTTCATTATTTGGATTACTTTATGTCAGTGCCTTCTGGTTTGTAGTGTTTCTGTTGAAAAATCAGCTGGTGGCCTTATCAGAGCTCCCTTATATGTTACTAGCTGTTTCTCCCTTGCTGCCTTTAAGATTCTCTCTTTGTCTTTACATTTTTCTATTTTAATTATGATGTGTTTTGGAGTGGGCCTCTTTGGGTTCATCTTGATTGGAAACTTCTGTGCTTCCTGAACTTCCATCAAATTAGGAATGTTTTTTGTCATTATTTTTTCAAACAGGTTTGCTATCCCTTGCTCCTTTTCTTTTCCTTCTGATATTCTTTTAATGCAAAAGTTGTTGTGTTTCATGTTGTTCTGACACTCCCTTAAACTATCCTCATTCTTTGTAATCTTTTTTCATTTTGTTGCTCTGACTGGGTATTTTTCCTACCTTCTCTTCCACCTTGTTGATTTGGGCCTCTGCCTCATCTAACCTGCTTTTGATTCCTTCTAGAGGTTATTCATTTCAGATATTGGATTCTTCATTTCTTCCTGGTTCTTATTCATAGTTTCTATGTCCTTTTTCATTCTGCTATAGTTCCCACTAAGCTCCCTGTAGCTCCCATAAAATTCCTTGTAGTTTTCACTGAGTTCCTTGAGCATCCTTATAACCATTACTTTGAATTCTGTGTCTGATAAATTGCTTGCCTTAATTTCATTTAGCTCTTTTTGTGGGGATTCCTTCTTTCTTTTCAGTTGGGGTTATTTCTTTGTCTCTCCATTTTAGGTGACTCTTTTGGTTTTTTTTTCTGCATCTCAAATTGCTGTTTTGACTGCCTGTCTTTGTGGGGTGGTCTTCAGTGGTAGTAGTTCTATGTGACTCAGGGGTGCAGTCTCTTTTATCTCCTAATCTGGATGCTCTAGGGATGCCCTTCATTCAGTTCACTTGGGCTCTTTTGTTGTACTTGGGCTTTGATTATTAATGGCTCATTCATTGGTCTGTTCTCCCCTCCAACTGGCTGATTGGGAGTCATAACCCCTGCCATGTCTTGTATGCTGTCATACAGGTGCTAGTTAATGAAGCAATACAATCCAGAAAACTAAACCTATGCCAGAAAAAATACCCATCTACCATATCATCAATATCAACATCAAATGAGCAAAGATTAATAAAGGCAGAAAGAGATTAAGAGTATTATAAGATAGGAAAAAGAATATGAGATGACTAAAGGAGAGAAAAATGATTTTGAGAAGGAAGGGGGAGGAGGAATAATAAGAGGGAATAGAAACAAGGCAAAGAAAGGGAGAACATAACATTTAAAATATAAGCAAAAAAGGGAAGAGTGATGGCAAAATGGAGTAAGAAAAAGGAAGAGTATAATATGAAATTTGAAATTAAAAAATAGTGAACCAATAGGAACAAAATTGCAGAGAAACCGCAACAGGGTCAATAACAATGACAGATGAGCAAAAATTAATAAAGTGAAAAAAATAAGAATATTTTAAGAAATAGAAAAGAGACTATGAGCTGTCTACAGTAAAGAAAAATGGTTTTGATTGGATAGAGAGAGGAGAAATAATAAGAGTAAGGAATAGAATCTAGGCTAAGAAAGGGAAAAAATAAAATTCCAAACTGAAATAAGCAAGAACTGGAGGAAGTCAAAATGGAGTAAGACAGGGAGAGAATAACATAGGAGATATGGAATTAAAAAATATTGAATAAGACTACAATTGAAGAAAAACAGCAATGACCGCAATATCCATGCAAAACAAGCCACAATTAATAAAAGTAGAAAGAAAATAAGAATATTATAAGAAAGGGAAAAAGACTGAGCTGACTGGAGGCAGGAAGAATAATTTTGAAAGGATACAGGAAGGAGAAATAGTGAAAGTAAGGAATAGGAACAAGGCATAAAGAGAAGGAAAATAAAATATACAATGAAAATAAGAAAGGGCAGGAAGAAGGCAAAATGGAGTAAGACAAGGGAAGGGTACTGTGTGAGATTAGAAATAAAAATAAAGTAAAAATATGTAAAATCTAAATAAAAAATGAGAAATAAAAGACAAAAAATAGTGAATTAGTTGAAGAAAAAGAAATGTTAAAGGGCTATGCAAGAGAAAAAAATAATGCAAATTCTGAAGAGGAACATGTGGAATTAGTCCCAGCAGAGTTTGGTGTTTGTCTTCTCTCTTCTGGATCCTCCTCTGGCTTTTTATCAGTTCAAGGTCCAGTGGAAAGGGGAGGTCATCTGACTTCTAGCAGCACTGGCATGTACCACCATCACCTGCCCCTAGAGGGGCTTCTATTGCAATCTGGGGGGTGGGACCCCTGGGTCTCTCCTGGGATGTGCTGTTCAGTCTTCTGGGAAAATTGTGGTCGTGTTCCCCTAACCCTGAACCACCTGTCTTCGTCTGTCCCAGCTTATTTCCAATAATGTATAGTTTCTGGTGAACTAGCTGTCTGTTTCAAGGGAGGGGCCAATCGCTGTAAGAAGATCAGCTCTTTTCTGCTTGGTGTTATTGGCAGCTCTGCATGAAAGCTGAGACTGGACAGGGTCATGATTCCCACTTGCTGCCCCGATTTCTGATCTCCCTGCTTTGCTGGCCTCAGGGGAATAGGGCCCTAGGAACCAGTGTATTTTGTCTCCCTGAGAGAAGTTCAAAATGGGTCCTTTCTGAGATTCTCTTCCTTCCTTTTTCCTGTGGATATGCATTCTGCAGGGGTTTCTTATGCTTGTCCTGCCTGTTCTGCCAATCCTGTAGGAGGTAGAGGCTGGGTAGTTTTTCCCGTCCCAGAGGTTTGATTTCTGCCAGGAAGGGGGTTTTACCTGGCTGTAAATAATCTCAGGTGCTCAACCCTTGCCTGTCTAATTTCCAGCCCACTGCCCTCATAGTAGACACAGTCCTGAACTCTCCATGTTGTGTAGCCCCCAGCTTGCTAGCTGCCCAAGGCTGGGGCCAGAAATCCCTTTGTTGTGTGATTTTCTGATCTCCCTGCCCAGCTGTATTCAGTGGGAGCAAACCGCACCCTCAATCTTGTCCCTTCATTGGCAAGGGGTCCCTGTCCAGAACTCTTCAGCTCTTCTTTTAAAAAGCCTTTCTGTGACACACTCACTGCAGCACCAAGCCACTGTCCAGCTTTCCGCCCACACCCTCTCTCTAAAAAGCCAGAAGCCTCTCACTGGCACAGCTGGCCACAGCCTGCCTCCTCCCTACCTGGGTGCAGATAAAGTCCCCCTCTCCCTCTCTGGCATTCTCCCAGTTGGTGTTTGGTACTGAGCTATGGATGACTAGCTGCTTGCTGTGTACAAACTTGCACAACCTGCCAAGTCACTCCTGGCCCAGATGTGTGGTCTCCCCACTCAGGACTGTGTCCCCTTGCCCTGGGAGGGGAGGGAGCCGCAGAGCTGTGATTTTTTATCAGTCTCTCTGCATAGGCACCATGCACAGGGTATCTCCCCTTCAACTTACCAAAGCTCCTTACCGCCTGTCATGACATGTCTTCTGTACTCCTTGGCTCAGAACTTCATATCAGCTAAGATTCCATTGATTGTTCAGGGCTTTTGTTGGAAGATCAGCCGAGAATCTGAGTTGGGGGCTAGAGTGAGTGGGCTCAGCTTTTGCCTACTTGGCCGCCATCTTGACCCTCATCCTGGTGATAATTTTTTAATCATTTGTTTTGTCACATCTTCTTCAGTAGTGATCACTAATCTTTTAAATATCTTGTGCTTTTCTCCTCAATAAATTTATTTGCAGTCTCCCTGTGAATTCATTGGACTCTTCCCTTTTTCTTATTTCCCAACGCTTTCTTACCCCACAGCCTCTTCATCTATTTGCTGGTTTATTACACAGCTTCTCAGTGGGACTTCTTCAGCTGCCACTGGGGAGGATTCTGAACTGAACTGTAACATGCTTATTAGAACAGTACTTTATACAAGGAATTATAGCTGTTGCTTTTTATAATCATCTGCAAGACTGAAGCAGAGAGAAAAAGAGTTTAGCCAGGCGTGTGAGAAAGGAATGATCTGGGTAGAAGGAAGAAGGTACTAAAACATAAAAGGATATAGATGCTCAAAACCATAATAACAAACAATATACTCTGGTAGGTCAGTGATATTTACCAGGCTAATTTAAGGCTTAGAGTGCAGGCAGAGTTGCTCAGCAATTACACTGAGACCAGAAAGGCCCAGGGAGTCAGAGGGCTAAATTAGATGATCAAACATAAAATACTGAGGAGGCTGAGCTGCTCCTGCACAGCCTTCATTTCTGGAACGAATAAACTGGTAGTTATTCCTCCCAGGCGTCCACCTGAGGGGGAAGCCAGGAGGAAATGAACACAACAGTTCAAACATAAACATTCTGGTTTACATGACTTAAAAAAAAGAAGAGGTTGATTTATTTCTAGGGTAGTTTAGCTGCCTGGTTTCTCCTAACCTTATTTATGTACAATTTGTAAATTAAGCAGGGGACTTAATGTTCCTAGAGCCACCTTCTACCCTGTCTCTAACAATAGAAACATCAGAATCATCTTATATCTCCCTCCTCTATTTGGCAGAAAGTCCATGCAGCTGTCTTCCCTTTGTCATGTTTACTTAGCCTGTGGACTGACCCTCCAGCCCTGCAGTCCACTCTATGTGGCTGGCAGAGTTATGCATCCAACCACCACTTGTGATTATGCCACCTCCTGCTTAAAAACCTGTGCCAAGCCCTGTTGTCTCCAGAGGGAGGTGTGGTGCTCTTAGCCTTGCCTCCTAGGACCTTAGAGCCTGGCCCATTGCATCTGCTTCCACCCCGGATCTCCACAAACCTGAGCCCACCAGGGCTCTCCATGCTGCATTGTTACTGTTCGTGCCTGAAACGTCCTGCCCTCCTATGTCTGACTAGGAAGTCGGTGCTCACTGAGTGACAGTGCAGTTCTTCTCAAGCATGAAAATTATCTGGGGCTTGTTTTCAAAACATGCACACATGTACACACATACATGCATGCACACACACTTCAGATCCCTGAGCCATGCTGCAGAGCTAGGGACCCCCAACATAGGGAAGTATATTTGAGAGTCATTTCCAGGGTTGAGACCACCAAATTATTTAACATTTTATTTATGGGCTTTTGATTTGAAGGTCCTTTTTTTTTGCCTCATCTAAACTTGATAACTATTCATATGTTTGAGTGGCAAATGCTAGTAATAATAAATATTTTAAAAATATTTATAAGCAGTTCTGAATTTAAATCTTCTTCATCCCACTTCAAGGCCTGTGAAGTTAGAATGACAGGAGATATCTGTGGGGAGGAGGGAAACGTCCATCCCTGTCCTCGCATCTGGGGAGTCAGGCTGGGCGCCCCCAGGTTTACCTGACCTCAGGTGCAAACTACCGCGTTATATGTCTCAGTTCATGGCACATTATCCGTATATGGCCATGCGAGGCACTTCTCTTATTTCGTCTATTCCTTGTTTATCTCTAAAGTCCCCGTATGTAACTATTCTAAAGTATTCACTGTCTGTCTTTTTGTATGCATTCTTGCATGATGTGAATCATTCGCATATAAAAGTTTTGATTTATGTAAACTCATGCAAATGTTATTAAATTGTGTATTCATCTTGTTTCTTATGCCTGCTTTGCCATTTTGAAAGGAATGGGAAGTTCTGGAGCCCTGCAATGCACATTTATCGGATTTTAATGACATGCTGACTGCGTGTTACTCTAATAAGGGTGGAGGCCAGAAGGGAGACGTGGCTAAGAGCCCTGGCTCTGGGTTCTGAGTGCCTGTTCGTGCCACTTATTACACTTATTAGCTTCCTAATCTTAGACAGGTCACTTCAACCTCTCTGCCTTTTAGTTTAATTACTTGTAAAGTGGGGATACTTTAGCATACATCTCAGAGGCTGTTCTAAGAATTAAATGTGATAAGTGGATCTGGGCTGCTTCTCTTTCTGGAGAAAAACCACTCTGCAGATTGTACCACAAACCATTCATGACTTCCACTCCCTTCTGGACCCTCCGTGATGCTCAGTGGCCCCCTCAGTTGTAGCGAGTTAAAGCCTTTCAGCAGTTCTTTACTAGGTTTTCCCTCTTCTCAAACCACTTTGTTCCTGGCGGGCTCACATTTGGCAGCCACACTTACCTCACTTGCTTTTTTTAACAAAGAAAATACAGATCATGAGGTAAAATTTTTGATGCATCTTTTTTCTTTCCAAGAAGAGCCCCGGTGCTCCCTTCCTGCTCTCTTATTCAGGAAAGTAGACCTTCTGCTTCTCCAAGCTCAAGTCCTCCACCTACACTAGACAGCCAAGGTCCCTGCCCTTGGGGAAATAAATAATGTACCAAATGGGGGTACAGGCCATGAGCAAGTAAACAATCCATGTAGGAGGTATTTTTACCTGCCCAGAAATGCTTTGAAGATAACAGCACAGGGAGACTTTCATTTGGGTGAAAAGGGAAGGTCTTTCTGAGGCTGTGACATGGAAGTCGAGACAAGGCTATCATGTGAGGATCAAAGGGCACCAGAGTTCTGAAAGAGAGAACAACCTGTGCAAAACCCTTGGAGCATCAGGAACTGGGAATCGAACCTGCAATCTAGGTATGTGCCTGACCAGTTCGAACCTGCAACCTTTTGGTCTACGGGATGAAGCTCCAACACGCTGAGCCACCTGGGAAGGGCAGGATCAATTTTAATGACTAAACTTACAGCATTTTACTATTGCTTGATGTCGAAGGTGGGTTTTCCTTCTGCTGTGATGCCGATATTTGCCAGATACCATTGACTTTCTCAATGACATGTAAAATGGCAACTTCTTCATTCCAACGCTGCTTACTTGCTGCAGTATGTGCAGCTATCTATCTACTCACTTCATGCATTGACCCCTAGGCCGCTCTCTCCTGACTCTTGTCCTGCCTGTCCTCCTGTGCCTTCTAAGTCCTGCTTCTGCTAGCGCCCCCTCCCGGGGCTAGCATCCTCAGACTCAGCATCGTTTCTTCTTTCTTGCACGCCTGGGTAATCAGATCCACTCCACCATCTACCTTTCCCATCTATATTCTGCAGTCTCACAAATCTATAAAATAATAGCATCAGCCATTTCTATGAGCCAGGAATGTTGCTAATTGAGCTGAACATATCATCTCATTTAATCCCTCCCTGAACTCTGTGCAGTAGGTACAACTATTTTAATTGTCAGATATGGAGTTCGGGCTCAGGAAGGTGTGAGATCTTGGCCCAAGCCTAAAGAACCAAAAATGGCAGAACTTGGATGCGGCGCCAGGCCCATGTGGCTCACGAGCTCAGACCTCACATTTTCAGGTCTGTCCTTGGAGCCGCCAGGTGGACAGCATGTGCATGCACTTTGTGAGTCTGAAAACAGGTGTAAAACCAAACTTACCTTCTGAGAACCCCACAGACAGATAATAACACACTGAAATATTATCTTTCTCTCCTTGCATTCCTTATTTGGTTTCATGGGACAACCAATCCAGCCTTCCAAACTAGAAACATCTTTGCCTTTTACCTCTCTACCTTCCCACATTCAGTTGATTTCCAGGTCCCACAGGGTGTATGTACTTCAGGTACCCTTTATCTAAAGCAAGCCACACCCCCAGAGTATGAGAACTATTCTAACCTGCATTAGGATCACCGGGAAGGCTTCATTGAACCTCAGAGTGCTGGGCCCTGTACCTAGATTTTCGATCCTCTGGGTCTGGGCTGGGAACTGAGGATGTGCATGTGTAAGCGTTCTCAGGTCATGCTGCTGCTCCAGGGAACACACTCCAGTGGTGTAGACCAGACAGCTAGTGGTGTAGAGAGAGCCACGAACCTCAGCCCACTCAGCACAGTGCAGGGAGCTGGGATAGGCAGAAGTGCCGAGTGCTGCAGAAGCACAGAGGAAGTGGGATTGGTTTTGCCTGGGAACACAAAGGAAGCTTTGACAAGGGGGAAAAAACAGCCAACCACCAAATTACTGGGCATGGGGGCTCCTTGTTTCTCTGAAAAATCCAATCCTGTTAAAGCAACATCTCACCCTGAGCAGTGTGGCTCAGTTGGTTGGGCATCATCCCACATAGTGAAAGGTCATCAGTTCAATTCCCAGTCAGGGCACATGCCTGGGTTTTGATTTGGTCCCTGGTTGGTTGGGGCACGTATGAGAGGCAATCAACAAATATTTCTCTCTCACATTCATGTTTCTCTTCCTCTCTTTCCCCTCTCTCTAAAAATAAATAAATAAAACCTTAAAAAAAAGCAATATCTCCATTACTCAGAGTCCTATTTCTTTCCAGGCTCACAAATATAGTGTTAACATCTCATCCCACCTCTTGGGTCTCCTCCCCCAACTCCCCAGCTTCTAATCTAAACTACAATATGCCTAATAGCATCAGACTCCATTCCTCTTTTCATGGGCCCTTGTAAAAAGTGATGAAGGGACCAGTCTGCATTCAAACTGCCAGACAAGCAGGGCACAAAAGGGCAGAGAGAAAGCCAAGGAGAGAGCTGTGCTCAGAAGCTGCAGCTGCCTCTGTCCCTTGCGTTCTTCAGGACTTTGCTCTGCTGCAGTAATTTGCAGATCCCCATGAGCTTTGCACCCTGCCCTCCTAAGAAGTGCATATCACCACTGACAACCACCCCCACCTCCCCGCCCCACAGGAGGAAGCTTTCTATGGGCTGAAACTCATCAGGGCAGCACAAGGTGGAGGATCACGTTTATCTTTTCACTTCCTCCAGCTTCTGACCCTCCTCCTCCGTCTTGCCACCAGCAAATGTTTCTTTCCAGAAAATGAATAACAACAACAACAATAAAAAAGAATGAGAAAACAAAGAGGTAAAACTTAGAGGATTTTAATAATTGCACAAAACAACATTGTAAGAATATAGGTGGCAATGATAAAAGAAAAAACCCCATAATCTCATCGTTTTAATGTGTCCAGTAAACTGCAGACATTTTTCAAGAAACGGGGCTTCTTCTTATCTGTAGATGTTTGTGATCAAAATTTTGATCGACGGTCCTCAGCCCTGGCTGCCCTCTGAATCACTAGGAAACATGGATACCCAGGCCCTCTGGGATTAGGGCTCAGTCAGGTGTACCTCTATTTTTGTTAACTTTTTATTAAAGTAAATCTATTATACCGTAAATGTGCACCCGGATTAATTTTCACAAAGCTAACTCGGTAAACCAGTACCCAGATCAGGAATCTGATTGTTACCAGCAGATCAATAGACCTATTTGTATTGTGTCTAATGAGTACAGCCCAGGGAAATTTGTCAGCACCCTGACCTGTGACATCAGGAGTTAGTATAGTTTGTTTTTGGAATAAAAAAAAACCCCTGGAATTAAAACAATATATACTCTTGTGTTTAGAGTCTTTCCCTCAGTGTTACATGAGGTTAATTCATTTCATTGCAGATAGGTGTGATTTGTTCATTCTCATTACTGTATGGTATTTCATTCTGCAAATAAACAACCATTTATTCATCCATGTTACTATTGATGGGCACCTAGATAGTCAACAGCTAATAACTGAGATACAAGGAAATTAAGAACTTCTGCTCAACAAAAGTCACCATTAAGAGAATGTGATGTAAAGAAAAATATTCTCAAAACAGCCCTGGCTGGTGTGGCTTGGTGGGTTAAGTGCCAGCTTGTGAACCAAAGGGTTTCTGGTTCCATTCCCAGTCAGGGCACGTGTCTGCATTGTGGTCCAGGTCCCCAGCAGGGGGCACATGAGAGGCAACCACACATTGATGTTTTTCTCCCTTTCTCCCTCCCTTTCTCTAAAAATCAATAAATAAAATTAAAAAAAATATTCTCAGTACAAAACAAAGGACATGTTCCCTGAATATTATACATAATATTATCTATATATTTATCTAGAATATGTATTAATTATCTATAATATGTTATATATTAATAAGTTTAAAAACCAACTCATTTAAAAAATACTAGACACATCTCAAAAGAAAATATACAAGTGACCAATAAATATATGCTCAACTTCATTAGTGGTTCAGAATATGCAAATTAAAACAACCATCAAAATGGTTAATATAAAAAGGACAGAGAATACCAAGCAATGATGAGGATATGGAACAATGGGGACTCTCATGCACCATTGATGTGAGTGTTAATTTGTACAGCCATTCTGAGAAACTCTTTGGGAGTGTCTACAAAAGCTGATCACATGCATAGTTTATGACTTAGCAATTCTAGTCTCAGATATACACTCCACAGTGACAGATATATATGTGTCCCAAAAGACAAGTATAAGATGTTCTTAGAAACACATTTGTTATGGCCCCAAACAGGCATCTTTATGTTTAGATGCTCTACAGGTCATTCCGAGGACCAATCAGGGCTCAGAACCATGACAATATCAAAAGCAGTTTTTTAACAGAACCCCTTTGGGTTCTATTGCCTGCTGCCAAAACAAACCATGACTCCCAATGCCGGAGTCTTCTGAAAAGGAAAGGAACTATTTATTCAAAAGTTATAGAGGTTCAGAATAATGGTGGAATTCTGTTTTTAAGTACTGAAGTCCCTTAAAATTAAACACCCATACACACACACAGTCCTGCCTCCTCTTGCCAAACCAAGCCAGTCTGAAGTACCATTTCTCAGGAAAGGAAATAGAAGCCTGTAAGGTAGCTAGGCAGATTCCCGTTTTAATGTTCCAGCTTCTGTCAGTTGTCCATGCTTGGCTAGGCTCCTGTCCTTAATCCAAAACCACATGGCCCCTCCTCATGATGAGCCGGTGGGGGTCCTTCTGCATCCTTTCAAACTGTGTGGCCAAGACAGCATAGCCGCTTGAGATTAAATCTTGGCACAGATCTTCCGTAACCCCATTTCTGACTCCTCCCACAAAGGGTTACATTTGTCTGTACTCTAGTTTCGTCTGCCTTTCTTGGCTGCCATTGTTAATCCAGATAGGCTTGACCCAGTGAGGTAGGGGAACCACCTCCCTGCTCTCTCGCAGGTGCCATAAGTGCACAGGATGGGGACAGGGGAGACATGGACTGCCTCCCGACTGCATCATGGGTTAGAGTCATGCCCAACTCCCTGGCTCCAAGCATGAGGGGCAAGCACAGCTATTAGCTTTACTAAAAGCTAGCTAAGTTCTTTAGATGCGCAAAGTAACTCTCAATGGCCCTGCTCTGCTTCCCCTTCCCCTGGCCGTGTTAGTGGGGGTTTGGGGCTTCTCAGCCTACTCCCCATCCTGAACCTCTTTCCACACTTGTTACACTTTTGATAGAATTTTAATTGAACATTTCATTTTATATGCTGATTTAATAGGAAAATCATAAGCCATTACCCTTCTCCTTTGCATGAAATAAAGCTTAAATGATGGAAATGGCTAAAAGTAACTTATTGATATAATTTTTTTTTATTGAAATACTAAATATTTAAGAAATATATTCTTAAACAGTAGAGTCTGAAGAGGCCTTTGGTCCTGGTGGTAGGATCCACTATTGGAAGTGGTAAAAGTTGGGAAAAATAATAATAATTCTAAAGTAATAAGCTTGTACTGTAATATGATACAATTTGATTCTGAGTTGCATCCTGAAATTTAAAAAAAGGGGGAGAGGGCTGCTGGAAGTGATTCTCCCTCCCAGGAAAGCCACTTGTTTTTTACGTGGCATCACCAGGGCAACCATCTATTTAGGTCAGTCTCTTACTAGAGAGACCCCTGGTGGGAGCCAGGCTCTCTGCTGGGTATCTAATCCTCTAATTGTCCCAACCCTCATGAAAGCCCTGGAGGTAGTTGTTTCACTGCCCTCTCATAAGTGAAGGAGTTGAGGCTCAGGGAGGCAAGGCCATCTGTAGGAAGTCACACAGCCACTTGGGTGACAGAGTCAGAGACACTGGGGAATGGGTGTGTCCAGTGCCTGCAATGGAGAAACAGGCCACAGGTGTGTTTTTCTAGGGCTCTCTATCTGCTTGGCACTAGGCTGAGCACTGGGTTATGTCAGAGAGTCCAGGAGGAGTGGTTACTCAGAGTGTAGCTCTCAGAAGGCCACCTCAACACCACCTAGGAGCTTGTTAGAACTGCAGCATCTCAGACCCCACCCAGCCCTACTGAGTCAGAAAGTGAAGTTCATAAGACTGCCAGGTGATCTGGGTGCACATTAGAGTTTGAGAAGCACGACCGTAGGCCAGTGGTTCTTAGTGTCAGCTACACATTAGAATCACCTGGACAGATAAAAAAAAGGTAAGACCCTTAGGTCCTACTCCGGACTACTTAGATGAGGCGCTGGCTCCAGCAGGCCCTTGCTGGTGTGTTTTATACAGAGTGACCTGATTTGTGGTTTGAATAGATCACTCTGCTGCTGTGAAGGATAACCTGTGAGTTAGTGTGTGGCAGTGGGGCAGGACGAGAAATGGAAGCAAGGAGGCAGGGAGACCTTCCTCTCCAGGAGAGCAAAACTGGACCAGTGGTTTCTTTACTCAACCCTTTGGGCTTTCCTTCAAGTTAGGAAAAAACTCCTAATTTCATCTCACCCACTGTGGCCGTTGACCCACCTGGACTCTATGATGCTCAAGAGTGTTGTAAGTAACCGACATTTTAAGAGGACCACTTGGCAAGAGTGGATTCTCCAGGAACACGGAAAAGGGAAAAGAGGCTGCCAAAGTAGCTTTTCAGGAGAGACAGGATGACAGCTTCAAGGCAGGAGTGGGGAGGAGCAGAAGGGGGAGAGGAGAAAAGTTGGATTCGGGATTAAGCTCTGCAATGCAGCTGCGGATGGAATGGATTTGGTGAGTGAAAGAAAGAGGACCACTTGACATTTAAACAAAATTTTCTTGTAGTTTCTTAACATGGTTAATTATGTTCTTTTTATTTTTAATCCAGATAACATTTTTTTCTCGTACAAATTATATAATGCTTTGGATAATTAAGCTTTCAGAGCTCTAAGAGTGCCCAAATACTGTGCTCTCCTCACTCTTCATTCTGTGCTGTGACACGGATTTACTATATATGTGAAATTGACCTTACTGTTTAGTCCTGGTGCTCCTGAATCACTGAAAATTATGATGTTGTGGACCCACTTTCTGCTTGTTGAAATTCAGTGGCCACAGGCCTCTTTGGAAAAGCAGACTTTCTCAACCTTAGCACTCTTGACGTTTCGGGCTACATAACTCTCTGTCGTGAGGGCTGTCCTGCATATTGTAGGGTGTTCGGTAGCTTTCCTGGCCTCTACCCATTAGATGCCAGTAGCCCCCTCCCAGTCGTGACAACCCAAAATGTCTCCAGATATTGACAAAACTTCCAGAGGGTGAAGTTGGCCCAAGTTGAAAACCACTCAACGCGGGCTGGGAGGGAGACTCAGAGTACAGAGTTTTGGTTGTCCAGTACGAGTGCTCCTCCAGGGACCCTCTCATCCTTTCTTCAAGGGGCACTGGCTTACGTCTGGCTACTGATTGAGGACCCGCCATTCTTTTCTCAGTGCTCTTAGAAGCCACCATTTATTGCCAAACTACTTATTTATTTTCATTAAAATCTTCCTTAGTGGCAGTTAGTTCATTCAAATTTTTGCCTTTTATTGGCACTTGATTATAGATGTCTTCAGGTGATATTTCAAGGAAGGCTTGCATGCCATGAACTACCAGCATCTCCTCTACTATTGCCTCTCCATTGTATCAGAAAATCAATTCCAGATAACCCAAAAGTAATTTAGAGAACTATTCTTAAGGTTCTGTTCCCCCTGAACTACTTTTAGTCATAATTTCTATATCCGTCAGGGTTCAGTCAGGAAAACAACCACTAAGAATGTTATGAAATATTGGATTGATTGTAGGATTTAGACTTTACACAATTGTGGGCAATGATGAAAAAGTCTACAGAAAGCAGACTTTGTATCTGGTGGCAGGTCTATGGTTGATGCAGTCAGTAGGTCCCTGAGTTGGGAAGAAAAGCTAAATTTGAAGCAGGGAACAAACTGGAACCTTGTCTGTCTGACAGTGCCTTCAACTTTAGGATGCAGATGACCTCCTCTCCCTCCTCCCCTCCCGCACTGTCTGACCCAGGATATGGAGAAGCTGGGAGAGGAGGTATTGAGGGAGCTGGAGTTGTTTCTGGGCCCGCTGCTTCCCCCGTGCAGCAACGGGAGCCAACAATACAAGCGATATAAGTGAACTGCAGGACAGGCTGACAGCAGTCAGAAGGGAGGGCATGGCAGGGTGGGTGAAAAAGGTGGAGGGATTAAGCCAAAAAAAACAAACAAAAAAAAAGACTCCTGGACACAGACAACAGTGTGGCATTGCCAACAGAGGCAAAGGGGCTGGGGAGAGGTGGAAGAGGGTACAGGGGGACAGATGGGAGGGGGACCTGGGAAAAAAGTTAAGGTGAGAGGTTATTAGCAAGGAAAAAAATTAGTGAACTGTAGCAGGACACCCCGACATACTTTTAGACCTTAACAGCTACAGCTTTGCTTTGGTGGTTGAATTATCACACAAATTTCTCTTTTGTTCAACCATCACCCACAACCACACAGGGAAGGGAATTCTGGGAAATGTAGTTCCAATTTAGCTAAATTTACACTGTAGAAAGCCACTGTAGAAGAGGTTGGATTTGGGACTGATTTTGGAAATAGTGCTAACAGCAGTTGGTGATGGATTTGATTTGGCAGATCAGGGACAGGATACTTATACCTTGTTTTGTTTGAACAATTTTTAAAAATTCAAATTCCTGATTCCTTTTTAGAAGTAAAACAAGCTCATTACTCTTTATACATTATTTCTGAGTTGTAAAAATTATCTCCCCTTCTCCCATATGTTTTTAAAATTCCTGTATTCCAACATCCGATCTTGTCTGCCACAATCAGATGGATGGAAAGCACAGGGATGTGTTTTCTTGCATCTGTAAGGGAAACAGCACATATTAAGTGCTCCTAGTATGCCAATAGATGCATCGGGGTTTTTAGCATTGTCAGTACTGTTGGTTACACTCTCCTTTGTAGCTCAGATTGCATTCTCTCTTACAGTTGTGTAATGACTGTGGGGATTAACCCTTCAGAGCTCTAGGAGTGCCTGAATACAGCCACCGTAGGTTGCCTTCAACCTCACATCGCTCTCCAGGGCACTGTGACTCCTTTACTAATTCAGGGCCAACTTTGAGTTCCTGTCTTCAGGAATCGGGCCTACCTCCTGCTTGTTGAACTTTTTCCTCCAGGGACAGCCACGTCACCCTGTTTTCCTGATTCCCTTCTCTCCTTCTCAGCCTTTTGCCTATCTTTCCTTCGGTTGTTTCTCTAGCATTGCATCTCCAGGGCCTTGCCTTTTATTTCTTTCTCTTTAGCTTTCCAAGAATGATAAATTCCGCTATCTCAGAAGCTGTTAACGCTCTGGTGGCTTGCAATCTACATAATGGCACCTGCTATTTTTTATTTTGGCAACTACCATATGCCAGGTACTTTACTAATATTTTATTTTTTAAAAATCTATAATCTTTAGTAAGAAACCCTTGATGTGGGCATGAATTATCCAAATTTTCAAATGAGGAAACTAATGCTTGGTAAAGTTCAGCATTTTCCTTCAGCCAGTAAGTAAGTGGATTTGAACCAAGGCCAATGGGACTTGTCAGCATTGTTATAACAACTGTGGTTGACTGCTGACTAAAGAGCCAGCTCAGCTCAGATCTCCCTGTCCTCAGACTTAAACATCCAATGACATGCTGAAAAGAAACATCATTTCAACCTTAATGCATATAGATCCAGTATCATTAGTCTCACCGATTATTCCTCCACTCCAACCCCCAACCTCATCCAAAATACACATTCCTCCTCTGCTATTCCTTATTCAAGGTAACAGTCTCCAAAATTTCCAAACTTAGAACATCTCTGGGCCTCCATCTCCTGCCCTGCCTGTATCTGGCTGCTCACCAAGCCCTCCAGGGTTGGAGTCAGAGGCGCGGTGTCTCTGCGTCACTCTGGCTCCTGCTATCTGTCATCTCCGCCCTCCTTCCTGCGCTCCTGCCACCGCTCTCTTCATTTCACAATGGCTCTCCACACTGCTGCCAAAATTATCTTCCGAGAAAGAAAATCAATCTGGTCCTGTCGCTTTGCTTTCAAACCTCTCTTGACTTCCTTTTGCCTGCAGAATGAATTTCAGTCTCCTTGGTATGCCACCCAAGCCCTTGACAAGCGGCCCAGCCTGTCTTGCAGTCAGCGATTTTTCACACGCACACAAGACGCACGTGCTGCAGAGAGGCAGGAATCACAAGGCTTTCAACACGTGGCTGAGCTCATTTTGACGCTGGGTCCCATATTTTCCCAATCAATGGATACAGAAAAGTAGCCTGACTATTACCATGTGGAGTTGCGTTTTTATGTTTGGTAGGAAAGGGATTCTTAACATATAAATATTGGGAACCAACTAGATTTTTATGAAATATTTTGTCCAGATTTTACAGGTTAATTATTTCAAGTAACTTTCTTAGCCAAAGCTGTTAGAAGGCTATGGACTTGAAATTCAAAGTTGTACCTGGACTGATAAATTTGGTTTCATGTGTCTATTTGGGGGAAGAGTGGGAAGATGGTATGGTAGGTTGGTGGAAGCATACTAACTTTGAGGCCCATAAAAACCAAGGAAAATTTTTGTTCTTTTTCAAAATTTGAATAAAATAATTTTTATATGTTTTTGGATATTTTCATAGACTCCAATAAAGGAATAAAAACAGAGTTAGAAAACAAGATGTCATTTAGTAATACTGTAATGTCATGCTATGAAACTCTGTCTTCTACTAAGATCTGTGATAAAAGGGAGGATGAGAACTGTTCTCCATTCTAAAGAAGCCACTGGTCCTTCAGCAGCATCCCTGAGGACACTGCCTATGTGGATCTATGTGGCTGGTCTCCTACTGGGGAAGCAGCGTGGGAGGAGAGAGATAGTGGGCTGTGATTCAGACAGATTCGGGTTGGAATCCTCGGCATACTATCTGACCTTGAGTAAATCAAAGCGCTATTTTCTTTTGTTCTTCAAGTGAGAATAAAGTACACATTTCAAGTTTGGTGAGGTTTGCATGAAGTTTGATCTGCAGGGATTTATACAGGTTCATTTGCTTTTCCATAGTGTCATGATTCAGTCCACTTAGTTTCAGATGCAGACACTCAAAGAGCTCTTACAGGTTGTCTGCAGTTACATCAGAAAGGAGTTATATGACCAGGACCCTGTGTTTCCCTTTTCCAGCATTGTTTTCACTCCTAGTGATGAAGAAATCAAACACCAGTCAAGTAATACGGAGATAGAAAATTGGCTGCATGTCGCAAACATTCAAGAGCCTTCTCAATGACAGTGTTGTGCTGGGAGCTGGTGGATAAACAGTCCCTTTACCCGAGGTGCTCGCGGCCTGGTGGAGATGCTGACTTAATCCAAGATGGGTAGGACAGTGTCGTCTGGATTAACTGCTGCAGACCCAGAGGCAGGAAGTCTGTGTTTCGCCTGAGGAAGAAACGGAATGGCGCCTAAAGTCCATGGCGCTGTGTGTGGGGAGGCCAGTCCACTGCACACCACGCATTAATTCAACACAAATTGGTGGGGCAACAAATATGTGTTGGGGAACCACTGCATCATTCTACTAGATCTGAGAATAGGAGGAGAAATTACCAAATAATGTACAGCCACAGGGTAGGGACAGGAATAAGATGGAAAATAACAACAATTAGAGGCAACAGTTTTCTTTCAAAGAGACATGAACAGAAGCAGAAGCAACATTTTTTACTGTGAAGCAAACCAGGCAATCTCTGAGTAGCTGGAGTGAGTCTCTGTTCCTGTGGCAACCCCTCTGTTATTTGGTCATATTTCTTTTCTAACAGCCAGGGGCACAGATACAGGTCTACTTCCTACCCTCTCCCTGTCTCTCCGCTTGCTCTTCCATTCTACACACGCCTCCCTCCTTCCCACCCCCCCTTCTCTCCCAGGTTCTGGCCAGAGGTAGCATCTGCCTACAGCAGAAGCTCCACCACTTTGGAGTCTTGCTGGGAGCCCACAGAAATGAGGTAATGGCCAGCCTGCACTATCACATCCAGACAAGCAGAACATGGAGGGGGAGGAGGGGGCTAGGAATAGCCGATGGCTGCCCATAGCTCCCCTGGTCCAAGGCTGCATCTCTTTCTGTGTCACAGAAGTGGAACTCTGGTTGGAGTCAAGTCTGAGAATGTTTTATAAAGCTGCACAGGTGTATCCTATGATGTGCAGGTAGAACTGAGAGTCACAGGAGTTAATTCAATTTTGTATAGTGTTTTCATCAAGAAGTTATTTTTGTGAGTTACCATTAGGGAAAGCTGACAAGCCAGTTCCTTTCATATACTGAAGAGTTAAGCTTAAAGATTCTCAATGGCTAAGAAAATTATAATTTCAAAATATAAAACATTAAAATAGTTCTTGATATGTCCCCTTCTAAGTTTGTGGGAAACTTACGCAAGTAGCTGGGAAGTTTCCTGCTAAAATTTCTTGGTCTGGAAGGGTGGGCAGGGTATTGTGGCCCAGATGCAAGCTCGTTTTTATAATTGTGGTGTCTGGATTTCAAATATTAACTGTTGTCCAATAATGATAATAATAATGGATGAAATTTTTAAGCTCCTACTGTGTGCCAAATGCTCTGCTAGGTTTCACTAGTTCTTTGATTACCAGCAACAGTAAATCCCACAACAGTGCTGGTAGGTTGTTATATGGCTTCTACTTGACAAGTGAAGGAACCAAGGACTACGTGATGATGCCAGGATTCTCAAATTCATATCTCTGATTCCAGAGTCCAGAATCTGAATACAAGAGCTCTTGAGAGCATGAAGCTGGGTGGAGAGGGTTGGCCAAACATGAAGTAAAAGCCAGGATGTGTGAGTATATAGACCAAAGATATGGTTGGCAATAAGGAGGGTAGAACAAGGGGATGGGCAGTGGACAGGTTTATTGCTGAGACAAGATGTGATTGTGTTTGGCCATTTCCTTCCTCCCATTTAAGACGCCGCCCCATTTGGTGGAGCTGGTTTGTCTGGAGGTGAGCCTTGGCCTGTGCTCTGATGAGTGCGCTCAGTGAGGAGGAGTTGACTGGGACAGTCTAGCATTCCTCTGAGATGCCAGTGGTCCACCACTTGGTAAATGGACTTTCTACTTTCCCTGGCTCACCAGAAGGTTTCGCAAAAGTCCTCTTGGAGTTCCTGAGCTTGCTAAGTGACCACTTTTACTTCATTAGATTTTTCTTAGGCACCACCATATGCCAGAAAGTTTGCTAAGCATGGGATTAAGTCAGTGTGTCCAGGAGGAATGGGGTCCTGGCAGATGGGAGAGGGAATAGTGTAGTTTGGGGGTAGAGGGTATTCTGTGTGAAGGGAGGTGGCAGCTTGTCCTGGGCATGCTCCATGGGGGCTGCATAGGTAGCCAAGCCATGTAATCAGCTACCTGTCCAAAAAGAGTTTCAAAAGAGCACCTGTCTATAGTCTGGCACCAGGCAGACAGATAATTGTGGAAATTTACTTGGCAGCTGGGGGGCTTGTTGTGTCAAATTCAATTAGGTTGAATGTGGTTAAGGACTCAGCAAAAATGAAGTAGTATAGTCATAGTTTCCAGGGGCCTTTGAGACTGGGAAGGGTGGAACACACCTGTGTCAGTCAGGGTTTCCCAGAGAAACAGAACCGATAGAAGGCTGTCTATAGACTGAAAGAGGTTTATTTGAAGGAATTGGCTCATGTGTTATGTGGAGGCTGACAAGTCTGAAATCTGTAGGGCAGTTTAACATGCTGGAAACTCAGGCAGGACTTCCTTCTCCAGTAAACCTCAGTTTTTGCTTTTAAGACCTTCAACTATTGGATGAAGCCCACCTTTGTTAGGGATAATCTGCTTACTCAAAATCAAGAGATTGTAGAAATTAGTAACATCTACAAAATACCTTCACAGTAATGTTTAGACTACTGTTTGACCAAACAACTGGGCACCATGGCCTAGCCAAGGTGACAAATAAATTTTTACCATCACAATACCCTTAGATTGCCTGGTTTAAGGCAGGGATCAAGAAGCATTCAGTCTTAGGTAGGGGTCAAGGCCTGTTGACATGAGACTCATTATGGGTATTGTGTCATCAGACACCCTGTTGACTGGATTTGGAACCGTACGTGAACAGCAATGGTTTTGTCAGGGTGGTAGGGAGGACTAGAGGGCTGTTTTGTTTTGCAGTTGCATGCAGCTTTCCCTACAGAAGCCCTCGAGGCCTTTCCCATCTAAAGACTGCCCTAGATGTCAAAGACTTTTGCCAGCACTGCCAAGGAAAAGCAGTTTGCTGCTGCTTGGGCTGGGCCATGCTGTTGCCAAGTTTTCAGACTGGATGATTTCCTGGGCAGGGCAGTATCCTGGATAGCATATCTGCCTGGTCTGTTTGAATCCTGGGAAGGTAGCAAATAGTGAAATTAAACTACCTGAAGAGTGTGTTGCTCAAATGACTGAAATCAGAGCTGAACATAAGAGTCATCTGGGGAGCTTTTATTTATATTTTATACATATGCCTAGGCCCTACTGCCTGAGATTTAATTGACTTAGGTTGGGATACTATCATAATTTTTTAAAAGATCCTCCAGTTGATTCTGATATACAACCAGGCTGAGACTTTTTCTAGAAGAAACTCCAGGCCAAGCATTTGTTCTTTACTTTCTAAGAACATGGTCTAAAAAGAAACGAGAAAGGGAGTGGGGAAGCAGGACCGGGAAGGTAAAGAAGCCAGGCAAAGGTGTCATTTCAGGGCAAGTCCCAGTCTCATGCTGACCCCACAGGAAGTTCTGGAACATAAATTAGATCCGCAGAGTCGAGGGAAAGGGGTAAGGTCTCCCCCACTTCCACTTTAGTCAGTCATTGGCTTCAAGCCTGTCAGGGAGAAACAGTATAAGATCTCTGCCATTTCTTGCACTTTATGCAGGTGAGGTGGCTCCAGTGCCCAAGGTCAACCATCTGATCAAGGTCGTAGATGAGTGCTGTCAGCAGGAAAAACCCTCAGAAGCTAGGACTCTGAGCTGCTAGAAGGGGTTTGAGGGGGATTTTAATGGGGGACTAATAGTTTTCATACACTGAATGAGGGATTGTTATTGCTATTTCTAGGTCTGCTTCAGTTGGTAATGGTCTATGTAAAGACATCAGGAGCCCACTATGTTAATATAAAGTTTCTGCTTCAAGGACTTAGTAACAGTTTTAATTGATAAAAATACTTAGCAAATGTCAAGAACTGGAGGTTCTGAGATCCCCCCTCCATTTTCAAACGAACAATTTATCCTGAGAGTTTTGTACATGCTGGCAGGAGAGGTGAGAACCCTGAGTCAGAGACAAAGGGTTCAATTACAGTAAGAGCGGTAGCCAGAGTATCAGCATTTCCTTGCAATGGTTTCCTGAACCCAGATCCCCACAGGGCAATGTAAAGAGAGTTCTGTGGCAGCTGCACAGGCCGTGACTTAATTGCATTACAGAAAGGAATCCTGAGCTTAGAGAACCTGAGTCTTTTATAATGGATAGTAAGCTAAACTTCCCTTTGCTCCAGAGGGAGACATCCTTTGGTTTTTTTAAACTGCTCACTATACAAACGTTCTTGAAAAACAGTTGGGTACAAAGGCAGTCGGTGCCTCCACTTGGAAGACACGCAGAAACATGTGGGCCCTCTGGATAACTGCCTCCCAACAGCAGGGAGGGGGAGGGGGACTGACCTTTGGTGTCTGCTTTCTTCAGTTCTCGCTCTGACTGTCACGTATTTTTCAAGAAAATCCCCTCCCTAATGTACATTTGTAGGTTTTGTCTCTGCTTTTTAACCTCTGCTCACCTTGATTTTCAGCAACTCTCATAAGCTTCCCTCCACCCCATTTGCCTTTGTGGTTATTACAAATATTACTACTTCATGTCATAATGACAGGCAGTCTACATGACCTCTTTTGGTTTCCAAATCTGAAAACTGGGTAAGCTGTTCCAAATAAGCTCTAGGGATCCTTCCAGATACAAAGTTTGAAGCCTTAAACATATATGAGATATTTGGAAGCATAGTACTTTTAGTAATAGTAATAGGGAAAGAGAAAAAAATACATTAATACCCACAAGAACAACTTGATTTCACTTAAAGGCATCATAATATTGTACAACGTATCTATCATTCATGTTATAGATGAAGAAATTGAAATTCAAAGAAGTGACCTGTTCAAGATACAGTTACCAAGAAATAGTGTTCCCAGGATTTGAACCCAAATCCATTCAAATCTAGAGGTTCCTTTCTCCAATTACCACATCCTGATTCTGTGTTGGGAGACTGTCCAATACACGACAGTGTCCTGGTGATGCTGCCCGAACTTAGTGGCTTTAGCAGTGTCGAAAAAAGTTTGTATCCTCCCTTTTTATGACAGGACATTTTGAAAGCCTAAATTTTACCATAAACTGTATGGTGTTATATTGAGGTGCCATTATTCCAATTCCCTTATGGAAGCCTACCAAAGGAGCCAGAGTTGTTTTAACTGAATTACTGAAAATAAAGTATAACATCCTGCCGTGCGTGCACAAGCCCTGGGCTAATCTCCTTTCTACCACCCACTGTCCCCACACTGCATACACACACGTACACTAACACAGAACCAAACTTCCTTTTCATCCCAGATACACCATTGTCCTCAGAGTCTATGTCCTTGGAATGACTCTGCTTTAAAAGAGTTACTTAACTTGAATAAGTACAGCAAGTTGAAAGAGGACTTAAAAATTATATAAAAGAAGTTGGCTCCCAACTTTGAAAGTACGAGAATATCTTTTTTAACATCAGAAAATTGCAACTCCACATGATATCTGTACTTTTCTGTATTTTATTGATTGAGAAACACATGAATAAAACCATTATGAATTCAGTAAAGCTTTGAAATGAGTTTGTATTTTCTTCATCTCAACAGCATCTATATCCATCTGGAAAATAATCACTCATATATGTGTGAGAAATGGATAACTTTTGGGAGTCTGGGCCAACTGTTTAGGGCCTTAGGGAACACACCAAGAAGATTAAAGTTTATTCTGTAGGCAAGGTAGAGTCAAAGGGGTTTGGAAGCAAATAGGCAAAATTCGATTGATTGTCTTTTCTGAAAGGTAATTTTGGCAGCAGTGTGGAGAGCCAAATAGCATGTGAAAGGATCAGTAGAAGGTCAGTCAGGAGACAGAAGATGACATCAGGAGCCTCACTGATGCAGAGACACCTCTGACCCCAGCGCTGGAGGATTTGGCGACCAGCTGGGTGTGGGGCATGCCAGAAAGGTCGCAGTCAAGAATACTCTACGCATGGACACACACAAGACTGATGTGCAGGCTACCGCCAGACGATGTCCATTGGGCGACTGTACGTCTGGGTCTATGTTGAGCAATATGAGCTTGAGCTCCATACAGGAGGACACCATCTCCCTAGGGAAAGGGAGATTTCATTTCATTCTCAGTGCAAGGGTTTATTCTTGACCCATCTGGGGAGCAAACTTACTCCTTACCTGTGCCCATTTTGACCCCTGTTGGAATAGGTGGAATTTCTGGGGACCCTCTATATCATTCCAAGTACAACTCCTCCCAGGTGACGAGAGGCAAAGGGCAGTGGCAGGGTTGATTTTAGTCTCAGTATTTAGTTTGCATTCTCTTAGAAGCAGAGACTGAGACAAGAATTCTGATACACACAGATTATTGAGAAATTTCAGGAAATGGGGAAAGAAGAGCATCTAATAAATGGTAACATTAAGTGAGCTACCATAGTGAGAGGCTGGAGCTTAATCCCACAAGGACCTTCTCAGAAATGATGCCAAATACATGCCCAAGGGGTGAGGCAACTAGGACAGTTATATACCAACTCCCAAGAGGTATTGGTGGAGGAATACTCCTGTGGGTTTTAACTCCTCTGCACTTTTCACCTGCAAGAAACTTAGGTAGAGAGACCTGTTATGTTTTAAAAACAAAAACAAAACCCAGGCAAAAGGAGGCAGATATCCTGGCAGCTGGAAGTCATTGGGAGCCCTCCGGAAGGTCCAAAGACTTTGGGAGGGCAATGACTGTCCGCTGCCCCCCAGTCCTGAGGGAAAAGGTCACATACACAGGCAGCAGGACTGGCACCTCTAGACCTCTAAGAGCTTAACTAGTGAAATCAACAGGAAACACGGAAACAATGCTATCTCAATTGAACAGGAATGGAAAACATCCCCGAAGCCCAATTTAATGGGCCAGTGTGTTCAAAAGAAGAGATAGCCACCAGGGAAATACCAATCTGGAAAGATGTAAGACGTGTGAAAGCTGAATTGCGCTGGACCCTGAGTGCTCTGTTTAACAAAATTAGTTATCCAGTGCCCTTTATCATATCAGTAGTTTAGATCAGGGGAGGACTCACTTTCTGGAAAGGGCCATGGAACATTTTAGATTTTGCAGATCGTACAGTCCCTGCCACAACCATCCAACTGCCATTGTTGTGCAAGGTGGGCATGGCTGTGTTCCAGTAAAACCTCACTTATGGATTCAAACTTGAGTTTATATAATTTTGACTTAGAATGAAATATTAATCTTTGGTTATTTTTCAACCATTTAAAATGTAAAAACTTTTTAACTTGTAGGTCACACAAAAACAGGTGGTGGGTCAGATTTGGCTCATGGCCTATAGTTTGCTGACTCCCACAAAAGGTGACATAATACTTTTGGGTTTTTTTTATACCCAGTCTTCAAAATTACAAATATTCATCTCTTCCTTCCTTTCACTCCACTCCTCACACTCACACAGTCACCAAGGACTATCTTGAGTGTTTACCTCAGTTCTATCTTTATATCTCTACTATTATTGAGTCATTTTTTAGAGTTTATTTATTTTATTTATGGAGAGAGAGGAAGGAGAAGAAAGAGAGGGAGAGAAACATTGCCTGGGTTGCCTCTTGCACACCCCAACTGGGGACATGGCCTACAACCCAGGCGTGTGCTCTGACTGGGACTCAAGCCAGCAACCTTTTGGTTCATAGGCTGATGCTCAATGCACTGAGCCACACCAGCGAGGGCCCAATCATTTTTTAACTCTTAACTCATCTTCCTCCACTGGCTTCTCCTCAAAGCATTTGTCCTGTTCTCCAATTTCAGGGTTATTTTTTGAAAAAATAAATTATATGATTATGCTTAATAACCTTTCTTAAATAAATCACTCAAGCCTTTCACAATTATTCTAGCTGGTGCTAAGGGAAGATGTTTTGTTCATACATATATGTTATTTTCTAGGTAAGTGTAGATGCTATTATGATGAAGGAAATTCAAGTTTATATAAAGAGTTACTTAAATCCTGGTGACTTTTTATTATCTAGTTCCACAATCAATGGCTTACTGAAAGTATAATTTATGATGCTTGAAATCTTTTGGTGTTATAAAAAAGGACTTCAGAATTGAAATCTATATATCAACCAAATCAAAACTCTTTATGAAAACCCTCTTTTCAGAGCTTAGAGAACTTCCTCGGCCACCAGTATTTCATGGCTGTGGAGCCTGAGGCCAAAGGCATATGCTTTTGTTTAACAATCTGGGGTTGTGTGGGAGTGTGTGGAGGCACTAGGTGGGGAAGGAAGTAATGCTAGCTCAAGTGCCTTTGCTTAGGAAGAACTGAGTTCATTCTTTTTTTTTTTAATCCCCACCCAAGGACATTTTTTTTCATTGCTTTTAGAGAGTAAAGGAGAGAGAGAGAAACATCGATGTAAGAGAGAAGCATCCATTGGCTGCCTCCTGTAAGCTTCCGGATCGGGGATCAGACCCATAATGTAGGTATGTGCCCCAACCAAAAATCACACCCGCCACACTTTGGTTATGGGACAACACTCCTACCCGCTGAGCCACAACCAGTCAGGGCAGAAATTGAGTTCATTCTTAACAGCACAATTCAAAGAGCTTTTAATGTCTCCAGAACTTATAAATTCCAATAAGTGAATGGGTCAGGAGTCAGGAAAAATATCTAGTGATAATATTATAGTAATAATTTTATACTGTTAATACATGACATTTGTTCTTCTATTGTGTCCTGTAATTTAAAAAAGGAGGGGGGATATGAAACTGGTTTCTACCCTAGTAAAGCCACCTCTCCAAGTCAGTCTCATCGTACCTGGAGAATACACTGAACTTTGAATCAAACAGATTGAGTTCAAAGGCTGGACAAACAATGACGAACTTTTTGATCTTGAATGGGTTGTATCTTTGAATCTCAAGTCCTTCACTAAAAATAATTTTTAAAAGGAATAGAATACTTAGAAATAGTATAAGTTTTAAATGAGACAAGGCTGATCTTTTGAAGATTAACAAATAGTATTTTTCTACTTAAGGGTGCCAGATTTAACTAACTGATATCTAGTGCTTAGAGTTCTAGAACTAAGAGGAATGTCAGAGTGTATTAATTAGCACTTACAGTGTAACAGATGTGGAAACCACAGGAGGGAATGCAAGTTGCCTGTGGCCACATCCTAACTCAACTATGTGACTGGGCTTAAACCCAAAGTCTTACCTCATATCTTAGCTGTTGTTTTAACTCTATAGGTGGAGAGATTATCTAGTAATTAAATATAACAAAAAATCAACATTGACTTGAACTTCGTAAATATTTGAGAGTCTTCTTAGTGCTGGTGAATGTATTAGTGGTATCAGTACTTCAGTTCGTTTCATTGTCAGAAGATACTCCCAATCTGGTGGAGAAAAAAAAAAGATGTCAACTCAACCAAACCTTGCTGCAGTTGGGATGAAATGAAACTTGGGGAAACAGAGGGAGGCAGGTGTGAATGTTGCCTGTGCACCAAAGGGAAAGCTTCACTAAATCTGTTGCATGCATAGTAAAAGCAGTCTATTATTCTAGCCATTTCTTAGCAGTCACCATTCATCACTTCTACGCAGATTTAAGGAACAAGTGTTTACCAGATAATTGTGTTTAATTTGGTAAGAGGAAACGAAGGCAAATAATGTGCCAAATAACTTAAAACAGTGTGTGTGTGTGTGTGTCTGGGGGGTAGAGGTGAAATAAGGAGAGTAATTACTACAATGGTGATAACTTCATTCTCACGTCAGCCCCAGTGAGCAGAGATTTTCATCCGTTTTGTTCATTGTGTCGCCAGGGTTCAGAACAGTCCTTGACGCTCGGTAAAGTCTGAGTAAATATTTGTTGAATGAATGAATTTCTTCAAAAGTGATATAAACAAATATAAAAGATACTGGCACTTACTGAAGGTTAAACCAGGCAACCACCAAATGCTAGAAAAAGGCTGCTCCTCCTTATTCTCCGTGGAAATGAGAAACCTGCAGCCAAAACCGCCCCCCATGTCTTTCTTGATGGCCTGGCTCACAGACCTAGTATCACATGCCCATTTCCATCCTTCCTTTCTCCCCTTTCTAGTTTAAGGGGAAATTCTTTGGCTACAGTAGATTTTTCAGACCCCTTTAATGCCCTGGTAGGGCACTGTGGCTATGAGGTAATCTTCAGTCTGGATTTAAAAATCCAGACATGGGAGGAGGGTGAGAGTAGCTGAGGGCAGGCTGCAGTCTCCGCTGCCTGCCAGCGAGCGTATATCCTGAGCGTCATCTGGCAGCCAGACAACAGAGGATGCTTGCCTGTGGTTTGCACGGGGGCAAGGTGGGACGTGGAAGGATCTAAAAAGCACCACGTGGGTAGTATTTGTTTTCTTACCTTGCAGACACCCCCCGGAGAAACCCCTTTGTCCTTTGCCTTGCCTCCTTCACTGGCCGCCAAGTGGATGTTTCCAGCAAATGACTCTGACCCAACAGATACATGTAATTGACATCCTTTTTGCTTATTTTAAATATTACAACAATAATAGAAACCACCATCTTAGAAGTTAGCAACTGCCATTTTTCTATGCAGTCTCCCCTCTCATCATATTTGTACAATTTAAAAATATTCCCCTTCAGAGAGGAGGCCTGCGGTTTTCTACCCTGGCTGGCCATCAGAGTCATCAGGGCACTTTAAAAAGATGTGGCCCCACACCAGACACAGAGTCATCACTTCGGGGTGAAACTCAGCTGTCTGTATGTCTGCATAATCCCTTTCAAAATCTCCACAGGGAACTCTGATTTGCAGGCAGGGTTGAGAACCCCCAGGGTAGATTCAGCTGTGTGTAGAATTTAGATTTGAAAGTTTATTTCTTTTGCTAACATTACCCACAACATCACTCATTGCCTTTCAGATTTTTTATGAGATAATGCTTAAATAATGGAAATAGCTATGAGAAATATTTTTTCCCAAAATAGTAGGTAATTTTTCTTAGTCTTGCACACAGCCCTGTGAGGTAGAGCAGCAAATCCTAGGTGGTAGGTGGGAAGTGTGTCGATTTCTCTCCACAGGCCTGGGGGATGGAGTGAGCTGCTGGCAGGACCCGGAGCAAGGCCTCTGTCCACAACTGTGATGAGAAGCCCAGGGTGAGAACCAGCATCAGGTCTCACATTAGTAATCAGAGATGCTCCTTTTTTTCCCTCAGCACCCTTTTGTGAAAGGCACTATGTTAAGTATCTCTAATCTTCTAGTGATCTCTAATTTTCACAGCTGGTGCTGGAAAGTAATTTCTCTACTTCCAGTTGACAGGAGAAATAACCAAATATAGCTCCATGAAGTAAAACAACTTGCTCAACATCACATAACTTGCAAATGATTTACCCAGGATTCTAGCATTCACATATTATCTGATTCTAAAGCCAAATTCTCCCATAGATTCAGAGCGTGAACATACATCCTGGGCTGCCCAAGACAGTCCTGACTTATTCCTCCTGCCTTGTGATTTTTAACAGCACTCCCGTTCATTCTCACAAGTCCTGAGCTAGACAGTAAGTTATATGACTATCCTATCTATATTTCAACAAGAGTTCTATGAAAACAGACTCTAAGCCAAACACAGGCAGAATCAGTGGGTCTAGGCAGGATAGGGGAAGGGGATGGGCTACAGTGTCCTCCTAGGTGGTCCAGAGGGGGCTGGCTGATTCAACAACCATGGATTTCAGGAGAGTGGAAATCTGTGAGTCAACTGAAGAGCAAACAGTAAATGGGAGAGAAGGTGTTTTGTGTGGGCTGATGGCGTGCGCGGTAGACAAATTCTGTGGGGGCAGGGTGGCCCGAGGGACATGGTGTCTGTGGCAAGAAAAGTGAAAGAGCACCTGTCTGGTTCTCCCACTTTGGTTACTGTTATGTTAAAAGATAATTTTCAAGAAAAGGTAAGATAAGCTTATTGTAGGAGAGGAAAACAAATTCACCTTACCCTCCTAGTTTCTCCAGCTGGGCTCTGAAAATTAGGCTAACAAAAGCTAGGTTAACAAGAGAAAAACAAGCAAATGTATTAACGCACGCAGTGCACGCACACACGAGACGCAACTCGGTGAATAGCGATTCAGTGAAGTGGCTGGAACTCTGGTGTATAGAGCGTCTTAGCAAAGAATGATGCATTTGCAGAGAAGTGACAGAACGAAGGAAAAGAGTTTTAGGCTTCCAAGGATGGCACGCAATGGGAAGGTAAATATAAGGGGAACTAAGGGAAGATATGTGTGGCTTTAATAGTCTGTTACATGTTTCCCGTGGCGCCATCTTGCCTTTGGTGGTCAGTTTGTTATCTCCTTCGTGGTTCTGGGAAGTGAAGGGCAGGGAGGACACCTTCGCAAGGGGAATTTATGTTCTGCTTTCAGGTAGATGCAGGGCAGAAAGCTCACCCCACGTCTGCTTTTTTCTCAGTCACCTTCACCTCAAAAATAATACTGTTGCCAGAGCGGCATATTTTAGGGTGGCCTACCCTGAACCTATTCTTCATACAGATGTAAAAGTGAACATGTTTGTTTAACTCATAAGGCAATCAGGCAGATGTCATTACCTGTGCAAAGGAAAAGTCAAAAAAGCTCAGGTGTACATAGAGCAAAGGGATGCTGAAGTGCATCTGCAACTGGATGTGGTTTTTTCCCCTGTAGGTTGGTGGGAAGGCAGTTGAATCTCTGCATGACAGGACAGAATGTACCACAGTTTATAGAGCTCAAGGGCAATGGACAAGGCCAGAACCTGATTCCCTGGAGGAAGATCTTGCACACAATGCAGTGATCTCTTCTGAAACACAAGTTCTCTCTACATCACACACCTGGTGGGAGGATAGCATGGAGGCCTTGAACTGAGTTCTCCAAAGCAGGGATGTACCCTTGGGTTGAAGTTGGAAAGCCTGGTTCTAATGACAACAGGATCATGTAGGAGTGATGTGGCAGGGGTTGGGGACAGGGCCTGAAATGGACACCAAAGGCAGGTGTCCCGTGTTGGGGGTCAGAGAGCAGAGCCGTGTGCTGCCAGGTGTGTGCTGTTCCCGGGTGTCGTGTCAGGTCACAGGCTACATAAGCCTCCTGCCAGTCTCACGACTACGTGCCAGTCATCCCTTCGAAATCACGGAAGATAATGCTCTGTCTCCCAGGTTCCTGGGAGGAGATGGGCCTGACTTCAGCTGTCACCAGATTCCAAGTTGAAACCCTACCTCTAATCACAAATATATGATAAATTAGCCACATTACCCTGAAAACATGAATTGAATGGGTGGTACCCACTTTGCTCTATCAAAGAGTAAGATTTCTTCCCCTCTTTGCAATCCCTTCAGCAAGTGGCCTGTGATGCGCATCCCATTCTAGTTTAATGGCTGTTCAATAATAACATGACTTTCCCTTCTACCTTTGTGGAGAGGTTTTCTGAGTTGACAGGAGATTTTCTTTTTAATTGTATTTCCCTCACAGCAGACACAAGGGTAAGATCAAACTGAAGAGGCTTTTGAGTGCATTGTGTCACCGAAGGCATTGCAGGCTGTGTTCAGAACCACAGATGGGGAGCTCTGTGGGCGTGAGGAACCCGCACGAGGCTGTGGTCCCCAGCAGGGCTGTGGTCCTGGCAAGCCCCTCCCAGCCCCATCAACCCTACAGCTGTCTGCTGCTTCCAGCCGGCCCAGCTTAGACACCTTCCAGGGTCTGCTGAGGACAGAGACTCCAGTGCTGGGAGACTGCTGGCTGGCCTTGTGCCTACACTTTGTCAGAGTGACAGCTTTCCTGGAGGCACAGCCTCTGCTCCCTGGGAGTCCAGCTTCACAGACTGAGTGGTAACTGGCAATTTGGACCATTGGACGCTGAGCAAATGGTGAAATTCAACCGCACGGAGACAGCCAAATTCAATACATCATGTTTATTATTGTGATGTCTGAATCCTAGCAGCTTTAGTTGCTGTAGGCCAAGGTGCTAAGACCCAAAGCCATTTACTTTCATACTAAGGCTGGATTCTGAGAACGACAACATCCTGTCTGCACTAACATGACCTTGCTATTCCACTGTCTTGGTTGGCTCACTTTACTTTCCAGAGCCTCCTGCCCAGGCAAATAGTTTGATTGTTTGTTACAGGAGATTCTTGGAAGACAGAATAATGTCTACCCAAAGATGTCCATGTCTTCATCCCTGAAACTTGCATTCTCATTATAACCAGTTAACTCACTTACTCTCAAGATAAAATACGTCACCTTACAGGGCAAAGGGACTTTGCAGATGTGATTGAGTGAAGGATCTGGAGATGGGGAGATTATCTTGGATTATCTGGGTAGGCCCAAAGTAATCACGAGGATGCTTATAAGAGAAAGGCAGGAGACTCAGAATCAGATTCAGAGAATGAGCTGTGACTAGGGCGGAAGCAGAGGTCAGAGTGATGTGACGAAGGGGCCTTAAGCCCGGGCATACAGGTGATCTCTAGAAGCTGGGAAATGAAAGGGAACAGCTTCTCCCCTGGGGCCTTCAGAAGAGATGCAGCCCTGTCAACACTGTTTTGGGGACTTCTGACCTCCAGGGCTGCAAGATAATAACTTTGTGCTGTTTACAGACACTAAGGTTGTGGTAACCTGCTAGAGTAGCAATAGGAAACTAACACAGACCCACCAGTTCTTCAATGGAAGCATCAGTAGAGTTTGCACCCAAAATTCTTTTAATCCCTCACCTCAAAATCATTGTCTTGTTGTTTTCATTAATCCTGGATTTGCACTGTGATCCTTACCCAATTCTAACTGACCCCTCCCTGCTGCTTTGAAAGAGTTACTTTAGATTAAACTTCTAATCTCCAATAAATTCCGATCTCGCCATTCATTCCCTGTCTGCCTCCCTGAGATGCTGCCAAAGCCGGGTGAAGCTGGTGGTCTCTCTTACCATAGTAAACAATGAACTCAGCTCAGTCTTGTCAACAGGTTGTATTTGCCGATATTTGAGTGGCCAGCATTTCACAGTTGACTGAGTAAAGCCATCACCACTGGGTAGTTTTCTTAAGGTACTGCTTCTAGAGAGTAACACCAGCTTTGGCTAATAACAATTGTTTCTAGCTCCCTGGTCAGTAGATGAAGGGGTGGAGACCACGCATGCTGCGTCCTGCTGGAATATAGCCTCTGCTGCGTATGAAGTGTATGCCCTGTTCCTTTCATGGAGGGCCAGAATTTGGGCCAAGGTGAACTGAGACCTGGGCTCCCCAGGAGCTGCACTTGAGATGGGATCCAGCTTCAATGGAGATCCTTGCCCAGGAGGTTAGACAGAGAAGTCAGGCTTGGATGGGTGTCATTTAGCAAGCCTTAGGAATCCCTGGGTGTCTGAGGCACAAGGGTCTTTCAACACAGGGTTCGTGACCACACATCAGGAATCAGTGAACATCCTGGCCCAGAGTTTCCTGGGGAGAGTGGTTGGAAAAACTCCCACCCCATAGTGGTCTCATCTG
>CM052549.1:24606709-24642027 GCA_028533065.1 Trachops cirrhosus
CCCCTTTGCTCTCTCAGCAGCCAATGCTGCCTTAAAGGAAATAAAGGCCTTAGGGACAAAACTTTTGAACCAAATGTCCCTTCTTTTTAGGTTTACTCATCACCTCTGCTTACCCTAACACTCTGCTGTTTGTTCATGGAGAAGCAGAATCTAGATCTTTCCCAGGCAATCCCTTCACATTCAAGACCAAGAGTGAGGTACCAGTGTCCTTGAAGTTCGTTCTGGAAGTGGGAGAAGGACAATAAACAATCCAGTGAAGATTACTCAGATAGCAACAGAGCTGTGCAGGCAAAGAGAGATGGAAATAGACTGTGGGAGGGGAGAAGAGCTACTGTAATTGACAATGCCACGGAAGGCTTATCTAAGGAGGTGATATCACCGGATCTGAGAAGAGAATAACAGGAAGAATGGGAAGGTCCCCAGAAAGAGCACTCCAGAGACAGGGAGGATCGGGTGTGAAGGGCCTAAGATAGGAATGAGTTTCTCCGCCACAGTAAAGGAAAGGTGGCCATTGCGCTCAATTTGTTAGCCAAGGGGGAATGTAGGGAGACATGAGCTGAGAGATATAGTCAGTGTTCCTTCACCTTGAACCTCTTTGCCAAGGGTGAGGATTGTATTTTAAATGCAGTGGGAAACGCTGAAGGTTTGAGGCAGGCAAATATTATCTAATTCACACTTTTAAAAGATGTCTTGGGTAACTGTAGAGAGAAGTGCTTTTCAGAGGGGGAGTTAAGCCCAGGGCACTAAGTGGCTAGTAGTCCAGGAGAGCGATGGTAGTAAACTGACCAGGGTGGTAGCGATAGAGGGAACCCAGAAAAAGGACTTGCAATTTATTGCAAGATAAACTTGCAATAGTTTATCTGGTCGTAGAACTAATTTAAGGGAGTAGATTTGGGAGGGGAGGGGAAAAAAATATATGGAGTGACCCTCCTCCCATCTTTTAAAAAGTAAGCCAGATTATCCTTTGTTTTGAAATAGGGTCTTCCTGTTTTGAACTTAAATTACAATCTCTAATCTTATATATTTCTTACCTGAGAAATCGATATAAAGGCACCCCCTGCATGTGGCTGCTACCCTCGTATCTCTCTTCACATTGAGGTTGTTTCAGTGACTACTAATTCATTGATAAATCCAGGGTTGATATTTAGTCCCTGTCCCCAATAGTCAGTGAAGACTGGGATGGTATTCGGCTCTTCCCTTGCTTGTTAAAACTCTCACTTCATTGGTTTCAAGTCACCAGCCTTTCCGAGTTCTCTCGCCTCTTCCTTCTCACTTGGCTCCTCTCTAGTCTTGACACCCATGGAGCCTGCTTTGACTTTCTGTTTTGTTTCTTGGGATGAAAAATTGCTTCTCCTGTTTGACTTGCATGGCTTCAACTCCTGGACATTTCTGATCATTTGAAAATCTATACATAATAACAACTGCACTTACCTTTGATTGTGCAATCATTAGGTGTCAGCACATCCCTAATCCCTATGCTATATGGTTTTTGCCATACTGAGATGTAGTATCACTAACCCTACTTTGAAATGAGAGAACAGATTCATAATGGTTAAGGACATTGCCCAAGATCACATAGTCAGCAAGTGGCAGAGCTTGGATTTGAACACAGGTCTGAATCCTAAATCCTAAACCGTTATAACAGCTGTGGTCTACTGCCTTCCAATATTCCCACTCATCCACCCTAGCCACAAACTACACAAAACTCCTCTTTCTGTACTCTTTATTTGGGTTCATGAGTCTATCCTCCATGCAATCTCCAAATCTAGAAACATCCTTGACTCCTTCCTCTCCATTATCCTCTGTCAAACTGGTCTTCATACCGAGCAGCATTTAGTTCACAAACGTCATGACAAGAATGTGCTGTCATCTTCTGCCTCCTACTGATTTCCGGGCCGGTCTTTCCACAGCCCCACCTGTCCTGCACACCATCACCTGATACCTTTAGATCAGTCTGATCCTGTCACTTTGCTTTAAAAACCTCTCTTGGCTCCTTGAGTTCTGGTTGCCTACCAGTCTCCCTAGCATTCATCTGAGCTCAGTCACAATTGGTCCCGCCTATATTTTCTGTTTATATTTGTCTCAAGTGTATGTCAAATATAATTCTTTCAGATGTATATATTTGTTATATGAAGAACAACATACAGAATAATTTCAAAGTACTACTAAATTTATAGTGACTTCTCATTGTGAATGTCTCAGTCAATGAGATATTAAATGTACCACTACTTTTATGTGGGGTTCTTCAATTTTTTTTTAATGTTAAAAAGAGTGTCTCATAAGTAAAAAAGAGTGATTGATTCTCCCTTTTGATTGCTTATCATTTCATAAAAGCTTTCCTTGGTGTTGGGAACTGCCCTGCCTGGTTTCAGAAGCTGTAACCCCCTCAAGGCTAAGGCTGAGTGAGTGACCTTCAAACCATAAGCCACTAAGGAGACAAAGCTTATCTCCCTGGCAGGGGTACCACCTCTGCTGCTTTTACTTCACCCTGCCTGGCTCCCAATGCTTGATCCGTTAGCCAATGATGGGTAAAATTCCTCAAGGGAGGGATGATCTAAGATAGGCATGATCAGGAGGAGGCCCTCGGGGAAGGACTTGGGGGCTATAGAAAAAGGGGTAATGGACCCTCCCCTCTTGGCTTTGACATAGCCTGAGTCCTCATTATGTCTGCAAGAAGTCTCCTAATCTCTTGCTGCCTTACTTCCCCTGCCTGCCTTAAGCCTGAAACAATGCCGGTGGTGGGTGCAACCCTGTGCTGGAAAGGGCGGGTTCCCTAGCGTTATCAGGCCTAAGAAAGAATGCATAAAATCCTATGAAACCTACTTTGCTAATACCCTCAATTTAAATGATAAGGGTCCAAGCAGGAAGTGAGTTTGTTTCCCAAAGTTTGGTGGCCCTTTAACTATCTGACCCTGACTCAGAATAAGCCCTCAGAGTTCTTTGAATGTTTTCTATTGTTTAATCATTTCTGCCTGACAATGGTTGATGAGCTTTATTCCTGTGCAAACTGAACCCAATAAAAGCCTGTCAAAGCAAGGGTGCTCTCCTCTTAAGAGAGTGGCTGAGGTGTCCTGAGGCTTTTTCTCCCCTTGAGAGAGTGGCTGCACTGTCCCTTTTTCTGCACAGGACTCAGTAGTCCGTGTGAATTTCTCTAGTCTCATCCACAATGCCATGGACCCCACGAGCCAGGGTCTGAGTCAGTTGGTGCCCAAACAGGGACCCAGGGCTATGAGCCGTTGTTGTGGACAACACACACGCTTATGGGGTCTGTGACACCTTGGGGCTTTAGAATTCAATAATTTTAATGAGCATGATTTGCCACTGTAGTGCTACAGTCATGGATCCTATAGCCAAGGTTATACATGGGCAGAATAATGAAATGAGGTTTTTGGGTATGCACCTGGGTGTATATGGGGTTACTAGTCCTGGGATCTCTACAAAGTTGGGAAGTATTTAATTTTCATTATTAACAGCTCATTAGAAAGAACTTTTAAATGTATCCATCCTTTAAAGTGGGCTTAGTGTGGAAATGGGAAGGAAACCAAAAGAAAAAAAGTGGCATTTAGTTATAATACAGTGTCCAGTGCAATTCGGTCTTCATTTGTGTCCCATTGGAAGCAGGGGGTGGACATTGTTTTCCAGCCTAGTGCAGCCACCTGCTTCTGGCAGCAGCACTGGGGCAACTGGTCTGTGGAGGTCATTCTCCCCGTGTGCTGAATGGGGAGACTGGGCTCTGGAGTTGGAGATATTGGGTGAAAAATAGATGCAAGTCATAAAATATTACATTTTACATTTCTCATGTTCAATATAGAAACAAAGCCTATTTTGTAAGGTTACTGGGAATTTAAGATATAGTTGAACTTGAAAAGATTAATAAATATTGATTTCTTTATCCACGGTACCGTGTGCCCAAATTTTTCACTTCCAGTTAGTGCTTAAAACGTAAAGGCTCGATGAACCTTAACCCTTATTTAGTCTAGCTCCTTATTTCATAAATATTAAAATACCAAGAGGCCAAGCGAGAACTATTGGTCATACCATAAAATTGTTATGTCACTGGGAATAGCCTGAAGAGACTCCTAGCCTGGTACTGTCTATCCCTACTGATGCAAAAGTTGATCTTTAATCAAATGCTAATACAATATTAAATGGATTTAATGGAACAAATAAGTGAGAATCTTCTTAATTCTGGACACTGGGCAGGTGCTGCTGGGAATAATGATGAATAAAAATGTTTCCTTGATATGAAATGGTACTTAGGAATTCATAACACTGGCTGCACATTAGAATTACCTGGGGGAGGTCTTTAAGCTTATCTATGTCTGAACCTCACCCAGAGTTTTACATGAGAATGTTTTAATTCTCTTGGTCTGGGGTGTGACCCCAGTATTAGATCTTAACACAACTAAGTATGTACTGCTTAGGATAGAATGATGACTGTGATGGAAGTAGGAAGTGCTTTGAGAACTCAGAGAAAGGAGGGTTGGCCTGGGGATCAAAAAGCAGGCTTTGAGACACCTGCTGAAGGACACCCTCAGTGTATCTTACTCATCAATGCAACAAATACATTTGGAACGAAATGTCTCTTTCAGGAGTATGTTTCACACCATCTGAGAAAAAAGAAATGAGTCAAACAAGTTACAATTAAAGATGGGGAGACTATGATGGGAAGTTGAATAACAACAAGAATTTATCATTCTTCCCCAAAGAGATGTAAACAAATGCAGAAGCTCCTTGTTTTATAGAGCAAAAAACTAGGCAACCTCCAAGTTTTCTGTAAGGCAGGTCTTTAGAATTAAGGTCCGGATCAGCTCTGGATTTTTATTATTCTGAGTTGCATCTGTATTCTGACACACTTGGCTCAAAGGCACAGCTACAGGCTTTTCTCCTCTCCCCTTATCCTTCCTCCTAACACTCGCTGCCTTCCCGAGACCTCTTTGCTCCTCGTCCTATAGTTTGGAGTACAACAAAAGGAGCAGTTGGCCTGACAGCTGCAACAGAGGCCCCACCCCATCTGGAGACCTAGTTCATTCTTGCAGAAGTGAGGTCGTGTTGCCTGTAGCAATGAAGTATCAAGACAAGCAGCAGTGGGAGGAGCAGAGGGAAGGCTGAGAGCAGCTGCGGGTACACGGAGCCCGCCCACTCCACTTCTCCCTTTCCTCTGTACTTCGCAGTAACCTCATGAAATGCCATATGCCAGCAAGTTATAGTTTTACAGACACAAATCCATACAAATTTGTATAAATCCCTACAAATATATGATGATTATAATGGGACAAGAACCTTCTAACATATGACCTCAACTCACCCAACAAACCGAGACTACTTTAGTTTCCGTCCTTTTATAGTCTTCCCATCCACCAACTGCTTACATTTCATTTTCTTTCCTTTCTAGCTTAAGTCCATGGTCTATTACAATAGGTCCAACTATAAGTGGAATTCCTGGTCCTTGTAATACAGCTAGACTTTGTGACAGAGGCAGGATCGGTGGAGGGCAGGGCTTGAGGTCTCAGGTGGACAAACTTGAAGAAGGCTGCTTAAAGGGGACTACCTTCAACTGAAAGGAATTGTGCTATTTATCCAATAAATATTTAAGATTTAAAAATAATTCACAATAGTTGTCCAGGGCAGTAAAACATAAACACTCTATGAAGGGGTCACAGTGTTTGTTCTGGAGAACAGTAGACTATGAAAACACTGAGATTGTATCTTTAGGATATATGATAAGATGTTCTGTTTACTATGGAAGCTGCTGTTCTTCTTCACCAACTTTCCCCCTTTGTTGATTGTAAGCCATATAGATACCTATATGTCTGGATTTGCACAAGTCTTAAGGGTTAGGGAGAGCAGGTTGGTATGTGGTAGTGCTAGTGAGGCAAGTTTTGATTGGGTGGTGTTTGGAACTTGGCCCCCAATGGTTTAGGGTTAAAGGGTGAGAGAAAGCTCAAAGGAATTCCAACCTGGCAGAGTTTGGTCAGTTCTGTATTTGTCCATATTTGGTCTAGGCACTAGATCTTCCTTATTGAAAGACCTCTTACTTTGCAAAGGGCTCTGGTGGCCACACTTCTGTTACTTGAGTTTATATACTGAAGACTCCTGGTGCCAAGGTAATCCTGGGGACAGGGGTACCCATTCACGGTGCTGCCTCTGTGAAATAACTCAACGATCGCATTAATCACCAATCTGCTGTAAGAGAGCAGAACCGGTTTTAAGTTGGTCAATGTGATTTGTGTGCTGTTTCAGATATTGTATTCTGGAATTTCTGGAAAGATCTAGCTTAAGGAATAAAGTTGGGAGTCATCAACACATAAATTTTTTAAAGTCATGATATTGGATTAGGTTGCTGAGTGAGTGAAAAATAGTAAGGAGGTTCAGGGACTGACTGTGCAATATTAAGAGATCAAGATGATAATAAGGAACTGGTGTATCTGTCGGAGATAGAGTATCTGTTGAAAAAGGAGGAAAATTAAGAGAATGTGTGTCTGGAAAGCCAAGGAATTAAAGGGAAGGCAGTGGTTAATTGTATGAAGTGTTGCTGATAGGACAAGACAGAGCAATGACCTTTGGGTTTTGCAACTGTGAGGGGTACTAGTATTTTTTGTAGAATGTGAGAAAGAAATCCTTTTGGAGTAAGTTTAGGAGAGAATACAAAATATTGGAAATGGGGCATTTAGGTCAACCATTGGAAGAGTTATACTGTTGAAGGTAAACAGAGAAATAAAGTAGATGAAAAAAGAAGTGGAGTCATAGACTCAAGAATTTGTTGTTGTTTGTTTTGTTAGGGATGGAACAAATAGTGAGGCCACCCACTGAGGGGAACGTTCCTAGAGAGGTCCACTTCAGCTGTGTTAATGTTGTTAATTAGCACCTTCCTGTTTTTAAGCTAGATTATGTTCTCTCTCTTAGAATTATACATCCCCTTTTAATAATTATGCTTTCGGACTTCTAGGAAAGCCGAATGCTCTCTCTGTGTACTGCTTCTCCCCGTTCCTCAACGTACTCTTTGTTCAGGTCAAGAGACACACCTTCATTAGCAGATCTAATGGTTAATTTTCTGCTCCATAACTGCCTGGTAGGTTTATTCTGATCCATGCTCCTACCTGTTGCCAACTTTTCCATTGGCATCCAGGTCACCACCTCTCCTGATTTTTCTCTTCCCTTTTTCAACTCCTTAGTCTGTTTGCCTGTTTCTGCTGTGCCCGCCCCTCCAGAGTTGGCATCCCTGAAGCCCTTCCTTTAATTACCCTCTCTTACCTGCTTCTAAGGTTATCAGCTCCAATCTTTTGGCTTCCACTTCTACCTGTATTCATGGTTCAGTTATCTATTGTAATAATAATGGCCTATAACATTTACTAAGCAATTACTATTATACGTCAGGCACTTTGCCAACTGATGTATTTGCCTTGTCTTTCTCATTCAATCCACATCAAACACTCACCTGAATCTAACTGTTCTCATTTTTGAATAAGGAAGTTTATGCTCAGTAAACCTCCAAATCTTGTCCAATCCCATGGATTCAGTAAACGGTAGAGCTTTCATATAACCCATTGCCTCCTTGACTCTAAAGCTGTTGTTATAACCACTGTGTTTTACTGTCTTCTAAAACTCTAACTCAGATCTCCGTAGTTTTAGATTGTTACACCCATCCAACTGCCTGATGGCATTTCTACCTTAGTAGATATTACTTATTTACTCAATATTACTTACCCCTCATTTCAACCCTTTCCCTACCCTGCAAATGTCCCTTTTAAAATATCTTCTCTTCTGATACACCTTATTTTTTTTTTAAATCATGGCTTTTCTTTTAGCCCATCCCCTAAGCCGAGAACATTCTGGACTTTCCCTCTCCCTCCCCCTCCTGTCCATTGGTCTCTAAGTGACCCCAGAGGTGCCAGGGCATCCTTGTGCTGCCCACATTCTCTCTCCAATCGACCCCTGCTGCTGGGCTCCTGCTGCTGAAGTTGGTTCTCACCAGAGCGAGCCTTCCATTTGGTGTTTGAGAAGTCAGCCTGATCATTCCATTCACTTACAAGCCTCTCCTGGCTCCTGTCACCTCCACTGTTATTTCCATCGTCCTTAAAATATCACTCTATCCTTGGCCCTGCCTATTAGAGAGATCATGGGCATACGTGAAGAATTATATTTCAGGATATATGTGGATGCTGTTATGCTGAAAAAACAAAATGTTTTAAAATCTTTACTACATTTTAAGTGGCTTATTACTTATTTTTCTCAATGGGAAACAAAATGGACAACTTTTATTATGTGAGACTGCTCGTTTTTTGACATTAAAAAAGACATTTATATTCATAACTACATACCAACTAGATTATTTTCATGTAAAATCTCTTGTTTTAGTTAATCTTGTCAGCCAGAGCTGTTCTCTGGCTGTGGACCCTGCAGCTAGGGTCTATTAATTTTACATAATAAATTTTGGGGACATATGAGTGACAGGGGGGGATGGGTAGGTGGAGATAAGAAAGGTGGGGATATTGACACCAGAGTCTTTTCAAAACAGGAATGAGATTAATTCTACATTCTTAACATATCAATTAAAATAATTTAAAAATGCCTCTGGTCCTTTGTTAGTTTTCAATTGAAAAATGCAAGCAAAGCCTGGAGAAAGATCACACTGAGTAATACCTATATTTTAAGACAGCACAACCTGAACCTCAGCTGTACCCTTTAAAAAAAAGGATAATCACCACCTTGCCTGAGAGAGAATAGACTCTGGCGCCAGCTCCATTTGGGCTCGAACTCTGGGTACACTCCCGCACACCTGTGTGATCATGAGCAAGTTCTGTCCTATCCCTGATGGCGGTTATGTTTAAGTGTGTGTGGGGGGTCCTATTTGCAATGTCAATGTGAGGGTTCTTGGGAGTGAAGATCAATAAGTGGTCATTTCTCATCCTACCTTGGAATGCCCTGAAGAGCTCACATCTACTTAGTTGTAACAGTTAGAACTCTTAAAAAGAACTAGCAAATTTATTTATTTCAGTCCCATTATTTTATAGATGTGGAAACACAAGAAGATTCTTGTGAATTGCCAAAGAAACACATTATAAACTATATATATACCTGGGAATGGACCTGAATATTCTACAAAGATATATTGGGTTGAATAAAATACAACTTTAACTTGTTATTAAACTTAACATGAATGAAGCTTTTTATTAAGTACATTTTTGTAGCCAGTGATTGCCACAGGATAGCTACTACTATCATGAGGTATAGCCTAATTACTATACGTAATTTTTAACTCTAGAAAATAGATGTACCTACCAAGAAAAGAAAGAAGAAAGGAGGGAAGGAAGAAAAACACATTGATAAAACAAATTTGGTTGATATTTTAAAAAATTTTACAAACTAGCCTAAAGGTTTCATTTGGCAGAGGAAGATTTTATTCTGATTTCTTAGTGATTAAGGTCAAATAATTTTAAATGCTCCAAGGCTGCTTTTAGAGTGTGGCTTTCATGTGGAGGTAGGACAAGATGTGGGAAAATAGGCCAACATAATTTAGTTTTCATTTGTGTCTAATAATTAACAGAGGATATGAATCATTTTCCACTGTAGTAAATCCTCCACATCCTCAGTTATACCTTAGATCAATGTATTGGTTAGGGTTCTGAGAGGAAGCAGATGGCACACTCCAGTAAGGACTAATTACAGAAGTGTGGGCAGCGTTTGGGAAAAGCAAGAGAGTTCAGTAGCCCAGCACTAGGACTACAGAGGACAGGGAGATTCCAGTTCCTGGAATCTGAACAGAAGGAGGTATGGTTGGGCCAGGTGACAGGCGCTGTGGACTTCAGGCGAGGAATTCTGTGGTAAGGCAGTCAGGGGAAGAAATACCCTGAGATTTCTCCTTCCCACCCTCTGCATCTCCTTGAAGTGTCTCCGCTTGGACAGCTGCACTGGAAGAGGAGGGCAAGGGAGCCAGGGCGCAAAGCGAGGTGGAGAAGGATGTTGGAGTGGCTCCGAGGGGACAAGTAGAAGATATTCAGCACAACCAACCACACTACATAACACACCAAGTATCCGTCTCCCACGACACAGGCAGGGTGGTAAGGCAAATGGGATCTGGCTTTGTACAGATTGTCATTCAGTTCTTTATGATTTAATTCAAACTGTGTGTGTTCAACTAAATCCCTCAACTCCTCTGAGTCTTGATTTTACCTTTGTAAAGTGTGGCTAGAAGACCTCCGTGACCAGGTTGTTCGTTGTCAGGTTTGAGAGAGATTATGTAGATAAGGACAGAGCAAAGTCTGTTTGGTGCTGAAAACCTTAGGGCAATAGGAACTTTAGAACTTAGTTATCTATCATCTTTGTTCTTGTCTGTTAACTGCTACATGTCCACTGCACGCTCTGTGCTTACGGAACATACATTCTTGGCAGTGTTTGAACTAGTCAGGGAATGCACTGTATGGGGACACCAAACTCGTATACTCTACAAGCATTGACTGTAGTCTGATCTTAGTATGTCTTAAACATGTAATTTTACTATCTCTCAATTTATTTTGGTGCTGATGTGACTAATGAAATACAAATTTATTTAAGAGTTCTAAAGTCATGTTACCTTGTTTATTTATTTATTTTATCATGGTGATATATTTTCTCTGTGAAAGGGTTACTGAAAGCACACTATCTTCATGTGGGGTCAGGTCAAGAAAACCGTGTGTGTGTGTGTGTGTGTGATTCTAAAAGGAATTCTTGTATTTAAAATGTTTACGGACCTCTAACCTATAATATTTCGGCTATCAGCTTGACTTAGATTCTTATGAGGAAACTTTAGGCCTTAAACACCTGTTTCTGAGGACAAGTCTTTCCCTGTACTGGGTAATAAACTTGAGGGCAATGCTGGTACCAGTTAGTTCGACAGCACCTTTAAAATGGAGACTCTCCCCTTTCAAACTCTCAGTGCAGATAATAAATAGGAAAAATGTCTGATTTTAGGGTCACGCTCCAATATAGGAACTGGCATGAAATCTGGGAAAGAAAATGTATTTAATCCTAATGGAAATCACTCATGTTCAGTAAAAATAACAGAGGCTATGTCAGGCCCTTGCTCTCTGTCAGCATCTGCCGTACAACCCAGCCCTACTTGCCATTTTAGTCCACAGGCAGAATATGATGAAAAGAGAATGGCCTGCAGATCCAGACAACCCTGATTTCATGTCCTGGATCTACAAGTATCAGGTGCGTGAATTCGGATAATTCCTTTCTAACTGGGCCTAATGTAAAAATATCAAGATTACAAGGCTATTTTGAGTTTCAATGAGCTAGATTGCATTGTGGGGGTGAAAAAAATTAATTTCCCTCTTTGGGTGCTGTGGTTCTACAGAGTTCTCATCACTTTAGTACTTAGAATTTCAGGACTGGAGGGACTTCTGGTCAAGATGGTGACATAGGCAGCTATGGCTTATCTCTCTGTACAACCACGTCAAAATTACAACTAAAATATAGAACAACCAACACTCAGAACCATCAGAAACCAAGTTGAATGGAAGTCTGACAACTATGGAATTAAAGAAACCACATCCATCCAGACTGATAGGAGGGGCGCAGACATGGAATAAGCTGGTCCCACATCATTGTGTGGTGGATAAAAATTTGGGAGGGATATCTCAGGAATGGGGAGTCCTAGACCTACACCAGGCCCCCCAGCCCAGGGTTCCAGTGCCAGGAGGACAAGTCCCTACAACTTCTGGCTACAAAAACCAATGGGGATTGAGTTGGTGGAAGAAACTTCTCCAGTCCCAAGCAGTTCCTATTAAAGATCCCACACATGGACTCACCTACTCAGACTCACTCCCTCTGAGCTCCAGCACCAGGGTAGCACCTTAAAAGGCACCAGTAGTATTCAGGGAGAAACTGAAGACAGGGCCTTCAGCAGAGGCCATTGTCTGTTTGTTAAACCCTTCCCCGACAGAGCCAGTAGGCTGGTGCTATATCTGAGCCTCCATCAACCTGGCTAACATTGTTTGAACCCCCCTTGGAGATCCCCAGAAACTCTGCCCCGCCCCACTTATGGGCCCATCCAAGCTACTTTTCCGTAAGAATAGTTGGTATTGGCACATGGTTCACAACTTCCCAAATCCTATCAAAAAAGCAACAGCTGGCCTCAGTGAGCCCCAGGCTGAGCACAGGCCACAGTCAGATTAGAATCACAGCTTGGTTTCTAGTGGGAATCTCCAAAGCCAGCACAAGTAGCAATCATCTCAGATTGCTTTACAGCTCAGGCAGGGTGGACCCAGGCAAAACACAAGTGGGGGCTGACCTTGGCCTGCACCAGCTGGGAAACCCTAGGGCCAGCACACCCAGTGGACAGCTATAGACCACATTGGATCACCGCCACCCAGCCTCTGCACAGCTGATCCTCCACAGAAGGCAGAGGTTGGGGGTCAGTGGTCACAGCCAATCCTTGCAGCTGATTGGCCTGAGTAAATCCCTCCCATTGACCTGCCAATAGCAACCAAGGCTCAACTACAAGAGGAGGATGTACTCAGACCACTCAAAGGGCACACCTCGAGTACCCAGCTTGGGTGATAAGGGGAGGCTGTGCCACTGGACCCTCCAGGACACCCACTACATTAGCTCACACTACCAAGACACAGAGTCAAAGCATCTCTACCTAATACATAGAGACAAACACAGGGAGGCTGCCAAAATGAGACAAAAAAACATGGCCCAAATGAAAGAACAGATCAAAATTCCAGAAAAAGAGTGAAACAAAATGGAGATAAGGAATCTATCAGATGCAGAGTTCAAAACACTGATAATAACGATGCTCAAAGAACTTGCTCAGCAGCATAAAAAGGACGCAGTCAGAAATGAAGGATTCACTAATTGAAATAAAGAACAATTTACAGGGAAACAATAGTAGAGTGGATGAAGCCAAGCATCAAATCAATGATTTGGAACATAAGGAAGCAAAAAACAACCAATCAGAACAAGAAGAAAAAAATCAAAACAAAAATGGGGATAGTATAAGCAGCCTCTGGGACAACTTCAAAAGGTCCAACATTCACATTATAGGGGTGCCAGAGGGAGAAGAGAAAGAGCAAGAAATTGGAAATCTATCTGAAAAAATAATGAAAGAACACACCCCTAACTTGGTGAAGGAAATAGACATACAAGTCCATGGAGCACAGAGTCCCAAACAAGATGGATGCAAGGAGACCCACTACAAGACTCATCATATTTAAAATGCCAAGGGTTAAAGATAGAGAATCTTAAAAGCAGCAAGAGAAAAGAAGTTAGATACCAGATGAGTGGGGGGTGCAGAAGAATGGATGAAGGGGCGAGGGGATTAAGAAGTACTAATAGGTAGTTACAGAATGGCCACGGGGATGTGAAGTACAGTATAGGAAATAGAGTAGCCAAAGAACTTGTACCCAGAACCCACGGACATGAACAATGGTGGGGGTATTGCCTGATGGAGGGTGGATGCTGGGCGGGGGGTGGGGAAGGGGGAAAAATCAGGACAACTGTAATAGCATAATCAATAAAATATAATTAAAAAAGAATTTTGGGACTGGAGGAATCACGATCATCTCTTATTTCCTTATTTTCAAGATAGAAACATAAGGAGGTTATAGGGCATTCGGATGGACATATAAGCAGTTAGTGGTAAAATCCAGATGGGAGCTCAGTGTTTCCCTGAAAATGAAATTCGTCAGCGACCAAATGTAATGAGGAATCGAACTGAATACATGTTTGAGAATCTACCTAATGGTATCCACTGAGCTGATCCACGGACTCAAAAAGCAAAGACTTCAACACAACCAAGAAGGTGACAACGTGGGAACACAAATTCAGGACAACCACATCGCAAATTTAATAGTGATCCATCACAAAACACAAATATACTGAGCTACATCCAGAGGTAGAATATAATGAAGTCTAGTTTATATTTAATAAAAAGAGGATACTTTTCCAGCTATTCCTGTCTGCCTCACTGTAAGGAGGAAGTACAACACTCCTCAAGACCTTGCAATTAAGAACATGAGGGAGCTCTGATGCCGAGGGGATACAGCAAACAATTTGGTGAGGATTTCCCTAAGAACCAAGTGTAGAAGACCTCCCAATTGTCAGAACAGCAGGCAAGGTAACCCTAGGAGTCATAGGGACCCTGGCCTGACCTCTGAGGCATTCCTTTAGCAAGTGCACTAACACTTTAAAGAGCTGGAAGCGTTGCGCTTCCTGCCAGCTCCCACGCCCACCCCTCCTCCGCGCCGCGTCCGGCTCCGCCCGCCGGGCCACGCCCACTTCCCTGCACAGCGGGCGCTGGTTGGTCCTCGCAGGCCTGATGAAACTTCCCGCAGCATTACAGAAGCCAGGCGGCTATAAAGTGAGAGGAAAGCGGCCGCGCCGCCCCGTGCGCCTCGCGACTGCAGCCCGAGTATTCTCTCTGCCGCTAGCGGCTCACCTTCCCTGCTCGCGATCAGGTAAACCACACTCCCGCGCCCAGCCCCGCGCCCCTTCCCGCTTGCCTGGGGATGCACCCGGAGCGGGTGAAGGATGCGCTGCAGCATGGCCCCGCAGGTGGGAGGGCGGGCAAGGATCCCGGCTCCCGGCTCCGTTTGATGCTGTGGCTGCTGCGGCTCCGGCGGCTCCGGCGGCTCCTGTCGGGTAAAGAGGGCGGAGCCGATTGTTGTGCACGAGGGAGCAAGCGCGAGAGGAAAGACCTGCGTCGTGGTCACCGGTGGGAGGCCGGCTGCTTCGGAGAGAAGGCGGAGGCGGCGGCCTAGGTTGCCCTCTGTGAATTTTATTATTTTTTTCTTATATTGCATCGAAGCCTGTGGAAATTTTCGCAGTCCGGGGGCCTTCCGGTGCACCGGCGGAGAGTGCACGTGGCCTGGGTGCGGTTGGGACTCCGGGTGGGGGGACTTGATAGCGTAATCCTGGCCCAGGAGGGAGGGTCTCCAGGGTTGTGGGTCTGGGCCTCGGGGTTTGTACTTACCCCACGTCCCCTTTTCCGGCTGCCCCCTTTTACCTAGCCACCTCCTGTCCCCGACTCAAGTGACTTGATGAACAAACCTTGTCAAAAGAGATCTATTGAGGGTGACAGGCGGCGTGGGATAAACGGCAACAGAACTGGCATACCCGTTTTCAATGGATATGTATTCTGTAGGACTGGCTTCAGATTAATGTTACTATTTTGAATAAAGGCCCAGTTTTCTTCTCGTCCCACGGCATTATTTCTTTACCGTCTGTTGCCCTGGGTGCTTGATGAATAATTTAAAAGCACTGAGAACTCTTTTTTTCCTTTGATTGATTGCATTGCTGAAATATTGATTAAAAGCAATTTAGTCTTGCCGCTGACTAGGGGTTGGTTGCTGAGATCTTAATGTAAAAAATAAAGTGATAAGAAGTTTAAATAGTCGGTAATTAGAGTAGATGGCACTAAAGCAACACTATACAAATTTGGTAACGGCTAATAGCCGCATGTAATTCTAGTGAGAACTTGAAATGCTAGCTAGTCCCAATTGAGATGTGTTTTAAGTGTAAAATATACCGGATGTTGACGATTTAATAGAGAAAAGCAATGTAAAATGTCTCCTTGAAAATTGTTTATACTGATTACATGTTGGAATGATACCATTTTCAGTAAATTGTTAAATAAAATATATTTAAAATTAATTTCACCTTTTTTCTCTTTTTTTTTAAATAGAGCTACTAGTATATTTAAAATGACATATGTGGCTCACATTTATGTTGGGCAGCACTGCTCTAGAAGTTTATGAGGGAACAGAAAATTCCTGGGGACAAGTAATTAGTGGGAAAAAGCATTGCATTAGGACCTTTGCCCTTTAATGAGACCGATTCCAATAAAATAGGTGATGGTTTTTATTTGTTTTTTTTTCTGCTGGAGAAATAAGCATGCTTCACAAACTTGTCACCTCCCCTCCCTTCCCCCTCCAAGTTAGTGGTTATAGTATTCAGCTTGGCAGACTTAATAGGATTCTCTAAGCAACAATGGGAGGACTTAGGTAAATAAATGATTCACTGATGACCTCACGTGCCTTTGAAGCACTTTCCCAGCCCACTTTTTAAAAAATTTAAGTTTCAGTTGTACAATATTGTAATTTGATATCTGTATAGACTACAAAGTCATCACTCCCCAAAAGTCTAGTTATTATCCATGGCCATACAGTTGACCCCGTCACACTTTTTACTCACCTTCTAACCCCTTTCTCCTCTGGTATCCACAAATCTGTGGTTCTCTGTATCTATGAGTTTGTTTTTGTTTTGTTTTTTAGATTTCACATATAAGTGAAGTCATGTAGTATTTATCTTCTAACTTCTTTCACTTAGTATTATACCATCACGGTCCATTCATGTTATTGCAAATGGCAAGCTTTCATCATTTTTTATGGCTGAGTAGTATTCCATTGTATATATGCTATAGAGTCAAAGGTAGATGACTTATCAATAGTCATCTTACATCTCAGTGAATTCTCCCACTAAATCTCTAAGAAAATATCTCATGATTGGCTATTTGGCCCAGTGTGTGGAAGGGACTGTATAAGACATGTGATACTTGTATTTTCAAGTTGTTTGAGTTAATACCATATTTCATTAATTTGGTCTAGTCCCAATAAAAGGCCAAACAAAGCTTTGGTTCATTTAGATACAAATGAAATGCCCTCAGAGGATTGCTCAAAATGATTGATCTAACCTGAATATATATTTTTTTCTTTATGATCTTTGTCCCAAATTAGTCATTTGCTGCAAATTTGCATTTTTAAAAAACACCAAAATCGTTTCCAAATTAATATTTTGGTAAAATAACGTTTTTGAGCTGGAAGCATCCAAATAAAACAGCTCTTTATTTCACAGTTGAAAATTTGAAATTGGAAAGCAATTAACATTTGTAGAAATTACTTATTTGCTTCTCGGCCCACAGGGATGAACCTAGCTGTTTGTTCTTCAGAGATGTTATCAATGTCCCATCTCCCTAGTTTTCTGACTTAATTGACTAAGGCAGCAATTTGAGAACATTTTGTCCTTTAGGATGTTTTGATGGTGAATATTTTACATCTCTGTCAAAGTAATTTTTTTTGTTAAAAAAGCCAGGATATCTGTATCAGATAATATTGCTTTCTTTTGCCCTCTATAATTTATTTTGTCACATTTTGAGGTTAGCTAGAAGTTGTAAAATGCTTATAAGAGCTGTATAGCTTAATATTATACTTTAGCAGTATGTATCATTTTACATTCTACCTACCACATTCTGTGTGTAGTTCCTACAGGTAAAGAGAGTACTTCCAATTGTTGAGGAGACTATAGTAGTCTAGAGAGTCTTGTGAATTTTTGAGGGCTTCTGAGATTCTGGGCTGAAGAGAGCGGGGCTGGGATCTCTGGGTAGACTGGAGCCAGCCTACGTGAGCATCTGTATCTTGGGAGTAAGCCTGGGATGCGGAACAGAATGTGGCCTGAACACAGCCAGCTCTAGCTGACCAAATCCTAAGGTTAGAGCGATGCAGGCTTTGGGTGCTAAGCTCCAACCGCTGGTTGGGCGTGACAGTCACCTGTCTTTTCTGAATACTTGTAAGTAAATAAAATTATTTTCTGCCTCTGTGTGCCTGCCAACCTAATGAAAAATTGCTGTAGATAAGATAGTTTTATATATATGTATCTATACATTAAATATATAACCTTTATTATATTTTTTCATTACCATTTAGTCCCCTTATGCCCCAAGATAGTTTATATTTTGATCATTGAAGTGGTTTATGCAAGTTTTGGAATCAAGATTTGATATGAACTTGGGTCGGATGCTCAGTATTTAACTGGTCTGCTTTTCTCTCTGCAGAGAGCCTGTCACCCCGTCGCACCATGTGTGGCATCTGGGCCCTCTTTGGCAGCGATGACTGCCTCTCTGTTCAGTGTCTGAGTGCCATGAAGATTGCACACAGGGGTCCCGATGCATTTCGCTTTGAGAATGTCAATGGATATACCAACTGCTGCTTTGGATTTCACCGGTTGGCAGTGGTTGACCCGTTGTTTGGGATGCAACCAATTCGCGTGAAGAAATTTCCTTATTTGTGGCTATGTTACAATGGAGAAATCTACAACCACCAGAAGGTAAACGAAATGAAACCAGAAAATATCATGATGTGGTTAATGCTCATAGCTTGTTGGTTACAACCATTTTATAGATTTTGTATAATGGCTTTTACTTTTCAAAGCATTCTCCATGTTTGTGATGTTGTTTGTTCCGGTTATGTAGATAGAAAACTGATGCACAGAGAGGTGAAGTGACTGGGTCATGCACAGAAAAAGGCAAAATGGGGATTACAGTTCAGGTTCCTTAACTCTCAGAATCTTTTATCCCCTATTATGAATTTAAATATTAATTAGTGCTAGGCTCTGCATTAGGTGTGGGGGATATAGTAATAAATAGAGAGGTGGGTGTGCTCTGTCATGGAGTTTATTCTATTAGGATGAAGATAAAAAAATTATTGTACATATAACAGGCATTCTGAAAACATGAATATGGAACTGATGGATTCAGAAGACCCAGGTTTAAGAAGGGTGGTCAGAGAAGGCACTTGAGAAATTGATGCTTGGACTGAGAACCAGTGGACAAGGATCAGCCAGCAAGGCTGGGAAGAGCATTTGGGAGTAGAGGGAATAGCAGATGTAGAAGCCCTGAAGCAGGAAGCAGCCCTGGGATAGTACTAGGAAAACAAGATAGGGTTGGGAAGGTAGGCAGGACCAGGTCAAGCAGGATTTGTTATAGTAAGGGAGTTGTAATACTATTTTAAGAAGCATGGAGATTTGAGGATATTAAGGCAGAGATAGAATTTAATAGTTTGGAGGTGATCTTATTTGTAGCTTTTCTACGATGCTGCTCTTAAGATATTTATTGTTACTGCATACTACCACGTAATCAGAGCCAAAGGACAGAAACGTGGCCAGATGCAATGGAGTGCAAGAAGTAGGACTTCTGGCAGCATTAAAATTGGGAGCTTTTTAATCTGGTAACTGTTTACTCATAGGGTGAAAGTGGGGAAGGGGATGGAAATTCTGACCTGGGGAAGCTAAATTTGCTAAGAACCTTTCAATCCAGAGTTATTTGCCTACTGTTTCATGATAAATTTTTTAATCTAAAATTTGCAGGGGTTTTGTTTGTTTGTCACCCTCATTTCCATCCTTATTTTAATCTTGAAAAGTTCAGACTTACAAAAGGAATAGATCAATGAAAATCTGTATTGAATAATTGTTAATGTATTGCCGTATTGGCTTTATCTCTCTGTCTCTCTGTATTTATACACATATGTACTTATTTTGGGTTGTATTTAGAGTATATTACAGATATTAATTTCTAAATATATAAGCATTTATCTCTTTAAGAATATTTTTCAACCTAACACCAGTACTATTATTAAACCTAAGAAATCCACAATACTGTCTAATATCTATCTCATAATTCCCCAAGTGCCCAAAGAATATATTTATAGGTGTTTTTCTGTTTTGTTTTGTTTTTCTGTTTTGGTTTGTTTTGAGTCAGATTTCATTTAATGTTCATACCTTGGGTTGTGATGTCTCTGGGTATTTTTTAAGCCTCCTTAAGATGTGCCTATTATTCATGGGTAAGGTTTTATACGTTCTCGCCACCCTTTGGACATTTTTATCTCTAGACAGTAGCTTTGGCCATTGTTTGTTGTCTGCTTATAGGAACACTCTCGATTATAGGCTTCTCCCTTGAAAAGTGTTTATAGTTTTTCACCAAGTTACTTTCACATTTGTTAAGGGCCAACTGTACATCAAGCATCGTTTTTCTAGGTGTTTGGAGATGAAATGATGAACGGGGAAGGTAACGATGGAGCTTCATGCTGGTAGGAGGACAGGAGAGGAGCAATTAAAACGTCTTTCTCACTAAGCCAAATTGGTACCAAATGCGTGAACATGCCAGGTTGTATTATGGCAGTATTAGCCTGACTTTCACCTTAAATGAGACAGGACATTCCTTGTTTACTTCAACAGCATTGCTGCTTTTGTGTGTTTTGTTAATAGTTATAAAAAGTTAACCATTTTGAAGATATTTCTATTGTAAATTAGCAAAATATGTCTTTATTTTCAAAAGCAGAGAGGTTCCATTGCTTCTATCAGTCATCTATGGTAATGTGGTTTGAACAGCCAGAAGTCTGTCGATAGAGTAGAATGGACATTTTAGGCCCTTATAAAGTATTCTGCAACATAAGCTCCAAATCCCTCCTGTTTTTGATGAAAATAAAATTTGCTACTAAAATACAGCCTGAGGTATATTGGGAGTAGAGGGACAGTAAGTCAAGGCCAGGAGGAATCTGAGTAAAGGCTGGGGCATAGAGGAGGCCCTCTCCCTGCAGAGGGCAGCAGGGGCTTGCAGCCAAGTCCAATGGCAGTGTGATTTCTGGATGGTGGCAAGATATGGGGGCTTTTGTCTTGGGACAGTAAGAAGTGGTACATGTGAATCATTGACTCATAAATTACCTGTGAGGGTTAGGCCCAAGAGGGGCGATGACACGGTGTTGAGGGTGGGGAGGAGGAAGAATTGGGAACCTGTTGCTTGCTGAAATCATTGGCTGCTTTAGGCTCATTTGTCCTTCAGGTACTTAAGTCCAGAAAGGTCAGCAGAAGACCACTGCCAAATCCCACCTGCCAGTGACAGAGATCATCCCTGATTGTCTCTCGGGGTAGGGAGAGGCAGCCAGGAGGTAGCTTTGTAGACCCTGGAGGTGGCCAAAGCCCAGTTTTGGACAGTTCTGTGAGTTCATAGAAACAAACGTCTCACAAATTTATAAAGCAAGCAAGATTGCGAAGCATGTTTTATAGGCCAGATGCATGCAAACATGTAGACTTACCTTTTGAAATATAAAAACATGTTTTAAATGTTTAAACTTAACCTAGAATTTGTACTTGATTTTATATGAACCCTTTACTCTCCATTGTGAACCAGAAATCATGAGTTAAGTACGAAGGAAGAGACCTTGCCAAGGGCTTTTCACCCTCCCAGTTTGCCAGTGCTGGAGAGCCCCGGAGTGTGGGGCATAACTGAAACCTCTCACTCTGTACATGATGACAGTGGCGGTCTCTTTGCTGCTCCTTTGGGGCATGTGCACTAATAAGCTCCACTGTCGTTTTGTCCATTGGAGAAGGAGCTGCAATCCCACTGTGGCGGTGGGAGGAGTAGATGTTGTCCTCCCCTAGGGACCAGCAGTTTTGTTTTGGACCCTGTGTCTCTATTGTTGTGATGGATCATTTATTTGCCAGGGAATAGTGACAAATGCTTTTGCTTTCTGTTTTTCTGTGTAGGTCTTTAAGGCTGAACTCGAAAAAACTCAGCCAATACTATATTCTCCAACCAAAATCTCGTAGTAGCAGAAGATATATTTCTAGTGTCATGGCAATTGGACAACGTATTTGCTTAACCTGCATATATATGTGTGTAAATATATTTGTATTGCCTGCACCATATGTCTATAATACACATTTCCATCCCTCCATGTATTACTGTTCTGGTACATTGTCCCTGCATTCTGTTTATCAGAATGCAACTAAAATTTTCACAGGTTTAGCGTTTATAAAGAATGTGTAGGATTGTAAGTTCAAACAAGTTATATATTTTTAATGCCATGATTCTTCTAAATCACTAACATGCATGAAATGATTAGTGAGCACAGAAATATCGAAAGAACTTGGAAAAAGTTATTAGCGAATGCACCAAGGAATCTAACATTTTTATTTTGCTCTTGCTTCCTTAAGCTGCAACGCCATTTTGAATTTGAATATCAGACCAGAGTGGATGGTGAGATAATCCTTCATCTTTATGCCAAAGGAGGAATTGAGCAAACAGTTTGCATGTTGGATGGGGTATTTGCGTTTATTTTACTGGATACGGCCAATAAGAAAGTGTTCCTGGGCAGAGATACCTATGGAGTCAGACCTCTGTTTAAAGCTTTGACAGAAGATGGATTTTTGGCTGTGTGTTCAGAAGCTAAAGGTAATGATAGAATTTTTCTATAGATTTGCATTATTATCCTGGATTTTGTGTTTTTTTTTCTAGGTCATAGCTACATATCCCACAGGGAGCAATACAAAATATAACAGTTGACTAAGTTGGTCGTGGATCCTCTGAACTTTGTATTTTGTAAACCAAGGAGTTGGATTCTCTTTTTTGTACTTAAATTCTGTAATCCTTGAAATCTAAACCTGTGTAGTAAAGTCATTTAATTTTGCTGTGCTGATGTGTGTCGCATCTACTCTGACCCCACGCGTACTGGCAGGTTCACCTGCAGCATGTTGTAACACTAGGGCTGGCCCTCCAGGTATCGATCGCCCTGTGCTACCAGGCCATAGCTGTAGCAAATGTTTATTTAGCATTTTGAAAACAGCTTTATTGATAATATAATTCACATAACATATAATTAACCTGCTTAAAGTATATAATTCAGTGGTTTTTAGTATATTCACAGATATCTGCAACCAAAATTCCTGTCAATTTTAGAAATTTTTTTATGAACTCGAAACCTTGTACCCTTTAGCTATTACTCCCTGTTTTCTATACGCATCAACCATCGAAACTGTGGATTTTCCTGTTCAGGCCACTTCATAAGAATGGGAGCATGTCATACGTGGGCTTCTGTGACTGGTTTCTTTCACTTTCATAATGTTTTCAAGATTTGTCTCTCGTAGCATGTGTAGGTACTTACTTTTATTTTTTTACTCTTTATGGGCAAATGATACTCCATTACATGGATGTACCACATTCATTTATCCGTTGGCCAGTGGGTGGATATTTGGGGTGTTTCTCCCTTTTGGCTATTGTGAGTAGAGCTGCTGTAAACATTTATGTACAGGTGTTTGTGTGGATGTGTGTTTTCATTTCCCGTGGGCGTATGCCTAGGGATGGACTTGCTGGGTCAAGTGGCAGGTCTGTGTTTAATTGTTTGAGGAACTGCCAGACCGTTTTCCAAAGCGGCTGCACCATTTTATATTGCCACCAGCAGTATATGAGGGTTTAGGTTTCTCCTCGTCCTCACAGATACTTTCTTTCTGCCTTTTTTGATTCTAGCCCTTCTAGTACCTATGAAGTACTAGTTCGTTGTGATTTTGATTTGCTTTGCCCTGTTGACACTGATGTCAGGCATTGTCTGTGCGCCGTTTGTACTCTTCCTTGGAGAAAAGTCTATTTAGTTCCTTTGTCCTTTTTTTTTCTGCTGAGAATCGTTTACTTTTTTAATGTTTTTAAAACTTACCAGACTATTTTTTAGAGCAGTTTGAGGTTTCAGAAAAATTGAACAGAAAGTACAGTTCCCGTACAGGGTGGGACAAAAGTAGGTTTACAATTATGAGTACACAGAGTGTATTCTTGTATTATTATTTGTTGTTATTGTGTTATTTGCCATATGAACAACTGTACACCTGCTTTTGCCCCCTGTATACTCCTTCCATTATGATCAGCAAGGTTGCAGAGTATATATATGGTCAATATGTAAAAATCACTTGGATTTGATACACTTGCACTGAACACTATACACTTGTAATGAACAATCTAAAAATGAAAGTAAGAAAACAATTTTGTGTATAACAGCATCAAAAAGAATAAAACAGTATTAAGTTTAACAAAAGAAATATAAAACTTGTACTCTGAAAACTATAAAACACTGTGGAAATACATGAAAGATTTAAATAAGGAAAATCATCCCATGATCATGAATCAGAAACTTAACGTTGTCAGGATGACCGTATTTCCCGATGTGACCTTCATGTTAATGTGAGTCCTATCAGAGTCCCAAATGACTTCCTTGTAGAAACTGACTCTGAGATCAATGTGGAAGTCCAGGGACCCAGGATAGCCAGGAGAGTCTCAGAAGGGAACAAAGCAGGAGGACTCACACTTCCCGATTGCAAGTCTCACTGTAATATAAGGGTAAGCAGGACAGTGTGGTGCTGAATAAGGACAGACGTAGAGACCGGTAGACCAGGAAGTGAACCCACACATCTGTAGTCAGCTGGTTTTCAGCAAGGGCACCAAGGCCATTCAGTGGGGAGAGAATAATCTGTTCTACAACTGGGACAACCGGATGTACACATGCAAATGAGTGAAGTTGGACTTTTACCTCACACTGTATACAAAAATTGAAATGGATCAAAGTTCCAAATGTACAAGCTGAAACTACGAAATTCTTAGAAGAAAACAAAGAGGTAAATCTTCATGACATTTTATCTCACAAAAATTTCTTACCTACAACACCAAAAACGTAAGCAACAAAATAATAGATAAATTGGACTTCATCAAAATTAAATGCTTTTTACAAAAGAGAATACCATCCAGAAAATGAAGGCACAACCCGCAGAATGGAAGAAAACATTTGCAAACCATATTTAGCATATTTTGACAGTAAAGTTGAGGCAGACATTCATATCTTTTATCTCTTACCTGGATAGCAGTGACATTCGAAAATCTGGTCTGCCTGCCTGCCTCTTTTTCTTTATTCCTTAAGTCCTTTCTCAGCTTCCAAACTTACTGTTGGCTGAAACAAGGATAATGAGATCAATGAACGGTCCTTAGGACCGCAGTCACAATGTGGGTACTAATAGATGTCTGAACTGGTCTGTTCTCGGGCGTTTCGAATGGCACAGAGCAAGTATGTTTGTTAAGCAGTATTAGGGAAGCCCAGTAAGGAGAACACAAGGGAAAAACAGACCTCCGCTGTGTCTCCTTTGGGCCCTATTAACTCAATATGGAATTATAGTCTTACCTTCGACTTACACTTAGAGATTTCTTGCCTTATTTTTTACATCCTTCATAACACTGCCCTTTCCCAGACAGAAGGACCTCAGCCAGAGAACTGCAACAGTTTTCATTTCTTACTGCTTTTAGAATAACTTACCAAAAACTCATCTCGTCTTGGTACTTACTCCCTGCTTCAGACCTTTTAACTGCCCTTCCTCCTCCTCTGACCACGTTGTGCAGCCCTATTATGGTGTGCTAGCCGGTGGGGGGATCTGAGGCTTATCTAGTCTTCGAGTTGAGTGGCACACAGTAGGTTACTGGGTTAACAGACTCAAATGTTAAATCATAGTGAGTGTTGTGTGTAGAAAGGCTGTTCCTGTTTACAATAAAACATTGATTTACAATAAAACTGAGATCCTGTAGGTGTCAGGTTGGCTCCTCCCTGGGAGAACTTGCTGACAAAATTTGTTACACTGTGGGCATAATAACTAGTTAGGGAATAAATGCCTGACTTCTCAACGCCTGACTCCAAAGTACTTAATAGTGGATCATTTTCCTTGTTAAAGGAGGGGGACCAGGGCTGTTTGCTTAAAATACCGTACTGATGACAAAGAAATGACTGCCAGAGATTATAAAATTAACGTTTCAGGTTCCGCCTCTCTGCTTAATAACTGTGTCTCATTTTTCTCTTTATATTTGCTTGCTTTATTATAGAAAATTGATTTTCCTGATCAGAAATTCTAGCGAGGCAGAAGAAACGGAACATCAGAGATTTTCCTGTTGCTTCGAATCGCTACAAATCGGTGCAGTTTTGCTGTGCACCTGTGTACCCCTATTCTCTCTCTAGTAACTAGAGGGTAGGGTTTGTGTGGTTAAATTCATTTTCCTATTTCGATTCTATAATGGTCATGCATTTGTATGAGAAACGGAAAATAAATAGGAATTTCAAGGATATTAACTAAGTATGAAAGTTCCTGTGAAGTGTTTTCCGAATTTGAATAAATTTGTCTTTTTGAATTTGCAGGTCTGGTTAACTTGAAGCACTCCACGGCTCCTTTTTTAAAAGTGGAGCCGTTCCTCCCGGGACACTACGAAGTACTGGATTTAAAGCCGAGCGGCAAGGTCGCATCAGTGGAAATGGTTAAATACCATCACTGCAGAGACGAGCCCCTGCACGCCGTCCACGACAGTGTGGAGAAGCTGTCCCCAGGTGAGGGAGCAAGTGCCTGCCCAGCCACCCCAGCCTCTCTCCCCCACAGGCAGACTGTACTGTTGCATCAGTGGGCTGACGTCAGTTTGAAGATCTAGTTCCTGTTTCATTTGGAGGTGGCCTGTTGGGGTCTGGCAAACCCCACTGCCGAGCAAATGCCATCATGGTGGATGTTGGTGATTGTCCCCTTGTTTCATGAGTAACTCATCTGAGCTTTTCCAGAGCCGTTTCCCTTACTTTGTGTTAACAGGTTTTGAGATCGAAACTGTGAAGAGCAACCTCCGGATGCTCTTTAACAACGCCATTAAGAAACGTTTGATGACAGACCGGAGGATTGGCTGTCTTTTATCAGGTGAGGACTGTTAATATTTAACCTAATAAAATTAACCTAGTTATATTTCCTGTATATTTGTTTAAGTTTAATGACTTGTAGCCCTCCCTGTGGTGTTATCTATAAATTATTTACTTTATGACTTAATCTTTTCTGCGTGATAGGACGAAGTTTTTGATAAACTGCATTTAATATTTGTGGTAATTTAACAACTTAAAGTTACACTATAATTACATTATTGTTATGAGTGAGTAAACATTCTTTAGAGTTGTGTGTAGTGATTTTTAACCAATTCAGATGCTGATGCCATTATCACAGGTTATATGTTAGATTTTTCTCTTATTAAAGTTGTTTTTTAGTTTATAAAACTTGGGGGTTTTAAAAGATGAAACTCCATTCTTGGTACTTAGTAAGAATGTAAGCCCTCTGTCCCGACCTGTGCAAGGCGCACGTGACCAGCCCACTTGCTGTCTTGCTCGTAGGGGGCTTGGATTCCAGTCTGGTTGCTGCCACCCTGGCAAAGCAGCTAAAAGAAGCTCAAGTCCAGTACCCTTTCCAGACATTTGCGATTGGCATGGAAGACAGTCCTGATTTAGTAGCTGCCAGAAAGGTAAGACTCTGTCTCTGCCTGCTGTTAGAATGAAAATTAAGTCAGTGAAAGTTGATTCTGTACTTCCACTGCTGCATTGACTCCAGTACTTGCTGTAAGTTAAGTATATTAAAATGTAGTGTAATGAGATGCCTGTTTAACATTAGCTATGTTGTATACTGTAATCTGGGTACTTTTATCTACCGTGGTCAATGCAGTTCTCACAAAAACCCTAGGGTGATGATTCTCCTCTTGAAAGTGAGGGCCTGGTAACAGTGGGTAGGATGGCAGGCTTTTCAGCCAGGCTGCTGGTCTCACATCCTACCTCTGCTGTGCAGTTCCTCGGGTAGGAGACGGGAGTAATAAGGTCTACTACAGGTTAGTTTTGAGGTGGAAAATTGCATGATTCATATACAGTGCACAGGATAGAGCCTAGCATGTAGTAAGTACTTAGTGAAACTTACATAGAATAATTGAAAAAGAGCTAGAGAGCAGTTCCAAAGCAAGTTGATTAATGCTAAAAGAATCTAAAATGGCCAAAGAAAATAGAATAAGGGAAGGACCATTTCGCTGAGGCATAATATCCTGGGTATAAAATCAGGCATTGCAGGAAGGCTGAAAGGTGGCCATTGTTAGAGCAGGATCACGCTGGAGTAGAGAGAGATGAAGCGGGTTAGGTGAAATAGGTGTGTGTTTGGGGGGTTGCTAATTGGAAGCCCCCTGACTGTTAGGTTTTGAAGTCTTGGAGTGGCAGAGGCTGGTGGGAGATCTGCCTCTTGGTGTTGAGTGGAGGGGAGGGACCAGGTGGGGACAGATGAACTTGACTGGGAGGGGCTGCTGTGTGGTGGCCTGGAGAATCATTCCCCTACTATAGTGGCTTACAGAACGACGTCCCCTGGCTTTGCCTTGTGTTCTGCTGCTGTTAGTTCATAACGCATTGTGAACTGCTGGCATGTGTCACTTTCAAGGGCAGTTCTGTGCTTTGAATAACAAGGTGTTTCTTTAATCAGGTGGCACATCACATTGGGAGTGAGCACCATGAAGTCCTCTTTAACTCTGAGGAAGGCATCCAGGCCCTGGACGAAGTCATATTCTCCCTGGAAACGTACGACATCACGACAGTTCGTGCTTCAGTGGGTGAGGAATTCTATGATGTCAAAAAGACTTGTAATTCTGAAAAGTATAAAGTTTGAAAAATATTGTTTCAAGCAACCGTTTAAAAAACAATATTCAAGAATGCACACAAATAAAATTCCTCTGTCATCAGTTGTCTAAGACAAGACCATTTAAGAATTCCTCGAATCTCTTGGAGTGAGAGGAACAGTAAATGCAGAAACTTCCACTTTTAGAGTATCACTGTTTCTCTTCCTCCAAAGAGTAGATACATATTTTCTGCAATCTCTTCCCTCAGTTTCTCTATATAAAGTTTCTTGAGCTGTACAGAGAGATAGATCTGTGTTGTAACTAGTCTTCTGTAAGGAATACTCACTTTAGATATGTCTCGGTAGACATTTCATCACACAGCTTATCAGTCAGTAACAAATATCACCCAGCAAGCAGTACTAGTTTTACCCTGTGGACACCTACCGAGATCAGAAGTATACTTCAGATCAGACTGATCCAGTGTTGTCGAGCCTCTGATGTGCTACCAGCCTCGATATGCTTCTCTTTAAAGAGACTCAGAATGGATAGGGTGATCTCGCCCACAAGGGAGCAAAAATGCATGAACAGATATTAATGTTTCATTGCAGGTGAGCAATTAGGAAAAATGTCTAAAAAGTCTCCCTAGGGAGGCGATAATGAAAATGGTTAAGAACAAACAGGGTTTGTTCTTATGTTGTTTAATGTGGGTTACAGGGATGTGGAGCAGGAACCAATGGGAATCTTTTAATAACTTACATAGTACCCTTAACGATATGTTTATTTGGTGGGTGGGTAGTATTAGAACAAAATTGAAACTAAACTACCAAAACCTCAACTCTTACTATTTTTGTATACTTCATTTAAAAGACATGCTTTTGCATTGAAGTATCCCGAAACCAGTCCACAGTTTTATATATAGGTTTTAAATGTTAATGCTTTTAGACCAAGCATGTCCACCCCAAAATTTTGCTAAACTGAACAAGGATGCAAATGTCTAAAAAACATTTATGCCTTTCATGTTAGTATCTCTCTGCAGAAATAATAAGAGTCTAATCCGAGAGCAGAGCTTGCAGTTGTTTCCAAAAGCCAAATAAATGACATTTTTGGTGAAGAGTTATGTTGACATTAACAATCATTTCTGTCTCTCTTTTTTAAAGGTATGTACTTAGTTTCCAAGTACATTCGGAAGAACACAGATAGCGTGGTGATCTTCTCTGGAGAAGGTTCAGATGAACTTACCCAGGGTTACATATATTTTCACAAGGTAAGCCTTTGGAAATGGAAGGATACTGGTGTTAAATTAAGAGAAGTATGAATTATTTGACTATTTTCCATCGTCTGTCTTTTCAGTATAGCAGTAACACTTTTGAGTAGCTTGTAAGGTGTATGAGGAAATCTTACTGTGCCTGCTATGCGTTCCTTTTGGGGAGAAAGAAGTCTTAATCGTGTCAGAGAGTCTCTATGCTTTGAAACTAGTCACGCATGAGAATCGCGTTTCTGATGTTTCTTAGCCCCTGTGACGTTGCGGCCGTTGCGCAGTGAGCCTGTGCTGTTTGTTCTGTGCTGGGAGGGAAGCTCTGCTTTCTACAGCCTTCACTCCCGTTCCTAAACTCCGCTTAGCTTTTCGTCTCCCCCATCTTTAGAGTTGGAGTATGTGTAAGAGGAGGAAATAAAAACTGTTTTATTTGCCCAAAGCAAATCTGTCTGTGTATGTATATTTGTAACTTTCAGCTCTTTGTCTGTAAAACAGGCTCCTTCCCCCGAAGAAGCCGAGGAGGAGAGTGAGAGGCTCCTGAAGGAACTCTATTTGTTTGATGTTCTCCGTGCAGATCGAACTACCGCTGCCCACGGGTAACTCAGGATTGTGAAGCTTGTCTCTTAGTCCTGAAGGAATTGGCTAAATTCAGAGTGTTGTGGGAATAGTGAGAGGACTTTTACAGGTTGTTCTAGATGGAGTTTCCATCTTCAAAGTATAGCAACATTCTGCTCATATCTGAACAACCAAGAGGGGAGGCAGTTGCAGCTCTATTTAAGTCTTTAAGGGCAAGGAAGATCATATACCTCCTTGAAACGAGTGTTGAGCACCTGCCAAGCCTGTTTGATGCTCTGGTGACCTTGCTTGGGGAGGGGCAAGGAAGATGCAAGAGGCTTGATTAGATCATAAACGTGTAATCTAATCAAGGTTTCTTTCGTATCATTTCTGGTTGGTTCAAGTGTTCACTTTTTAGCTGGACACATTGGAGAATTGAAGAGTCTTGCTGTACATGATAAATAACCAACATTTAATGTTGTTAGTGCTTTTACCAATCACACTTAGATTAAAGAATAATAAAGTATGGGGTTGGGAATGAACCGAATCTGGTTATGATCCTATGCGCTTGTCCTAGTGAGAGTCACCAGGATTCAGGGAGCAGATGATGTGGCCTTTGAGGAAACAATGTGGACACTGGTTTATACTGAATCTTGTATGTAACTTATTAATCAGTTGAGTAAAAATTCTTTGAGTCACAAAGGTCAAGGCCAAGGACATTCTTAATGATCAGGTCACTCAGGATTCTTTTACTGCTTTTTGAGAGAGATATTTACTTGTTCACAGAAGGGAAAGTAAAAGCGATTATTCTCATACGGTTTGTTTCACTCCCTAGATGGGGTAAGACATATATTGAATGAAGGTTTTTGTGTTCATGCACTCTTATAGGGCAGTCAGGAGAGTTATAAAAATGACAATATCATCTGAACATGGCTTAGAGGCTGGTTGAACGGCTAGGAAACTCTAAATCAGAATCTAAACTGACAGGCAGTAAATATTCATTTTGATTTAGTTCTCTTCTCTTCCCCTATAAGCCTTGAATTGAGAGTCCCATTCCTGGATCATCGATTTTGTTCCTATTACCTGTCTCTGCCAGCAGATATGAGAATTCCCAAGGTAGGTGAATCGATTGAGGATATTGGGTTGGCCAATAAGTTCATTTGTTTTTTTCCATAAGATGGCTCTAGTAGCATGTAATTGTCTTTTACTTCATTCAAAACAATTTTGTTAGATTGTATTGTGACAGCTGTCATATCAGGGTGCATTAAAAAAACATCAAAATTGGTGAATTTTTGTGTAGCCATTTTAATATTGAAGATGCAAGATAATACAAAACATTTTCACATATTATGCTTTATTATTTCAAGAAAGGTAAAAATACAACTGAAATATTTAAAAAATGATTAATGCAGTGTGTGGAGAAGGTGCTGTGGTTGATCGGACATGTCAAAAGTGGTCGCGAAGTTTCATGCTGGAGACTTCTCGCTGGCCTGTGCTCCACAGTCAGGCAGACCAGTTGAAGTTGATAGTAATAGAATTGAAGCATTAATTGAACAATCAATGTTATACCATGCGGGAGATGGCCAACATACTCAAAATATCCAAATCAATCAAGTTATTGGTGAAAATGAAAAATGTGTCTTTTATTTTATGGAAAAAACTAATGGACTTTTTGGCCAACCCAATAAAAACTGTCCATTGGTATTGCTTATATTTGGAGCCTTTGCTGATGCTCCTTTTGTTTCCGTGTCAGAATGGGGTAGAAAAACATCTGCTGAGAGAGACATTCGAGGACTCCAACCTGATACCTAAGGAGATTCTCTGGCGACCGAAAGAAGCCTTCAGTGATGGCATAACCTCAGTGAAGAATTCCTGGTTTAGGATTTTACAGGACTATGTTGAACATCAGGTATGATGTTTTTAAAAATACTTTCTGGACCAGGACAGTTTGTTTGTTAGCCGAGTTTCTTTTGTATTTAGTTTAAGTGTTTTGCATCTGTAGGAGAGATTGCCCTTTTATAAGAATTACGTAGTATGCAGGATATAAAATAGCATCTCATGTTTAAAAGAGAGACAGAAGACAGTTAACCAGTCAACACTGACCCTCATTTAACACATTTTTGGGCACCTGCTGGGTGCCAGACATTATTAGGCATAAGTGAATAAAACACTCAGAGCAACCACAGATTAGAAATGTGCATCTGAATGTTTTTTCAAAGTTTCACAGCTACGCATTTTATGGTATTTAACATTTTCTAAGCGTAGGGTGAATCACAGGGTGTCTGGCACTATTTACAGTGAAGCCTTTTCATATGCTTTTTTTTCTTTTGGTTTTATGAGCCAGATTAAATACAGGGATTTCCGTGCTGTTGAAAAAAACATTTTGCTTTTATGCTCTTATTGTTACAGGTTGATGATGCAATGATGGCAGCGGCAGCCCAAAGGTTTCCCTTCAACACTCCGAAAACTAAAGAAGGCTATTACTACCGTCAGATCTTTGAACGCCACTACCCAGGCCGGGCTGACTGGCTGACCCATTACTGGATGCCCAGGTGGATTAATGCCAGTGACCCTTCTGCACGCACGCTGACCCATTACAAGTCAGCCGCCAAAGCTTAGGCATGTTCTGAGCTATAGAGTAAAAGTAAATGTTTCTTCTTATTGTGAACAGCAGAGGACTCAGGGGCTAGAAGGGTGGCAAAGAGCATCCTCCACCCAGAAGGTGAAAAAAATAAAAGTCTTCAATCCAAAACATTGCTATAGTCATTTGTATTCATACTGTGCTTTCATTAGAGGGCCTGGAAACTGAGCAGCTTTTGCTGTGTGGCCGTAAGGTAGAGAGTGGGGGGGTGGGAGCGGGGGAGGGAGACAGTCTGACATTTGCTGCAAGGACTCACAGGCGCTCTCCTGCTTTGTGGCTTGCCCACGTGGCCTCCTTCCAGTCCCCTCCTCATCAGACTGTGGTCTCTGACTTCCCTCTCAGTTCTTTCTGCATTCCTAACAACTGGCCAGGCAGACTGCAGAAGTTAGTCCTTTGCAAGAGCTCATAGCAGCTCTGTTCGTGAGACAGTAATTCGGATGTTCGGTTGTTGTTGAACCAGTGCGAGGAGTTTTATGGAAGTGTTGATGGCTAATGGCACCGCATGTTAGAGTTTGGTCCTTAAGTTTGGCTAAGAAAAAATTCAGAGTCAAGACCCAAATACCAGCAGAAATTTATTTAGAAAGTGACAGAGGTAGAAGTGAGCTAGTTGGGCTGGTGCGTTCAAGAAACAAGTTACAGAGGAAAAGCAGGGCCCTTGGAGCCGAGGGGAGAGAAAGCAAAGGTGTGCGCCTTGGGGAAGAAAGGGAGAGAAAGGAGGGGGCAGCACACGCACTGACTGGGTCCTTCGTCTTAAGGGGTTTTATCTGTTTCCCAAAGGCCCGATTTGTAGGCAAGGTCTTGGGAGGATCTCAATAGAATATTCCGTTTTCCAGGCTGTGTCTCCTCAGGGTCGTGGTCTGCACTGATTGGGTGGTGCCAGGGCAGGGGGTCATTGGTCATCGCAGCTAGTTCTGGTCTCAGCCATGGAGTCGCCCTGCCTGGCCTTACTGATTTTCTGGGCCTGGAGCTGAGGCTTCAGTGTCATCTCTAGTTTGACCAAGACTCTGTCTCTGATCAGGAAACCAAGGCTTTGTTCCTAAGATTATGTGACGTGGGTCAGAACCTCCCTGCCTTGGGGACTTAGTGCTTAAAGGAATGGTCATGGAAGGGCTTGTGTGAGAATCATCTGAAGCTTTTCTCTGGCCGCCTAGTTTCCCCTCTAAGGGGGTCTATTGCATGACGAGCAACGTGGCAGAGGAGGGTCTGACCTGCATGGAAAGGTCCCCCTGGGGGCAAGGTCCCACCCTGCAGCACTTGTCCTCCCAGTTCTGCCCGTTGCTGGGTACTGGGGCATTCCACCCTGGTGACCTTCGTACCTGGTTTATCGTTCCTGCTCTGCTCATCTATCTCTGCCTAACCGCCCGCTGTATCAGAATTATTGTTTGTGGTCAAAGGTCAGCACACTTTTTCTGTAAAGGGCCAGAGAGTAAATCTTTTAGGCTTTGTAGAGCTCTTTTGGAACTGCCACTAGTGCAAAACTGTCCATAGACAATGTGCCAACGAGTGTGCCAGGCTGTGTCAATTAAAGCTTTAGAAAAATGGCAGTGGGCTGGGTGGACGTGTTCTGTGTACCATAGTTCTGGAGGAACAACCCAAGCCAAGCATTTCCGATGAAAGGAAAAAGCACTTTGAACCCAGTTTGGCAAAGAAAATATAAGAAGGAAACATTTTTATGAAGAAAAAAAATTATCCTATACGCTTCTAATAATTGAATGAACGTGACACATTAGCAGGAGGAAAACAAAGTTTAATAACGTATACCTCCTATACACAAGGGAGAGACCCCGGAAAACAGTAGCTTGCCATTTCAGAAGCCATCACCTTAACCTCAGCTGCAGACAAAAGAATCCAAGAAAAGTTCCTCAAACAAGAGTAAGGTCGTTATGCAGATTAAATCCAAGCTTCTCCCTTGATAGTGAAGGCTGGCTTGGCACAGTGAGGGAGATGCCGCTACAAACGTGCAAGTCCTTTGACAAAGAATAGCTTCTACTTGGTTTTCAGAGCTTCTCCCACATCTGCCCTTGATTAAAATTAACCAGCCTAAAAGAATCAATATTCCCCAAGAGGCGTATTTGGAGGTGGCAAATTCACATTCAGTTAACAGGTAGAAGATTTTCATTGGAATGCTCATTGGTTGCTTAGGGTCAATATTTTGAAATACAGTATGAAGATGAATTGTGTGACTAGAATTGGAGGGGACGCTGCTGGTGCAGATGGAAAGGTGGGAAGGCTTGGTGGGAAGAGGGAGTAGGCCAGGGATTTAGCTGGTGAGTTGGAGGATTTGGATTGCTAGAAACTAACTGTAGGCCTTTACTTATAATTTTACTGTTTTTTAAAATATATTTTATTGATTATGCTATTACAGTTGTCCTATTATCCCCCCTTCATTCCCCTCCACCCTGAACACCCTCTCCCACCCACATTCCCCCCCTTTAGTTCATGTCTATGTGTCGTAAGTTCTTTAGCTTCTACATTTCCCATACTATTCTTGCCCTCCCCCTGTCTATTTTCTACCTACCATCTATGCTTATTCTCTGTACCATTCCCCACTCTCTCCTCTTCCCACTCCCCTGTTGCTAACCCTCCATGTGATCTCCATTTCTGTGGTTCTGTTCCTGTTCTAGTTGTTTGCTTAGTTTCTTCTTCTTTTTGTTTCAGGTGTGGTTGTTAATAATTGTGAGTTTGCTGTCATTTTACTACACATGTTTTTTATCCTCTTTTTCTTAGATAAGTCTCTTTAACATTTCATACAATAAGGGCTTGGTGATGATGAACTCCTTTAACTCGACCTTATCTGAGAAGCACTTGATCTGCCCTTCTATTCTAAATGAAAGCTTTGCTGGATAGAGCAATCTGGGATGTAGGTCCTT
>CM052549.1:24642527-24691230 GCA_028533065.1 Trachops cirrhosus
TTGTAGCCTGCATTTTTTCAGCTAATTTGTGACTGAAATCAGCCAATTCTGTGAGTATCCTGATCACCAGTGCTTTGAACTGTGCATCTGATAGGTTGGCTATCTCTTGGTCGCTTAAAAGGATGGGTTCTGGGGCTTTCAAGTCTTCTTCTGTTAGAGCCATCTTTTTGCTGTTTTTTTTTTTGTTTTATTTTTTGGTCTTGTCGAGCTCCTGTAGTGAGGGGCGGGGCCTTAGGAGTTCACCAGGGCGGGGCACCCCAGTGTCTGGGTTGTGATACTGTATGTGGGGGCAGGGTCCGAGAAGGAACAATGGCGCTTGCTCTGTTCTCTGTAGGACCTCAGACCCTTTTGCCACTTTCCGCAAGCCAACCGGGCTCCTCTGGCACCAATTCTGGTGTGGGTGGGCCTGTGCACCCCGAGGGACCTTCCTTCTCAGTGCCCCAAAGCTCTATTTCCCGGCGCTGGGACCCTGAGTTGGGCACAGTGCCTTGCTTCACAATGGCCACCTTACTGGGTCTGCTGGTCACCACCCCCTGGCCGGGGCCCACCAGCCACCACCACTTGTGCACCCAGCATTTGCCTGCTGCGGACTTTCACGCCACAGTGGTTGCTCAGGTCTCTGCTCTGCGTCCCTCGCCTGGCCCGACTCCATCCCTCCTACTGGTCTGGATGAAGGTGTCTATTTTTAAATCCTTGGGTGTCGAATTTCCAGACACTTCAGTTTTCTGTCAGTTCTGGTTGTTATTTTGTTTCTAATATTGTTGTTGTCCCTATCTTGGTTGTGCGAGGAGGCACAGTGCGTCTACCTATGCCTCCATCTTGGCCAGAAGTCCCTTTACTTATAATTTTAAAATATCTCTAGAAAGCTGGAGAAATGTCATTAATTAATAATGGATGACTCCTAATGATAATCTTGTATTTGCAGGTGCTCGAATTGCTTAAACGTAGCACCTTTGGCTCCAGGCCTATCTGTTCATGGTACAACCCCACCCAGCAAAGCTCAGGGATCCCTAGAAGGCTTGGAAAATTTGACTGGCAGTGATGATGAAGCAGGAAAGTTAGAAAAGGGAAAAAGGCTTCAAGCTCTATCCCAGCCCTTCTCCCTCTTGGCTGGAACTTCACAGATGAGACCTTCACTGACCACCTGTTCTCTCACTTCCCCCTCCCCAATTTCCTGTAATTGAGAGGATGAAAAAAATCACTCTCTAGAGAGAAGGGACAAGGATGAGCAGGATCGGCAGTCACCCCACCAGCGTCAGAAGCAGAGCACCCCCTGCTTTCCTCCAAGCCCATGTTCAGTGAAAACCTTCCACCCAGACTCCAACAGGGTGTCCAGCTCTCTGAGGTTGCCACCTCTCGCTCCTCAAACGTGTACTATCACATTAATAACTCTGCTGTCCTTTGCTAAATCCTTCTGTCATGCTCTTGAATCCTTTCTTGTTCTGTGACAAGAATTTGGATTGGGTTGCAGCCTCCCTTGGCCTCACCGGGTGCCACCCGGCATCTACCCTGTACATACAGTTGACCCTGGCACAATGCTGGGGTTAGGTGGGCCAACAGCCTGCACAATTGAAAATCTGTGTGTAAATTTTGATTCTCCCAACACTTAACTACTAATAGCCTGCTGTTGACCAGAAGCCTTACTGATAACATAATTAACACGTTTTGTATGTTACATGTATTATGTATTGTATTCTTATAATAAAGTTAGCTAGAGAAAAGAAAATGTTAAAATCCTAGGGAAGAGAAGATACACTCAAGGTGTATATTGAAAAAAACCTGTATATAAGTGAACCTGTGCAGTTCAAGCCCATGTTCAAGGGTCAATTGTACCTTGCAAGATTAAGGTATGCCATAAACCACAAACTGCCAGGTTTTGACGGTGTGAGTTCAGCTCCAGATTTTAAATTTTAGTGACTGAAATCCGGCGTATTTAGATACCACCCAAAAGTCTGCGAGTTTCATAGTCAACTCAGTCCCTCAGGTCAACGAAACTGCGGCAGCTCAATGGACTTCAACTTGCATGGGAGATCTACATAAAGTTTTCGGCACGTGGTATATAGTTAGCCTTTTTTTCTGCAACTGAAATAGAAGGTTTGAAGAAACTTGCCACTGGGGCGTGCACAGATGACTCAACAGGTTCGTCCTGGCCAAACCTGTTTCCCTGGACAAATCCAATGTTGGTGACTAGGCACAAAAGAGGTATGTGGTTTCCGGTCCACACAGCACTGCTAGCAACAGGCGCTCCAGTCCTCCCCGTGTAAAGGGAAAGGTTATTAGCTGGTACTGCCCAGCCTTTTCAGCCTCACTGGAGCACCCTGGTGGATGATGTGCCCCTTAAGACCTGTATTTCATTTTGCCTTAACATGGATTCTATTAAAGGTTCTTTATAGTTTTTCACAGAATGATATACTTCCAACAGTTTGCAGACACCTCAAAAAATAACAGTAGAGCTGCCTGCCATATGATTCAGCAATTCCACCTTTGGGTTTTGATCTGAAAAAAACACAAACACTAGTTTGTAAAGAGATACACACTGCTGTGTTCATTGCAGCAGTATAGTAATGGCCAAGGCATGGAAGCAACCGAGATGTCCGCTGATGGACGAAGGATAAGGGACATGTGACATACATACGTACAGTGGAGTATTACTCAGCAATAAAAAAGTGGAATCTTGCCATTTGTGACAACATGGATGGGCCTACTGGGTACACTAAATAAGTCAGAGAAAGACAAATACCATATGATTTCACTCACATGTGGAATCTAAAAAGATAAAACAGAAACAGACCCTTAGATATGGAGAACAAGATGATGGTTGTCAAGGAGGATGGGGTAGGCAATGGGAATTTTAAAATACTCAGGGAGTTTGTTAAAAAATATAAATAAAAATAAATTAAAAATAAGTCCACCTAAATCCTACCACTGCTTTACTTTAAACAGTTCTTAATACTTTCTTGCAGATCTCTTACTATAAAGGCACAATTGTATGTCTGCAAGTGTATGATCTTGGTTAAATAAGTCCTTGAGTTTCAGAAACCCTTTACAAGGAAAGTATGTAAAAGAATGAACCCTGGGCCTGCCGGTGTCAGACTGTGTACAAATACCTTCTCGAGGCTGCAGAGTCAGAGCCTGCCCCTCAGTCCTCGTGGCTTGCAGTCGCCTTCATTTGGTCTGGAGTCTGAGATAACAGGGCCCTGGAGTGGGTCCCCAGGGGGGCAGTTCCGTGATTCTAAACCTGGGCTGTGGGTCTGGCACACACCAGGCACATACCTACAGACTGTCCTAAGGACTTTGTTGTGTTTGTTCATTCCGTGAATTAACCCTCACTTGAGGAAGTGGGGCAGATTTTATTTCCTAAGACTGGCTACAGCCATATTTCTGGCCGCACAGGCCCCTCCAGAGCCCCGCCCCTCCTCTGCGGAGGCCATCTCTTTGCCCTGTCCTGGGAACTGGGCAGGGTTTTATGATTGCCTTGACTAAGTAAAGCCCAGCACAAGCGACACTGACTTCTGAGGCTAGGCCACGGAAGGTGATTTGAGTTCCACTTTCTCTCTTGATACATGTTGTGAGGAAGCCCAGACCACATGGAGACGCCATGTGTAAGGGTCAGGGCTGATGACCCCAGCCAAGGTCTTGGTCAACAGCCATCACCCACTCACTTGAGTGAGTGACCCTCCAGATGATTCGGGCTCTTAGGCTGAGTCTTCCAGCCAAGGCCTCGGTCATGGGGAGCAGAAATCATCCATCCATCCCTGCTGTGCTCTGTTCAGATACCATGGTTGTTTGCCACTATGACATTTTGGGGTGCTTTCTTATACAGGCATAGTAACAAACAGGTAGTCCCTATTACCCCTATTTCATACAGGTCACTTGAGCCAACCAAAGTCATTGAGCTAATTACCGAGTGGTGGGGCCCCGAGCAGCAAGAGAGATGGGCTGCAGAGCCTGTCACTCTTTCCCAACTTCCCACTGTCAGCGTGAAACTGCAGCCTGGACTGTGCTGTGAGGTAGAAATATAATTCCATAATTTCTCTCTCTAATTCTACATTTTAATGGGAACATATATTCTATTTTATGGGTAGTTCATAAGTTATTTAGCACATCTAATTAGGCATACAATAATACTTTTTCTTTTTTTAATATATTTTGATTATGCTATTACAGTCGTCCCATTACCCCCTTTATTCCCCTCTGCCCTGTACACCCCCTCCCACCCACATCCCCCGCTTTAGTTCATGTCCATGGGTTGTGCATATAAGTTCTTTGGCTTCTACATTTCTTACACTATTCTTAACTGCCCCCTGTCTATTTTCTATCTTCCATTTATGCTACTTACTCTCTGTACCTTTTTCCCCTCTTTCCCTCTCCCACTCCCCCACTGATAACCCTCCATGTGATCTCCACTCCTGTGATTCTGTCCCTGTTCTAGTTGTTTCCTTAGCTTGTTTTTGTTTTGTTTCTTAGGTTTGGCTGTTAATAGCTTTGAGTTTGTTGTCACTTCACTGTTCATATTCTTGATCTTCTTCTTAGATAAGTCCCTTTAACATTTCATGTAACGATGGCTTGGTAATGATGAACTCCCTTTAACTTGACATTATCTGGGAAGCACTCTATCTACCCTTCCATTCTAAATGATAGCTTTGCTAGATAAAGCAATCTTGGATGTACATCTTTACCTTTCATGACTTTGAATACTTGTTTCCAGCCCCTTCTTGCCTGCAAGGTTTCTTTTGAGAAATCAGCTGCTAGTCTTATGGGAACTCTTTGTAGGTAACTGTCTCCTTTTCTCCAGATGCTTTTAAGATTCTCTACACATCTTTCATCTTGGGTAATGTAATTATGATGGGCCTTGGTGTGTGCTTCCTTGGGTCCAACTTCTTTGGGACTCTCTGAGCTTCCTGGACTTCCTGAGAGTCTATTTCCTTTGCCAGATTGGGGAAGTTCTCCTTCATTAGTTTCTCAAATAAATTTTCAATTCCTTGCTCTTCCTCTTCTCCTTCTGGCCCCGTATGATTCAGATGTTGGAAAGTTTAAAGTTGTACCAGAGGTTCCTAAGACTCACCTCACTTTTTTGAATTCTTGTTTCTTCATTCTGTTCTGGTTGGATGTTTCTTTCTTCCTTCTGCTCCAAACCATTGATTTGAGTCCCGGTTTCCTTCCCGTCACTGTTGATTCCCTGTAGATTTTTCTTTATTTCACATAATGCAAACTTCATTGCTGCCTGGGTCTTTTTTATGCCGTTGAAGTACCCAGTGAGTTCCTGCAGCATTGTGATTACCAGTGTTTTGAACTGTGCATCTGATAGGTTGGCTACCTCTTCATTGCTTAGTTGTATTTTTTCTGGATCTTTGAACTATTCTTTCATTTAGCCATTTGATTTGTCTCAGCGCACCTGTTACGTCACGTAGTGAGGGGAGGAGCCTTAGGTGTTCACTAGGGTGGGGCAACCAAGTTGCTGGGTTGTGATGTTGTATGTGGGGGAGGGGCTTGAGAGGGAACAGTGCCACTTGCTCCTCTCTTTGCGTTTTCAATCACTTTCCCCGCTCCCCACAATCAAATTGGGCCGTTCTGGTGCTGATTCCTGGGTGGGTGGGATTGTTCACATTCTAGGACCCTGTGGGTCTCTCCAACAAACTCTCCTGTGAGGCTGGGAGTTTCTCTCGGCATCCCAACCCCCACAGGTATTTTCAATCAGAGATTTTGAGGCTTTATTTCCCCGTGCTGGGGCCCTGGGTTGTGTGGTCTCTCTCGGTCTCTAGTTGTTATTCCCGGTTTATCTGCACACGAACATGGGACTGCCCTGTCTGCCAGCCACCACCTTGCCGCAAGTCCTCTCCACTCGGCAGTCCGTCTCCACCCCTCCTACCAGTCTGGGTGAATATTTCTTCTTTAATTCCTTGGTTGTCAGACTTCCATACAGTTCGATTTTCTGTCAGTTCTGGTTCATTTTTGTTTTCAAGTTTGTTGTTGTCCTTCTTTTGGTTGTACAAGGAGGCACACAGTATGTCTACCTATGCCTCCATCTTGGACAGAAGTCTACAATAATATTTTTTCAATTTAAAAAATACATAACAAACACATAAGCACACATCACTTATACAATTTAGACCTTACATTACTTAGAGCTTTTGTGATTTAGACCTTACATGAATTCTTACTTGATTTCAGGCCCTAGCTAACCAGCAAATGGATATTAAGAAATTAATTCATTGCTCTCTTTGCAACTTGGAGAATTTGTAACAATGCTTGGGGGTGGGGAGAGTCATATTTAAACTGTTGTATTTTAGAATTCAGTTGTTGCAATATAAAATATTTATTTGATTTCTGAGGTCTAGTATAATAAGACCACAAGGTGGCAGTCATCACACATGATTTCATCCTCTGGCAATTTTTATGCAGTTCTGGAACATAGTGATGTTGACAAAGTATTTTATGCCAAATTGGAGAGATGTTTTGTTCATTTCATAAAATAAACCTCAGCACAGAAGCTCCGTGATTTACTATGGGTTATTAGGGAGTGGTTTTGACTTGCTAACAGTGTATAACTAGTGTGTAGTCTAGTATTTAAGTTTATACATATCTTTTTTTTAGAATGTTTTATCTCCCTCCTCTTTGATCCACCGTCCTAAATACACCTGTGCAAAGTGTGCCTTTAAAAGGTAAGATCTTTTATATTCTGAAAGATAAGAAGGAATGTGGCCACCCCCAAATCTGGTTTTGTTTGCCTTTCAAATGCAATAAAATTTATACATAAACTGTCATGTTTATAATCACCCATTCTAGCTAGCCCTGACTCGTCTCAGCTTATTCTAATCCACCTACAAGACATGGACCTTGTACTGAACACATTGTTTACACATAAAATCAGCTAATGTACTGTGATGACTTACTGTGAGTCTAACCACAATCTCGGTCTCTATAACAATTCTGAAAGGTACCCACCATTGTTGTCTGTCATCCCAGTTTTATGGGTGAAAAACACAGAAGGTACAAGCAACCTAGATACTGAAAGAGAAGAAGGTCAACCTGTGGTCAATGGAATTGTCTATTGACTGTAATGGATGCCACAGAAAAGAATTCTCTATTAGCAAGGCGATTTCTGCTTGCAGGTAGATAATCCGCAGAGACTCGGTGAGACCCAATTACAATGACCATTATCGTGTACAAGAAATGCCTTCTTCAGTTCTTACTAACAAAGTAGTAACTTCGAGCCATTAACTTTACTGGGTTGAGCTCACCGGTCAAGACTTTTGTGGGAATGCTAGAATTTCTGGGGCAGGGAAGTGAAGAGGCAGGGAAGAACCCTGGCTCTGTGTTGTTCCGTTCCAGGGAGTGCGAAGAGGGCGGAGTTGCAAAGAATGGGGCGTTATTGGGTGAAAGGGCAGGGTGTCTGGGGCTGTGCACAAATTTCAATCAGATCAAATTTTATGAACTACTCTCTTAGATCTTTACTAAAATGCACAGTATTATATTAATCCTATTACATTATCCCCTGACCAAGCCACATTCTGTTGTATTTGTTATGGGAATGGTCCGTATGGTTCTCACATGACCACAAGGTGGGGTGAGATGACATTCCGTCAAATATGTTCCACAAGGATTTTGGAGGGGATTTTTCTGTCAGTTTTAACATCTGAATTATACGTGTGTATGCATGCATTTGTAGTCTAGCACTTCTTTTGTGGACATAGTTTAAAACCACAAACCCTCGGTGATGACCTTATAAATATCTCTGTTAATAAACCCAAACAAAAAAATTACAGACTCAGTAGCTGAGAGAGGCCAGGAAGGTGTCAATGGTGAGGCCAGCATGGCCAAGGAGTGCTTTGCTGTGGGCCATGGCAAAGAAAGGCCAGACCTCTGTACAGGGCACAGCTGCTTCACGGGAGAGCCCAGGTTCCAGTCTTCCCTTGAAAAGACCTGCCTGAATACTTCAAAAGCTGCTACTAAGGGTCCAACCTGCAACCAGCCTGCATGCCAGTGCTGACTGAGATCCTTCCTTTTGGGACACTGACAGGTTTGGGCATACCCTCAATTATCAGGAACCATGGAGAACAAGAAGGCAGTTTGGACCATCACAGAGAAGGTTTGAGAAACAACCAAGAGTTCATGCCAGGTTGCTCAATAAGGTTCATCTCCTATATGAGACCACTTTGTCAAGACAGGGAGAGGTAACTTTTATTTAATGCATAGAAACTAATGCTTAGGATCAATAAAAAATAGGGAAATAAAGAAATATACTTTAAACAAAAGAATAATATAACACTCCAAAGAAAGACTTAATGAAATGGGGTAAGTAATTTACTTGATAAAGAGCTAAAGATAATGGTTATAAAGATGCTCCCAAAGGTCAGGAGAACAATGCATGAATGAAGTGAGAATTTCAACAAAGAGATAAAAAAATATAAGAAGATACCAAACAGAAATTGTAGAGGTGAAGAATGCAATAACTGCATTGAGAAATTTAACAACAGGTTAGGTCAAGTGGAGAGTGGATCAGCAAACTTGAAGAAAGGGGCAGCGAAATTCACCCAATCAGAGGAGCAAAAAGAAAAAAGAATGAAAACAATGAAGATAGTAAGGGTCTTATGGACATGACCCAGTAAACTGAGAGGAGTTTTGGCAGGAGAAGAGAGACAGAAAGGGGCAGGAAGCTTCTTCAAATAAGTATGGCTGAAAAATTCCTTAACCTGGAGAAAGAAACAGACAGCCAGATCCAGAAAGCCCAGAGTTCTAAAACTAATAAAAATAATAATAAACCAAGAGGACCTGCACTGTAACACATTATTATGAAATTGTTAAAATTTAAAGACAGAATGAGAATCTTAAGAGCAATGGGAGAGAGAGAGAGAATGAACTGTAAGTACAAGGGAACCTCCATAAGACTGTCAGCAGATTTTTGAGCAGAAATTTTGCAGGCCAGAAGGGACTGGCATGATATTTCAAAGTACTGAAAGGAAAAGAAAAAAACATTGTCAACTAAGAATACTCTTCCCAGAAAAGCTATCATTCAGAATTGAAAAGGAGATCAAGTTTTCCAGACAAGCAAAGTCTGAAGGAATTTATTACAATTAGACCAGCCTTGCATGTTAAAGGAACTTCTTCAAGCTGAAATGAAAGGATGCTAATTAGTAACAGGAAACATATGAAAGTATAAATCTCAATGGTAAAGGGTTAATTCAGAATACTCTAATGTTATATTGATAATAGTAGTGGCTAGGTCACTTATAAATATATTATGAATGTTAAAAGACAAAAGTAGTAAAAATAAGTATAACTACGATAATTGGTTAATAGATAAACAAGGTAAAATATGTAAAATATATAAAACATGAGGGAGGGATATAAAAACAGAGCTTAATGTGTGTTCATACTTAAGTTGTTATGACTCAAATTAGATTGTTACAAATGTAAGTTGCTGTATGTTAGTAAGCCTCATGGGAACCACAAAGCAAAAAGCTGTAACAGATACATAAAAGATGAAGAGAAAGGAATGTATGGGTACCACTACAGAAAGTCATCACATCACAAAGGACGAAAGAAAGAAAGGAACAAAGGAATTGTAAAACAGGTAGAAAACAATCAATGAAATGACAACAGTAAGTCCATACCTATCAGTAATTATTTAAAATGTAAATAGACTATATTCTTCAATCAAAGACATAGACAGGCTGAGTGGATTTAAAAAAAAGACCCAACTATACTCTATGCTGCCTACAAGAGACTCACTCCAGCTTTAAGGACACGCACAGACTGAAAGTGAAGGGATGGAGAAAGTATTCTATGCAGATAGAGCTCCCCTCCCTCCAAAATGGGCTTTAAGTCAAAGACTGTAGTAAGAAACAAAGGTCATATGAAATAATAAAGGGGTCAATTCAAGAAGAAGATAGAATATTTATAAATATTTATATACCCAATGTGGAAATACTTAAATATATGAAACAAATATTAATAGACTTAAAGGGAAAAACAGACAGCAATACAATACCAGTAGGAGACTTTAATACCCCACTTTCAACAATGAATAAGTCATCTAGACAGAAAATCCATTTAAAAAATTGAATTTAAATGATGCATTAGGCCAGATGAACTTAAGTCATTTATGTAACATTCCATTCAGAAGCAGCAGAATATACATTCTTCTCAAGAGCACTTTAAATATTCTCCAGAATATACACAGGGTCCGGCAGAAGTAAGGCCTGCTTGGGTGTGGTTGGTAGAGTAATAATATGGGGCTAATAATTAGTAGTTTTAATTCGAACATTTCACCTCAAATGTCATATGGTGTGGTTGAGGGTGCTATTGTTATGTTACAGAATTATATGCTTATGATTTTGTAATAAAAGACTTTGTAATAAAAAAGGGGTGTTATTTGTGCCACGCTCTGCTGTATGTTAGGTCTCTCTTTCACACACACTCATGCACACACACACAGAAAGTGTCCTAATCAATTTAAGAAGATTGAAATCATATCAAGCATTTTTCCAACCACAATTGAACGAAACTAGAAATCAATCACAGGAAGAAAAATGGAAAATTCACAAATATTTGGAGATTAAACAACATGCTACTGAACAACCATTGGGTCAAAGAAGAAATCAAAAAGAAATTATAACCAAACTCATGGAATGCAGCAAAGATAGTTTTAAGACAGGAGTTCGTGGCACTAAATGCCTACATTAAGAAAAGAGAAAGAGCTCATATAAGGAGTTTGAACTTTACACCTCAAGGAACTAACAAAACAACAAACTAAACCCAAGTTTGTAGAAGTAGGGAAGTAACTAAGGTCAGAGGAGAAATAAATGAAACAGACTAAAAAGACAATAGAAAAGATCAATGGATACTTAGGTCTCACTATCACGGCTATTGTAAGTAATGTTGCAGTGAACACAGGGTGGGGGTGGGGAGGGAAGGTGCAGATATCTACTCTGTAAAAGAGCTGCCTAGGGCAAAAAAAAAAAGTAAATCTCATTCTACCAATTCTTGTTTGCACCTGGAATTAAAACCTTATCAGGTGGTGTGACTTCTACAGCAATGATGCTAAAAACAGTACACCTCAGGCTCCTCCCCAGCTTCCTGCTGGGTATCTGACAAGTCCTCAGCTGCATGACAAACTGTGTTGTCCGTAGCAGAGCTCACTTTCCCCCCACCTCGCTTTCCCTTTTACTCCCTATTTCAGCTGAGGATCTGAGTTGGGGGGAGCAGCCTCCCTCACCACCAGCCAAGGCGAGTCACAGAATTAGGAAGGTGCATTGATGACATTCATCTGAATCAGGCTGGTCTAGGAGACCTGTAATGTAATGGAGGCCAAGGTCTAAGAAAGACACAAACAGTACTGACTTAGGCCATACTGACTTCCAGACACACACAAGTCACTCAGTTGTTCAACTAAGACATTAAAGCCCTGGTTGGTGTGGCTCAGTGGACTGAGCATTGGCCTGCAAACCGAAAGGTTGCCGGTTCCCTTCCCAGGCAGGGCATTTGCCTGGCAGGCCAGGTCCCCAGTTGTGAGTGTGTGAGAGGCAACTGATTGATGCATCTCTCGCATATCAATGTTTCTCTCCCTCTCTTTCTCCCCACCTTCCCCTCTCTAAAAATAATGTATAAAATCTTTAAAAAGAAAAAAAAATCCCTGTCAACAAATGAAAGGATGCTAGGAAAATTGCTGGACTGCAGCGTTTATCTGATTAACTTTTTTCCTGAATTCCAAATCCCTCACCTACTCTTTTCTTCTCCTTATGAGAAAGGTCAGCTTGAGATGAGTTATGAAATGGTCTGTTAGGGCCCATAACCTGCCGTCTGAATAGAGCACCCATAAAGATCCAGTCTTTGTCTCTACTTGTTGGTTCTGGTAGTGACAGACAACACAATCACTGACTTCCAGTTTCAGTTTGACATTTATTATCGGTGGGTTCTTTTGTTTTTTTTTTAGTTATATAGAATTTAAAATATTTAGGTTTTTAACTTTGGATTCTTGTTAGGCATCATTTAGCAAAAGGTAGAAGCAGAAATAAATATATTTATGGTCCTGTACAAATTACCCTCTAGGTTATGTTTTCCTTTGTGTCTTTGGTTTAGAATTTGTCTAAAGAGTTATGGACCATGCAGTAGGCAAATTACTTATTAAATCCTTCAACTCCTAGTGGGAAAACTTTCAAAAAGTTCCTTTATTGAGAGAGAGGAAAGAATTATTGCCCTAGAAATGATTTTGAAATAATGGGAGTATTTTTGATTGCCATAAGACTGGGAGAGTCTCCTGACACTTAGTGGGTGGGGCCCAGGACTGCCGAACTTCTGCAATGTACAAAATAATGAGGAATTGTTCCTCCTGAGTGCCAGTGGTTACTGCCATCGAGAGGCACTGAGGTAGACTGCTATCCAAGGGTGTATTTAAAGGTACTATTTCTTGAACACGTTATACCAAAACATGTTTTTAATTGACATATGGTAGTATTTTCTCCACACTGTTTACATATGCAAACTTAATGAATTGGAACACATCAGTGTCTTCCTCTAATAGCACATTATATATATATATGCTTGAGTTGAGTATGGACACCAGACATATTTAGCATATGAATAGTTATCAGTTTAGCTTATCAAGTAAGTTTTATTACTGATTTACTCAGAAAAGTTACAGAGCGAGCTGAAATAAGTAAATTGTATTTGCCCCCTGAGGGTAGTGATGCTCCAAAACAATTCTGTTGGGGGACCCATGCATTTCCCCATCTGCATCTTGCCTTTTATTCTATAATCTCCAGTGAAGACTGTGACCTCAGGGTTGCCAACTGCTTTTGCTCAGTATCATTCTTCTCTTTGCTCTGGATGCTGTTTGTTCCAATGCAAATGTGGAGCGCAGGAAATAACCAAGTCTGTTTTTATCTGTGAGTGCACTGTTCCCTGGAAATATAATTATTTTGTTCATTTGCAATTGCCTTTGATCCAATAGGTTGGTATAAACCAGAGATTTTTTTGTTGCCTGCAGATGGCAGTGATTATTAACTTGTCATTTTAAATACAAGGTGTTAGTTTTACCCAAGACTTCTAAAGTGTTATATTAATGACAGGGTTTATTGTGTTCTAATAAAAATTAGTAAGACTCACATGCTGCCTTTGAAGGAGAGAGCTGAATTTATGTGCTTACCATTGTGTCATTGAAAATATTAGGTAACCAGACATGGAACACAAAGGCCTATTAAATTAACATACTTCACCTGATTGTGTAAAACACTGAATGGTGACAAAATAGTTTGAGAGCAGGGTTTGATTATTGTGGCCCAACTCAAGTAATGTATCCTAGAAAATTAGATGCCAAAATACACTTAGATCCTGATAAACGTCTTCCTGTAAGTTTTAGCTCCAGAACAGTATGTAAGAGTAATTAGTGGCTGATTGTTCCTCAAAAACATTGGCAAGACACATTCTGGAATGCAGACAAAAATGCCATCCAAATGGAAGGAATCATCAGAAGGCAATGGGAAGCAAAACCTCAAATACCAGCTTCCTCTTCTATACACTCTTGGATAATATATGCAATTCTAAAGTCATAAGGAAGCTTTAATGGAGCTGCAGAAGTCTGAGAAGAGTCCACTGAAACGGTCAAGGGAAATGAGTAGGAATCACATGCAGTTTGGCTCAAAAGGTGGGTGTTCATCAAAGCAATAGAGGAGGAGCAGGAATGTAATCAGAATTTGTTCTTCGTGGGCACTGTGCATTGCTTTACCTTTGACACTGGTTGATGTGGGCACATGCAGAGGGGCTGCTTACTAAGAGTGTGTGTAAGATAGCAACACAAACGTGCTCAAGGCGATGTATGCAAATGTGTTGTTTTCTAATAAGCGACAAAGGGAACAAATGGAAGTTTGGGGGATACATCTGCGCTCTTCTGAGGCTGAAGTAACTGCCTGACAGTAGCTCTGCCTTCCTGTAAACTGCCTTGGTCAGGGAGGGCAGACCACTCGAGCTGCAAGGACTTCAAGGCAAACTCAGTGCCAGTGCTCGCCCTCCTGTTTTTATTGGAATTACGAGTCAGTTGATAAAAGCAACTCCAAAGCACTGCACTATCATGAGTCTAGAAAATTCACAGACATGTCGGATAGTCTCATTGGAAGCGTTCAGAAGAGGCAGCAGAAGATCTCACTGGAAACACCAGCGATTTGTCCATTAGATGTGACCAGATTAGATCTGTCATTCTCTGACTTGTACTTTTAAAGGAGAGGAAATGATCAAAATATGAGAGGCATGAACCTGAGTATGCAATGTTTTGATTTAGCATATCTTTCTGAGCAATGGAGCTAACTCTCTTCATTTCCTTTGTTCCCTTCTCTCTAAGCCAAAATTTTCTCATTCTGTATTCAGAAGATACTTATCAAGCTTTTACTCCTAGCCAGGATTGTAGGCCAACAGTTGTCTCTTGATACATTTTTATTTAGTAGGTAGGTTATGATAATTAGAAGTAAGACAATGAAGATGAAAATCATAGTTTCCATCCTCACATGGGCAAAAATAAAATAATGTAAGAGGAATAGAACTAGAGATGGGATATAGAACTAGCAAAGAATAATTGTGATATAAAGAGCTATAAATTTCCCTAAGTACAGCTTTAAAATCATCCCACAAATTCTGAAATATTGTGTTTTCATTTTCATTCTGTTTAAAATACTTTTTAATTTCCCCTTTGATTTTTTTTCTTTGACCCATGGGTTTCTTAGAAGTGTGTTTTTTAGTTTAATTTGGGAATTTTTCAGTTTTCTTTCTGTTGTCTATTTTCTAATTTAATTCCATTACAGTCAGAAACATATTTTGTATGATTTGAATTCTTTTAAATTTATTGAGGTTTTTTAGTCTTTTTCTTTTGCTGGATGACTGTACAGAATGAGACTCTTTGGGTTTGGATAGTCACTTAGCATATTGTCGAGTTAAGTAAAACTAGCTGCCAGTTACTCTAACAAATCCCAAGTTTCAGTGGCTTAACATAATGAATGTTTTTATCTTCTTCATAGTCCAGAAGTGTTTGATGGGCAGCTTTTCCTGGGATACTAGGAACTAGACTCCTTCATCCTTCAGGGGATTCTCAGATTACCCTGGAAGGGTACCGGAAACCCTGCCTTCAGATGACCAATGAGTAAAGAGGAAGACCATGGAAGATCACATGAGGAGTTCTAGAAGTCAAGCCTAGAAGAACTTTAAATTACATCCGCTCACTTTCTACTAGCAGGAACCCAGTGTTCAGTTGGCCGAGCCTAATAGTAAATGGGGCAGGTTAGGCGTGGCCTCAGGAAGAGGAGAAAAGACTAGCATTTACTAGTAGTAAATTTAGAATTATCTGGAACTAGGCTGCCATAGAAGAAGGCATACATTCCTCAATTTCTTTTTTTAAGATTTTATTTCTTTTTATTTTTACAGAGAGGGGAAGGGAAGGAGAAAGAGAGGGAGAGAAACATCAGTGTGTGGTTGACTCTCATGTGCCCTCTATGGATCCTGGCCTGCAAACCAGGCATGTGCCCTGACTGGGAATTGAACTAGTGACCCTTGGTTCACAGGTCAGTGCTCAATCTGCTGAGCCACCCCAGCCAGGCTCCTCAATTTCTGAAATTTTCTGAAGTTATTTACTCCTTTCTTTCTCTAAATAAAGCATCTCAGGATTCCTTTCAGTATAACTGCAGAAAATTGCAATGTAGCTCCCATAGGATTTCTGCTTTTCACCCACCACGTAATAGCCTCACTCCTGACACCTGTTTCATTTCTGCTACTGCCTGTTGCCCCATGTCACTACAAACATGGACACCGCTTCCTTCATTGCTAAGACCACACTGACACAAAATGGAAAATGGTGGCAGTGATTATTAGAAAAGCATTACAGAAAACCTAGGTGGACAGCCAAGGGGAAATTACAACATGGAAAAGAAAGATGCTTGATGTTGCTGTTGCAAAGCTCCAGCAACCAAACCCCACAACAGAAGTCGCTCGATGGTCGTTTCTCTCCAGATCTTGGGATTGGGCCTGTTGGCATGTATGTGGAGGCCTGTGAGGCCGTGCTCCAATATTCTCTCACCTCCAAAATCCAGCCAGACACCCAAACAACCAAATGACCAGACGACCTTTTTTTTTTTCCAGCTGCTAGAAGAATCAGCAAAACAGTTTAAGAAAATTAAACCTATTGACCAACAAAACAACAAAACCAATAGGAAATTGCTTCTCTGCCAAGGGGAGACACCTTTTTACCATATCATTCTGAATAATTCCAAACTCCCCTAGACTCAACATTCCCCATGCAAAGTAGTCATTGGTTCCGCTTCGTCCATCTAAAAGCCTTTAATTTCTCCAAGTAACACTTTTCTCCCTGAAGTGCTCTCCAACTACCTAGATAAAACTACTTTTTTTTTGTCCTTGCATTATTTGTTTTCAGTCCCTCTGGCATTTTATTCTCTTTAGACCAGTGGTATATTCTAATAAACTTTTCATAACTTCAGGAAATCGTTTAAAAAGTGGAAAGAAATCTGAGCTTTCAAGAACAGTAAGAAAACAGCAGACATTCTCCACTGTGTCTGCACATTAGAATCGCCTGGGGAGCGTCTGAAACGCTTGCTCCTCAGTCCACACTCCAGAACAATTACATTCGCATGGGGGAGGGGTGGGGGCTTGATATCAGAACAGTCTCATCGTTCATGTGATCCCAATGTGCAGCCACGATAGAAAGCTGCAGGGTTAGAAGAAGATCCATCCTCAGTTTCAAGAGTTAACTTTTAGATGATGGTCAAATTGCCAAGAGGATATATGTGTTTATAAAATTAGAGAAGTAGGTGTACCCTTAGAGCCCTTTCTCTTGGGAAAGAGCCTACAGTTTTCTTGGATAACCGCTGTTTTAAGATATGACCTTAGGATATGATGCATTGGCTTCCAGATGAAGTTCGATTTCTGTTTCCTCTGAAAGCAACAGCATCGATTGTGGTCACCACGGAATTGTCAGACTTGTCTCTTTCAACCTGGGAATGACTCTCCTTGCCAATTGAATTTTATCCATGGGTAATTAAAACATTTCACGATAAATGTGATTTAAAGTAAAAGAGGGGAGAGGGGAGGGAATTTCAGGGGAAAGGGGGAAGGGTTTACAGGAACAAGTATAAAGGACACATGGACAAAAACTAGTGGGGGGCTGGAAATGGGAGGGAGGTGGGGAGGGCTGGGTGGGTGGGCTGGGATGGGAGTAAAAGATAGAAAATTGTACCTGAACAACAATTAAAATAAAATTTTAAAAAAAGAAAAAAATAAAGTAAAAGGAATTTTATTAAATTTACCATGGCTAAGAATATTAGATGCTGGTAAAGCTTTTAGAATCAGTGATATGAAGGAAATGCAAGAATGATTCAATAACTTTACAGATATCTTAAACTCTCAGCCAACCCTGTGTATAACTCTCTGCATTATTAGTAAATTAATTTCAATATGAATTTTCTGGGCCCAGAATTATCTTCTCAAAATAGTGAAAAATGGTCCAAATTGCCTGAAGTCCACCTTTTCCACAACTCAGTAAATGTTTATAAAGGAATTAGAGAATTTTGTACCTATACATGCTATACTCAAAGTCTGGCCTTTAAAATGTCTTTCTTACCCTAGTTTCTTTCAGCTCTTACTAATCAGAGACTGAGTGGCTGCCTTCCTTCCGAGGTTCTCATTCTTATTCCATATCCATCTGGGGTATCATTCTATTTTAGTCACCAAAATACGTAGTATCTGGTTTGGAATACCTTTCAGATATTCTGCATCCTCTGCATCCCACTGCTGCTTTGTGTGGATCCGGACTTCATAACTGACCTTCCTAGCTGGTGTCCCAGCTTTCATTGGTCTTCCTTTTATTAATTTACCCTCCTCCTTTTGAACTTTACCTTCTTGGTCACCACTTTTAGCAAAGCCATGGATTCTAAACTCCTCAACCTGCTTCTTAAGGCCTCTCAAAAGTAGCACAGTCTCTGGCTTTCCAACCTCTTTCTTACTATTCCAACACACCCCAGCTCCTTGCTGGAAATGTAGATTTCCACAGGAAAGTCTAAAAAGACATTAAAAAGAGGGGAGGATGCTTAAAGATAATTATTCATTATCTTGAAAATTCCTTTCAATGCAACACAGTTTTCTGAAGATGCAGTTTAGTTGATTAACAAAAACAATTCACTTATTTCCCCTAGCACCAACTGCTTTGTGCCTAGGTAAATCACTTTGCCACTTGCCTCAGCTATACAAGGATGATGCAGTAACTCCTGATCCCCATTCACTCCTTGTAACGAAGATGGCAGCCAAATAGATACAGGGCTTACTACAAGTTTATGAGTCAAAAAGCTGTTATTGTTATTTTTGAACTTGGAGCATGCAAAGCTGATCCAATTCAAAGATTCACTCTCCCCACCTTCAGGGAGCCAGCACAAAGATGTTAATTAGTGTGTCAGCTTCCCTTCCACTGCTGCTAGTCTATGGACATACTTTAGCCTTCAAATACTGCCCCACTCAAGGGATTATGCTCCAACCAGCTGAGCCACCTGGCCAGGGCAGGCTGAGTCCCTTCAGAGAGCCTGAACTAAGTAGCACTGAGAGGCATGGCCCAGGCCAGCTGGTAACTGAGAACGCTAAAGCCGCCTTTGGTTCTCATATCTTTGTAGGGGTCCTTGTGTAGGTGTGTATGTATGTCATTAAAATAGATTTTTTTTCTTCATGTTAATCTTTCTTTTATTACAGGAGGGTTTCGGCTGAGAACCTAGAATGGTAGAGGGAAAATTGTTTTTCCTATAATTTTAAATTTCACCAACTGTCCCAAAGATGTCTTTTTACAGTTAGCTTGTCTGAGTCATAATCCAAAGAAAACCTTCAAATTGGCTTCTGATTATTTGTCCTGTAGAATAGCTGACATTTTGGATTTGGCCGATTGCTTCTATAAGGTTGTTTAACTGAGAGTTAGAGTGGATGTTTGGATTTAATTTCTTAGGCAAGATTACTTTATTGTTACTGTTGTATATGAGGGGGACTCAGAAAAAAGCAGAATTATCTTCTAGAGAGCGGGCCCCTTGCAGTACAAGCTTCCCCACTAAGGGAGTGTCCTAGGAACCCATCTGTATCAGTGTACCAGCCAGCGTTGTCGTGAGAGGCTGCCTTCGGCTTCAGTGAAATTTTTTCTGAAGACTCTTTCAGTGAGTTTGCTCACTTCTTGATGGGTGATTTTCAGGTGCGTCTGTCCACACTGCACTGAGTGTTCAGAAGTTTTTGACCAAAATGGCATGACCCCATGCAATACCCTCCCTGCTCACCTGATCTCACCCCCGAGCAACAGTTTTTTGTTTCCCCAGATGAAAAATGTTCTCAAAGGGAAATGTTTTGATGACATGGAAGAGGTGAAGCAAAACAACCAAAAAACAAACAAAAAAAAAACAAACGCAGAACTAAAAGGCATCAAAATCCATGAGTTCAAAACCGTTTTGAACAGTGGAAGAGTTGTCTCGATAGGTGTATTGTATCAAATGGAGAGTGCTTTGAAGGTGACTAAAGTTTAAACAGGGAAGAATAAATACACAATTTTTTATTAGTAAATTTTTGGTTTTTTGGGTCTTCTCTTATACTCCCAATTGCATCACATTCTGAAGCAGATACTGTTGGGTTGTTTTATTGCATCACATTTAGAAATGCAGTGGCAGACTGAAGATGGCCACATGTTCCCGGTCTGACCCCACGCTGGAGAGGGGGAAGCTCTCTCCCTTCCCTTGAACCTGGGTTGACTGCAGTGCGCTGCTTGGCCAATAGAATGCCGCTCTGCCAGTCACAGGCCTGGGCCCTGGGAAACCTGGCAGAACTCTAAAATAAGTTACATTCAGAGAAGTTTGCTTTGGTATCTGGCTCACCCATCCTCTTTTCTCTCCCACTGGAGAGAAGCATTTTTATTAATTTTCGGTTTATCCTTCCATCTTTTTTATGAAGGTAGACATAAATATGCACATTTGTATATACATTTATATTTATATATATTTTACCCCAAAACATAACATACCATCATTAGTACACTAGTCATTGTTTATTTCACGTTGCGATGTAACCTGGAGATCATTCCTTCTCAGGATGTAGAGATTGTTCTCATTGCTTTTCATGGCTCCACAGTTCACTGAGTGGATTATGAAAGTCTATTCAATCAGAGCCCTTTTGAAGGAAGTTGGAAATTGGGTTGTCTTCTGCTTTGTGCTCATTTAATGATGCTACAACGAATAGCTTTGTGTAGATAGTATTCTGTAATTTTTGCCAGCGTGCCTTTGCAATGGATTTCGAGGAGTGAGGTTGATGAGTCAAAAGGTGACACGTATTTAGCTCTGTCAGATGTGGCAAGCAGAGGTTGGGAGGAAGAGAGGAAGCCTGTCAGCGGAGAGCCGAGAGGCAGCAGAAGCACCGTGGAAGGCTGAGACCCAGAAAGAGCTGGTAGGTGAACCCTCAGGGCCGCAGTGAGAGTAGGCAGTTTCTGGAGCAACTTGAGTGCCCGTGAACGTTGGATTCCAGTTTCCGGTCCAGTCTGCCAGCGTTCTTAAAAATCTATTTTCTTGAGGTAACTTGAGTGGGTCTCTGATCCTTGGAACCAAAAGCGCCTAATTCGAACAGTAAGAGAGTGAAAGTATTTTGGCGAGGTACTGTCATTACTAGTTTCATAAATTTTATCCAATCTCCAATATTTTATTAAAAATTTTTCAAAAAGACAGAGAAGTTGAAAGAAGAGTACAATGAACATCTCTATGCCCACCACCCAAACCCAACAATTATTAGTATTTTTTATATATATGCTCTCTGTAGAATAATTTGGAATTAAGTTTCAGATATGACACTTCACCCTCTAAATAATTCAGTATATATCTCCTGAAATAAAGACATTCTCCTAGGTAACCACAACACTATTATCAGAATTATGATAACAGTAACTTCCTAAGACAATGTAATATTCTGTTCATCTTCAAATTTCTCATATTTGTAGAATGATTTTATAGTTCTTTTTTCCCCCAAGGTATATACAACCAGGTTATATACACTGCATTTGGTATATATAAATAAAACATGAACTCATGTTAAGGAAGTATGTTTTGTTGTGTAGTATATTAAATTCTATTAAAAATTTTTAGGTTTTTGTTGAGGAAATTTAGGATCTATGGAGATCAAGTGAACTTTCTCCCTTGGTCTCTTAATATAATGAATTTTTTATTCATGGATTTTTCCTTTAATTTCTTCACTGAGATCTGGTTATGGAGCCATGATGTACTTTTGAAGCGGTGCTGTTGGATGTCGTTTGCTCACGCCCTACTTGGGACTTCCACGTTGCTGAGTGGAGGGGTCCATGGCTTTCTCGTGTGTGTGCAGTCTGCAGGTGTCAGTGTGAGCATTGTGCTCACCTCAGTGAAAGAATCTGGGAGTGCTCCTGATTTTCTTTACCTATGATTTAAAGCATTTTACACAGATTGACATCATCCATCCATCTTACATGGATCTGGTGCTTTCACGGGACACAAGAAGCCCTTTATTTTTGCTCTTCTAGCAAAGTGACATGGTTAAACATATTTTCAAAAAAATCTTTGCTCAGGTGAGTTTTAGTAAGTTAGGTTTTCCTAGAAAATTTTTCATCAAAGTTTTTTAATGTGTTTGTTGTTTGGCATACACTTGTAAACTATTCAGTTAAGATTTTTAATTTTCTGTTTTGATGGTTACTTCCTTTTGCAATTTCTTACTTTGGATGTTTGTGTTTAAAATCTTTCTTTTTTTTTTTGGTAAGGTTAGCTAAGTGGTTTGTCTAGTTTTTATCTTTTCAAATAACCTCATTTTTTCATTTTAAATTGTTCTTTTTACTAATGTTAATTTATGCTGCCAATAACTTAATCCTTCCGAGGTTTTGTGGGGGTTACTTTATTATCCTTTCTTCAATTTTTGAGTTGGATGATTAATTAACTTTCATTATTTCGTTTTACTGATATTTAATGTTATCAATTTCCCTCTGATCACTACTTAAATTGTACCCATAGATTCTGATACCTTTCAACATTTTTAAAAAGTTCTGCTGTTGCAGTTTGTACTTTATTTTGACCTTGCAATTGTATAATATTGAGTTTTTAAATTTCCAAGCAGAAAGATCTTTAAAAATTTTATTATAAACTTCTGGTTTATTGCATTTGATTAGATAATGTTTTGATTATCTTTACTTCTTGAAACTTATTAAGGTTTTCTTTGTGAGATAAAACATGGTCAATATTTATCTATGCTCCTTGTTCACTTGGAAAACAATATAATAGTATCGATGTTTTTAATATTCTTGCTTCTCCTATAGTTTCTAAATTTTGCAGGCTGCTGGTATGTTATTTGGCTACATAGATATATTATGGATTTCTGTGAATTCTGGCCTTTGCGTTAAAACCTGTCCTTCTTTGTCCTGTTTCATACTTTTTGTCCTGAATTTTACATTATTAGATATCTAGATCTTTTTTGATTTTTACATTCCTAGTTTATCTTTGTTCAGCCTTTTACTCCAAAAGGTTTTCAGCCTTTTTGAGTAACTTTAAGTATAGTTCATATTCTGAGGTTACATTTTGCTTATTTTTGAGTCACTGTGAACATTTAAAAGAGTTGTTTTCTGATTATAAAAGTAATATGTTCACACTGCAAAGCAACTGGGAACTACAGAAAGTATAAAGAGAGGAAAAGCAAGCAGGTCTACCCTCTGCTTTCAGGACAACTGTTATTAGCATTGTGTTGTATTTCATTTACTTGGTTTTCTGTTCTTTATAAAATGTTTGTTACAAAATATTTCTATTTCACATGTTACCTATTTTAAAAAGAGCATTATTCTTCGGGACATGAATTGAATTTTCCATTTGTGTTTTAGAACCATCAAGTGCAATGTACCACCTTTCCTGTGCTCCCACATTGAAGCGTTCAGAATGCTCACTAGTGAATTTATACTGAAGTGCCTATATTGTTTTTTTAAACTGCCATTGGATTTCTCATTACGAATTTGAGTCCTATAACTTTTGTGATTGTTTGGAATGCACTCCCTGCTCTGGCTACATGAGTAGTGACCATGTAAATTATTCTCTAAACTGTGACTTCTTTGAAATGAGGGTGACCTTATAAATACTTAGCTCAGAATAACAGGTATAAGCCTGTTATGTGTCCAGGGCAAACTGGAATTTATAATCATCACACAGATGAGAAGCTCCATCCTGAGGCTACTTCCAGACATTCCTCCCGGTATGCTGCCTCCACCCTGATACAGCTGAGAGGGATGGGGCTTTAGACCTTCTCTCCAAATATTCTTCCTTCTCAACTGTCTGATTCCTGTCTAGACAATTGACGTTTTTATTGAACTAGACAAGAACTGTCTATTTGTCATCAGTCTTGCCTTGATGTTCCTCAGTGTCCATCTTCATGGTGAGTGTAAGGGTTTGAAGAAGTTCTTGGGGGACCAACTTGCCTCTTTGCTTCTTATCTTCAGCTTTATATTTTTCTACTTTCTGGACTATCTGCTCAATATCTTTCTTACTCAAATGGTTTTTGTCATGATCTTGTCCTCTTTTTATGTATTCTTGTGTACAAAAAACCTACTGAGGATGTTGGAGACATTTATGTCAAATGCTTTTTCAATCTGTAAGCTCAGTCTTGGCTAGTAGCTTGTTACTATTCTTGGTTACTGCACACTCCACTTCATAGACCTGAATGAGTGCACCAGGCTCATCATTAAAGTAGGTAATGACAGTTTGTGCCTACTTAGCAGAACGTTAGCAGTGGAATCGTTGGGACAAAGGACAGTTCCATTTTTAGTTTTCTGAGGAAATGCCATACTGTCTTCCACAGTGGCTGCACCAGTCTGCATTCCCTCCAGCAGTGCATTAGGGTTCCCTTTTCTCCACATCCTTGCCAGCACTTCTTGTTTGTTGATTTATTAATGATGGCCATTCTGACTGGTGAGCTGGTATCTCATTGTAGTTTTAATTGAAGTGTCTGTTTAGGCCCTTTGCCCATTTTTTAATTAGATTGCTGTCTTCCTGGTTTTGAGTCATATGAGTTCTTTAAATATTTTGGAGATTAAACTGTTGTCCAATGTATCATTGGCAAATATGTTCTCCCATATGGTTGGTTCCCCTTTAATTTAGATGATGGTTTCTTTAGCTGTGTAGAAACTTTCTAGTTTGATGTAGTCCAATTTGCTTATTTTTTCCTTTATTTCCCTTGCCCTAGGAGATATGTAGGAAAAAATATTGCTATGTGAGATATCTGAAATTTTCCTATGTTTCTGTCTAGGACTTTTGTGGTGTCATGATTTATATCTAAGTCTTTTATCCATCTTGAGTTTTTTCTGGTATATGGTGTAAGTTGGTGTTCTAGTTTCATTTTTTTTACATATACCAGGCCAGTTCTCCCAATACCACTTATTGAAGAGGCTATTTTTACTACATTGTATGCTGCTGCCCTCTTTGTCAAATATTAATTGACCATAGAGACTTGGGTTTATTTCTGGGTTCTCTATTCTGTTCCATTGATCTGTGTGTCTGTTGTTATGCCAGTGCCAGACTGTTTTGGATACAGTGGCCTTGTAGTATAGTTTTATAGTTTTATGTCAGGTATTATGATTCTTCCTACAGTGTTTTTCTTTCTCAAGATTGCAGAGGTCTTTTTTAGTTCCATATAAACTTTTGAAATATTTGTTCTAGATCTGTGAAATATGTCATTGGTATTTTAATAGGAATTGCGTTGAATCTACAGGTTGCCTTGGATAGTATGGACATTTTAATGATGTTAATTCTTCCAACCCTTGAACACGGTATATGCTTTATTTTATTTCACTTTATTTTATTTACTTTCATGTCAAATATTGTACATTCTTAGTGAAGAATATAATTATTTCAAAAACATTTGAAGTGGAAAAGACAATGCACTGAATATATTTTCAGTGCATATAAACAACAGAAGGTTGATACTCAGGACACATAACTATTCTCACAAATCAATAGGAAGAAGATAAAAACCTCAGTTGAAAACTGGGGAAAAGTTATGAGACAATTTACAGAATAGCAGAAGAGTAAACCCGAGTCACCAAAAAACATGCTCCATCTCACTACAAATCAAGAAAGATCCAAATAAAAACCACAACAACTACATCCACCACACTAAAAATTAATAAAAAAAATGGTGAGCCCAAGTGCTAGCAATAATGTGGGATGATGAACCCCCTTTTGTCCTGGCATGAGGAAATTTGAATTGGTATAGCCATTTTGGAGAGTGAATTGGTTTAGCCAGTTTGGAAACAAAATTGGTAATATTTAGTAAAGTTTAAAATAAGAAACCCCCAGGCTAAGCTCCTCCAGTGCTGAGAATGTATATCAATGTTCTTTACAGTCCTTCTCAATAAGCAGTGTTTTGCTAGCATAATTTAGACCATGCAGGTCATATTCATTTTTAAACTAGAATGACTTAGCTATCAATATTTAATCATCAGTGCATGTTAAGATAAAATAAATTTTGATGGTCAGCAAAAGAAAAAAACTCTTAACTGGTTCTAATATGCACATTCATTTTCTGTTGCATTTATTATGTGCCTACTATGTGCAAGTGGTATATTAGTGCTGGGTGAATAAGACCTAGTAGCTACTGGTAATTAATATAAGCTTTTACTCAAATGCTCCCATCTTTGCTCTTATACACATTTCTGTCCCAGAAGGCAAGTGCCAGCTTTGTAGAGAGGGTAAACTTTTCTGGATTAGCCCATCCCTCTTTTTTGTTGTCTATCTCGTCATGACTATAGATGATGTTCAGTAATCAGTGACAAACTTTTCGCTTACCTATCTCCTGGGCTCTCATTCAGAAAGATGAAAGACATCATTTAGTCACTAGCAGGAAATGAGTAACAGACACAGACAGCTTGTGAGATTACAAAGCACAGACAGAGATAATTCCCTGAAGTTTCATCTTTCAGAGCTCTTCCATTCTTGGTTTCTAAGATGCAGAGGACATAAGAATACTAAAATGTGATAAAGAAAGAAAGGAATCTTAGTACATTATCTAATGCATTGCTCCTAAAGCATTTCAGAGTAAAAATGAAACATATTTTTATAACTTTTTTCAGAGAAGGATGTTGACAACATTTGTTTCCTCTTTATCAAGTGTACTGTCCTTTATATTTTTGGATGACAAGGTGATTTTTCTATTTTGCCTATTCACTGAATTGATGAACATTTCTCTCTAAACTGCCAAATTGGAATTTAATCTGATAAGCTTGATTTCAGTTCCTGCAGCATTCATCTCATTAAACCTGTCAATAGGATGGGAATATTGCAGGCAAGCAATGTCCTACTTCTATTTAGAAATGAGTAATTTTGTGTGAGTTTGGGGGAAAATAACCTTAGATGATAGGCAAGCTGAAAAAAGTTTTTACTTTGACGAAATAATCCATGCCTTCAGCATATGTGTTTCAACCATGCTCTTCCAGCTGGATCTCTCCTGCTGTGGACAGGAGAGATACAATGAGGAACCCAGATACATTTTGCTTTTCTTGGATTTTCCTCCAAGTACACTGGCCAAACTCAGGGGATGGTTCTCAGCATCAGAGCAAAAATTTGTGAATTTGGTAGTAACAGTGCATGGCAGAGAGCACAGATAAACTCTGAGCAAGTTACATCTTCTCAGTCTTACAGGAACAGTTTGCAAGAATTTCTGCTATTTCCCTTTGCCTTATTGCTGCAGAAGGGGCCTAACCCCTAGACAATAGGTCTCTTTTATTCCAATATACTATGTGTTGTTATTACTCTGCAGAAGCAGAATAGACACCCACATAAAATTTAATTTTGAAGTCAAGATGGATGATGCTACACACACACAGGCTATTTTATTATGTACAGCATGAGGCTCTTTGGAGAGAGCAGGACCTGAGAGAGCAAAGAAAGGAGAGTAGATTGGGGACTTTATAGTGGCCAGGGGGTGGGGACGAGGTGAGCATTTCTTCATGCAGTCAGGTTTGAATCTCTAACAGTGGAAGCCAGAGTCTCTATAACACATGTCCAATAATGATTCTAGCATTAGCGAATGCCCTGAACACTATGTGTGGGTTACCAGGGTAGGCACAGTATTTGCATGTCTCATTTATTTTCAACTATCAGCTTATGAGGTAAGTCTCACCATCATTCCCACAAAGCAAGGCTTGGAGAGGTGAAGGAAGTTTCCCAGTGTTAAACAGATAATAATAGGTGATGGATGTGGGATTTTTAAAAAAATATATTTTATTGATTATGCTATTACCGGTGTCCCATTTTCTCCCCTTTATTCCCCTCTGCCCTGCACCCCCCTCCCACCAGCATCCCCCACTTTGTTCATGTCCATGGGTCATACATGTAAGTTCTTTGGCTTCTCCATTTCCTATACTATTTCTAACCTCCCCCTGTCTATTTTGTACCTACCATTTATGTTTCTTATTCCCTGTACCTTTTTCCCCATTCTCCCCCTTCCCTCTCCCCACCAATTTTCTTAGATAAGTCCCTTTAACATTTCACATAAGGGCTTGGTGACCAAGAACTCCTTTAACTTGATCTTATCTGAGAAGCACTTTATCTGCCCTTCCATTCTAAATGATAGCTTTGCTGGATACAGTAATCTTGGATATAGGTCCTTGCCTTTCATGACTTGGAATACTTCTTTCTATCCCCTTCTTGCCTGCAAGGTTTCTTTTGAGAAATTAGCTAATAGTCTTACAGGAACTCTTTGGAGGTAAGTGCCTCCTTTTCTCTTGCTGCTTTTAAGATTCTCTCCTTATCTTTAAACTTGGGTAATTTAATTATGGTGTGTCTTGGTGTGTTCCTCCTTGGATCCAACTTCTTTGGGACTCTTAGCTTCCTGGACTTCTTGAAAGTCTATTTCCTTTGCCAGATTGAAGAAGTTCTCCTTCATTATTTTTTCAAATAAGCTTTCAATTTCTTGCTCTTCCTCTTTTCCTCTGGCACCCATATGATACAGATGTTGGAACATTTCAAGATGTCCTGGAGGTTTCTAAGCCTCTCCTCAGTTTTTTTAATTCTTGTTTCTTCATCCTGTTCTGGTTGGATGTTTCTTTCTTCCTTCTGCTCCAAATCGTTGATTTGAGTTCCAGTTTCCTTCCCTTCACTGTTGGTTCCCTATATATTTTGCTTTATTTCACTTTGTGTAGCCTTCTCTTCTTCCTCTATTTTGCAACCATACGCAACCATTTCTGTGAGCATCTTGATAACCAGTGTTTTGAACTCTGCATCTGATAGGTTGACTATCTCTTTATTGCTGTGTTATATTGTTGGAGCTTTGATCTGTTCTTTCATTTGGACCATTTTTTTTTGTCTTGATGCTCCTTACGTTGTAAGGAGCAAAACCTTAGGTATTCCCCAGGAGGGCAACCCATGTTGCTGTGCTGTGGCATTGTATGTGGGGGAGGGGTCTGAGAGGGAACAATGGCACTTGCTGAGCTCTCTGCTAGATTTCAGTCACTTCCTCTGCTACCCAGAATCAAATTGGGCCCTTCTGGTGCTCATTCCTGGGTGAGTGGGTTTGCATTCTAGGACCCTGTGAGTCTCTCCAATGAACTCACTTGTGAGGCTGGGAGTTTCTCCCACTGCCACCACAACCCCCACTGGTGTTTTCAGTCAGAGGTTTGAGGCTTAATTTCCCCGTGCTGAAACCCTGGGTTGCACGGTCTGTCTCGCTCCCCAGTTATTCCTCCCCATTTATCCGCACACAAATGTGGGACTGCCCGCTCTACCCGCTGCCGGCTTGCTGTGAGTGTTCTTCACCCCAGCTGCCTGTTTCCACCTCTCCTGCAGGTTTGGATGAATATTTCTTTTTTAACTCCTTTCATTTACAGACTTCCATACAATTCAATTTTCTCGCAGTTCTGGTTATTTTTTGTCTTAAATTTGTTGTTGTCCTTCTTTCGGTTATGTGAGGAGGCAAAGTGTACCTACTTATGCCTCCATCATGGCTGGAAGTCCTGGATGTGGGATTTGAACCCAAGTGGTCCAACTCTGGGGTTGGGGCTCCTAACCACTTTTCTGTAAAATGGCTCCTCAAATCATACCACGTAATCCCCCCGTGCAGCTACCCATTTCCTGCACCCATGTCCAAGGCTGGCTCTGCTCATCCTGACCACCAAAACAGCTCACTGGAAGCTGAGATTTATTTTCAGGCTCTGAAAGGCCAGGAGGAAGCACCAGCTAGACAGGCTGTCCCTGGGGTATGGTGTCTCAGGGCCATGCCTGAATCAGGTGGGATGAACACCTGGAAGAGCTAGATATGGTGTAAGTGGTTGAGACTGGGCCAGATTTGAGATGAAGGGCAGAACATAACACCCAAAGGACTAAAGTCTTAAACAGAAAGCCAAGCAGGAAGTGCAGAGCTGGTGGAGTGTGAGGGCGGACCTGGAAGTGAGGTAGAGTGTGGCCACCGATGAGGACTCCGAGTCCAGGACACCTGAGTGCCTATAGCTCTCTGCCCCAGGCCTGCCTGAGTTAAAGGCAGAGCGTTGAGACCAACTCTATCCGCTTGTCCCACCTTATCTGGTAAGAACTTGGCACAATTAAGGCGCCATGGAATTCCTTGGAGGTCACAATCACACACACACACACACACACACACACACAAGACAGAGAAGCAGGACTCTGTCTACTTTTGCAAGGCTGACCCACTACAAAGCTTCAGGGGAGAAGGCGTTATCAGTTACTCAGGGGTTGTAATTTAGGGAAACTAACAAATCACTATTAGCTGCACCCAACTCTCTCCCACCTCTCAGCCAAATGTCTCTCCTAGCTGTCTTTCACAGTATATCAAAGATGCATTTACTTGGATTACAGCTTATGTAAATGTCTGTGGAAGATATAATGGGGAGCCAGAAGCTGCCATTACCACTGGAAGAGGAAACGGGCCTCCATTGTGAAAACTGAATGGATGAGACACAGAACAGGTGGGTTCTGATGGTGATGTGGAAGGGAAGGACAGATCCTGGGTATTAAGAGCAGCTCCGAGGAGCCAGGCCAGGTGGGCACAGCTGTGGCCATTCATTTCAGCAACAGGCAGAATGAGGACACGGGGCTATGGAACGAACAGAAAAGGGAAGTGAGTGTAAGGTCAGGGTGATGTGTTAGTTACCCTTAAACCGTCTAGGATGCCAATCCTTTGACTGTTGTTTTTTCCGTTTGTTGAGCTTAGTTTTGAATTATTTTTCTCAACTAACTTTTTAAAACATATTTTAAATTCTTCTTTTGTAGTTTTGGGTTACCCCAACTTTCTCTGTGCACATTGGGTGTGACAACATCACTTAGTTTGAGTAACTAGGATCCAAAACTTTCCTGTAAAACATCCCAGCCAATTTTTAGGGAATTCATACATTTCCAAAAGCCTAAATGCCCTTTGGCAGTAAGGGAGGAGTATTTTGCAGCAAAAAAACTTCTTAAAGATGATACATTGTGGCATCATTTCACCAAATGCTAGTTCAGCTTGGGTCTTGTGCACTGGGAGCATGGGAAAATAGTTCCGATGGTGGCAATAAAACTTGGAGCATTTTTGCCCTTAACTATTAAACGGAGTTGTACACATTTAAGCAGAATATCAAACGGGAAAGCCAGCTGTGTACATAAGCAAGGACTATTCAAGTAAACCAGCCACTGTGCAGACACCATCTGAGGTTTAGTAATGAGAACATTCAGTAAACGCCTGTGTTGGGAGGAATGTTTTATTAATGCCATGTTATTGGCTGTTTCAAAAATGCCTTTTAAACAGGGCTCCTTGAAGCATTCTATGAAATTGAGATGTACCAGAGAAAAGTGGGACTAGCTAGAGCAGCGTGTCTGGGGCCTCTTTTGGCAGTGGCCAGGCCGGATGGGAAGGTGCTGTGTGGAGTGGGGGTGGCTGAGTGAGGACAGAGGGCAGGGAGCACTGGGGCGGGGGGTGTATGTCGGCAAATGTGAGGAAGGAGGAGCAGGGCTCTAGGTCAAGGGGTTAAGGGTACAATGGAAGGCAGAGCATGGTCACATCTGAAGGTGTTTGTACTGGGTGTGAAGTGCGCCTTGGAAGGAGGGTGGGGGCCTTACCGGGTGTTTAAGTAGAATCTTTTCATCAGAACTCCTGCCTGCTCACAGCACTCTATTTTAGATACTCAAAAACAAAAAACAAACCCCCAAGCCCTCAATCTTTAATTAAATTAATTATGAAATATTTCAGACATACAAAAAGGGATTAAGAGGCTAATAACCACCTATATAAGCATCTCTCAGTTTAGGAAGTAACACAACACAGTTGATCCTTCAACAAGGCGGGGGTTGGGGGATGACTCCTTGAGCAGTGGAGAACCTACCCCTCTTCTTCCCGGCACAACTTCTGATTCTACAGTCAGCCCTTTGAATCCTCCGTGCAGTCTCTGTGATTGAGAATCTGCAGTTGGGAAACAACAGTTTGGAATATGAAAATACTGTTTTTGATCCCAGCTTGCGAATCTGCGGTTGGCAATGTGGAAATACTGTTTTCAATTCGTGGTTAGTTGAATTCTGGGATGCAAAACCTGCAGATAGGACAGACTCACTCTATTTATTGAAAAGAAAAAAAAATCACATATGAGTGAACCCTGCAGTTCACACTGGTGCTGTTCAAGGGTCACATGTGCTGCGGAGGCCCAGCGGTAAGCCCTATCCTAAATTGCCGTGTTTACCGTTGCTACTAAGGTTGTCCTTTTTCTATGGCATATGCTGATATTTATGCACAATAGTATTGTTTTGCATATTTTAAATTTGTAATAAAAGGGTATGTACTCTCAATATTTTTTATTTTCAGTATCTTATTAACTTTTTTTGAGATTTAGCCATTTTAGCTATATAGTATTCTGTTGAATAAATCTTCGCAATTCTTTATTCATCTTGCTGATAGATACGCATGAGTTTTTCTGGGGTAAATGTTTTAGAATGGAAAGTTTAGAGCATAGAATTTATGCATCTCAAACTTTCGGAGATTATTGCTGGGTGCGGGGGCGGTCATCTTATTAACTTACAGGAGATATTTATTTATTCTAGACATTAACTCTTTATCAGTTATATGCCTACCAATTGGTGATTTGTCTTTTAATTTATGATGTCTGTAAATAAATAGACATTTTAATTTATTTGCATTTATCTGTATTTCCTTTTAATTACATTTATTGCCTTTTGAATTGTGAGTTTATTTTGTTTTTGTTTTTTTACCTTGTGCAGCATATCCTTATATTTATCAGGATCATAAAGACATTCTTTTGAATTATCTCCTGAAGTTTTAAAGCTTTGATTTTCATAGTGTTACATTTGGTCCTCCATCCATTTTGAATGTGTTGCTGTGTATAATGTGAAGTACCAATGAACATTTTTATATGGACGACCAATTGTACAAGCACAGTTGTTAAAGAATCCATCCCCCCCCACTAATCTGCAAAGGCAGTCTGTTTCTATATACAAGTAGGTGTATCCCCAGAACCTGAATTCTGTGCTATTTATATATTTCTCTGTCCCAATGCTAATATTACAACATAATAATTACTATAGTTTTATAATAAATTTTGATATATATTTATTTTAAAAGATTTTATTTATTTTCAGACAGAGGAGAAGGGAAGGAGAAAGAGGGGGAGAGAAACATCAGTGTGTTTCTCTGGCATCATGTGGTTGCCTCTCATGCACCCCCCACTGGGGGGTGCAACCCAGGCATGTGCCCTGACCAGGAACTGAACCAGCGACCGTTTGGTTTGTAGGCCAGCACTCAATCTACTGAGCCACACCAGCCAGGGTTTGATATCAAAGATGCTTTTGACAAGATTACATTAAGCTCAGTTGGATAGCATTTAAATATTAGAAAAGGCACCAAATGATACATAAGTATTTCCTATTTTATAAAGTTATCTTGATTATTATTATTTGCTTTTTGCATTTCCATGTAAATTTTATGAGGGAGTTTTAAAATTCTTTCAAAAATCCTATGGTGAAGGGTTTGGCAAAGCTTATGGTCAAAATGTAATTACTTTTGAAACGAAAATGTTATTGGGCTTAAAAGAACAAGATACCGCTACACACCTATTAGAAGGGTGAAAATCTAAAACACTGACAATGTCAGATGCTGGCGAGGTTGAAGAGCAACAGGAACTTTCATTCATTGCTGATGGGAATGCAAAATAGTACAGCTACTTCGAAAAACTGTTGGTAGTTTCTTATAAAACTAAGTATACTGTTATCATATGCTCCAGCAGTAGTGCTCCTTGGAATTTACCAAAATGAAATAAAAACTCACCTTCAAACAAAAACCTGCACACAAATATTTATAGTATCTTTATCCATAATTGCCAAAACTTGGAAGCAACCAAGATGTCCTTTCAATAGATGAATGGATAAACTGTGGTATATTCAGACAATGGAATATTATTCAGAAAAAGAAGAAGAAGAAGAAGAAGAAAAGAACTAGGCTATTAAGTCACAAAAAGACATAGGAAACCTAAATGCATATTGCTAAGTGAAAGAGACCAATCTGAGAAACTACATACTGTGTGGTTCTAGATATAAGACATTCTGTAAAAGACAGAACTATGGAGACAAATAAAAGATCAAGGTTGCCAGAGGTTCCTGGGGATGAATTAATGAAGAAAAAGTGTTATTAAAGAACTGAAACAAGGAGATTGGACTAGATCGAGTTGGATGCCCTGTTAATTACGTTGTTCTCAGCCAGAATGTGATATCTGTCTTACTGTGTTGCAGTTGTCTGCTGCTTTCCATTGGGGTATAAGCTTCTTCAGGGTAGTACCCAGTTTTATTTATTGTTGTATTATAAGTGGTAGCAGAGAACTTGATACTTGGTTGGCGCTCAAAACATTTGTGAATCAAATGTGTGATGCAATGTTTCAAAAATTTTTAAAAATGAGGGAAGATTAAGAAATGAAAAATATAAACCTAATGCTCATTTGCTATGAACAGATAGAGTAAAAATGAAACAATAAAAACCCAAACTGTTTACCAATATCACATTTTATGTTTAGACATGATTTTGCTTTTATTGGGTTCACCTGCTCTCTCAGAAATAAGTTTGCAATTTGAATATGCTGCCATGAATTTTTAAAAGTATTTTCCTAACAATGTCTGAGGTAGAGGAAAATATACTTTACCCTCTTAAAAAAAATCAAAACCCACACTGGCTCAGTGGATTGAGTGCCGGCCTGCAAACTGAAAGGTTGCTGGTTCGAGTCCCAGTCAGGGCACATGCCTGGGTTGCAGGCCAGGTCCCTAGGTGGAGGCATGGAAGAGGCAACTGATCAATGTATCTCTTGCATATCTATGTTTCTCTCCCTCTTTCTCCCTCCCTTCCCTTCTCCCTAAAATTAAATAAATAAAATCTGCTAAAAAATACCCCTAAAATAGCTAACTTAAGAAATGTAAGTAAGCATTGCATTTAAAATAATGTGGATCAGGTTTTTAGAGGAAAACACTTAGCTACCCTTTTGTTTCTTTTTCACTTATATTTAAATGCTGTCTGGCCCAGCTTATTTGAACTTTATGTCAGGAATTGACTCTATTCCATACAATGACTTTTTTTTCTAACCTCTCTTGATTTTTTTTTTTTTTTTTGGTATTTCTTGGTGAACCACTCTGCCCTCCCTCCTACCAGCAACTAGGACTGTCTCTCATTAGAGATATGAAAAGATACCATCGAGAGAGGGACGAGACAAACCACTAACTGGGAAAAAAAATATTTTCAGAACCATGGTTAACTAACAAGGGGTTAGTATCCAGAACATATAAAAAACTGATATGAATAAATAAGAAAAAGGCAGCCAATACAATAGAGAAAATGTGACGTGGATCCTGGCTCCTGGGGTCCATGGTGTTATCGATGAGACGAGACAAATTCACACAGACTATCAAGTCCTGTGGAGGAAAAGAGACGGCGTGGCTTCTCTCTCAAAAGGAGAAAAAGCCTCAGAATGTCTCAGCCACTCTCTCAAGAGGAGAGCGCCTCGACCCTGGCCTTGGCAAGCTTTTATTGGGTTCAATTTGCACAGGAATACAGGGTGTGTATGTAAAGCTCATCAATCATTGTCAGGCAGAAGTGATTAAACAATAGAAAACATTCAAAGAACTCTGAGGGCTTATTCTGAGTCAGGGTCAGATAGTTAACAGGGCCATAAAACTTTGGGGAACAAACTCACTTCCTGCTTGGACCTTTATCATTTAAATTGAGGGTATTAGCAATGTAGGTTTTGTAGGATTTTATGCATTCTTTCTTAGGCCTGATCACACTAGGGAACCTGCCCTTTCCAGCACAGGGCTGCACCCACCTCCAGCATTGTTTCAGGTTTAAAGCATTGTTTCAGGCTTAAGTCAGGCAGAGGAAGTAAGGCAGCAAGAGATTAGGAGACTTCTTGCAGACAGAATGAGGACTCAGGCTATGTCAAATCCAAGGGGCTAGGGCCCATTACCCTTTTTTCTATAGCCTCCCAAGTCCTTCCCCAAAGGCCCCTTCACAACCATGCCTGTCTTAGGTCGTCCCTCATTTGAGGAATCTTAGCTGTCATTGGTTAACCAGTCATCCACCCAGGGCCAAGCAGGGTGAAGAGAAAGGGGGCAGAGGTGGTGCCCCTACAAGGAAGATAAGCTTTGTCTTCTAAGTGGCTTACGGTCCCAAGGTCCTTTACTCAGCCTCAGCCACAAGGGATTATAGCTTCTGAAACCAGGCAGGGCAGTTGCCAACAAAAATAGACAATAATATTGAAATGCTATTTAATTCTGCAGAGAGACTCCATCAACTGGACAGAGCTAGAAAGACTAATAATACCAAGTGCCGCCAAAGATGTAGTAGAGCCATGGCAGCTCTCATCCCTGTTGGCGAGATGCCAGTTGGCACAACTACTTTTGAAAGACAGTTTGCATTACCAAGTAAAGTCGAGCACAACCATATCATATGACCCAGGCATTCTGCTACCAAGTATATGCTCTTGGGAAACTTTGGCACACGTACTAGGAGACAGGTAGCTGAACATTTATAGTAACATTGTTTGTAATAGGGAAAAAAGGCGGAACAATTCAAGTCTTTATAAACAGTAAGATGGATGACTAAGAATGGAACAGTTATATAGTAAAATACTGCACTGCAGTGAAAAAGATTCATCCAGCACACACATCAGCGTGGACAATCTCAACGGCATGAACTTGAACAAAAGAAGCCAGTTATAGAAGAAGACACAGTATTATTCCATTATAAATGTTTAACCATAGAGATACATAGGTTGTAAAAACAGAAAGAAAAACTAGAGAACGATTACAATTTCAGGAAAGCAGTTACCACTGAGGGAGTGGGGTGCAGGGGGCGGGATTCAATAAAAAAGAGCACAGAGTGGCTTCTGATGATGGTAATATCCTATTTCTTGACCTTGGCAGAGGGCATGTGAGTGTTTATTTTATTATTGCTCTTTAAACCATACTAATGCTTTCTAAACACACTTGCATGTAAGTTATACTTTGCAATTTTAGCCAAAGCCACCTATAGGTGGGGCAGTAACTTTCCTCAGATTTAAGGTCAGCTTAATTTAATCTTGATGCTGTTAATTTTGTTCTTTAGTTTTAGATCCCCCCTTTCCACACTGTAGGCTCCTATTTCTTTATGCCTTTTCAGTTTTCTGCTGGGTAGAACCAGATATTTAGTACCATTTAACTGTAACTACTCACAGTTAACTGAATTCATCTTGGGGGCTTGTTTTTCTAAGGGGGTGGCTTATATGACCTATAAACAAAACTGCCTCAGACTCTGAGATTCTAATTTATAAACTAATGATAAACTTCATAGCATGTGGGAAAAGTGGCAAATAGTATTTCTATTGTTTCCTCCTTTAAAAAGCCATTTAAAATATTAAAATACTCTAATACTATACATTGTGCAAAACAAAAAGCATTTTTATAGCATCCCACCTACATAGTGTAATTTAAGAGAAGTGCTTTATTAGCATATTTCAAATAGAGCTGTCATCTTAAATATAGATCCTTTATTTTGTTCCCTTAATACTGGTTAAATATTGGGAAATTTGAAAATAAAACTTGAACTTCCAGTGGCAGACAGAAAAACAACCCAGGCTTTGTCAAGCTTGTGGGAAGCCAGTACAAGAACACACATTCCAGACAAAATCCATTTGTTGGGTCAAATGCTGTTTAACTGGATGTTGTGAGCAGACATTTCTCTTGGTTATTTACTGTTGATTTTGAGTGAAATTTCTCAATATTATGTAAGCATGGGTTTGGCCACAGGACTAAAAGGAAACAGTATTAAATTTTCTGTGTAATAGAATTAAAGTTGGACATTAATGACATCCTGAGTATAAGGATTTTTAAGAGTACACGAGTTAAAAACATCCTGACTACTGGATTTCCTTGGGAGTTGCTACTCTGTTGAAACAACTAGAAAGCTGAACAAGCTGAAAAATCAACAACTCTTTTTTTTAAAAAAGAAATAACAGCTTTATTGTGATACAATTTACATACCATAAAATTCATCCTTTTAAAGTGTGCAATTCAATGGTTTTGAGAATATTCATAGAATTGTATAACCATCCCCACAATTAATTTTAAAACATTTACATCACCCCAAAAGAAACGCCTTACTTCCGAGTAGTCACTACTCACTCCCTGACATGCACATTCTCTGGAAACCAATGATCTACTTTCTGTTTCCCTGAATTTGCCTATTCTGAAAATTGCATATACATGGATCATATAATATATGGTCATCTTCTTCTATTGTCAACCAGTTATTTTATCTTCCTAAAAAAACTTTTTATTAAATGTATTGGGGTAACATTAGTTAGTAACATTATATACGTTTCAAGTGTACAATTCTATAATACATCATCTGTATATTGTATTGTGTGTTTACCACTCAAAGTCAGCTTTCCTTCCATCACCATGTATTTGACCCCCTTTACCCTTTACTACCTTCCTCCCACTCCCTTTCCATCTGATAACCACCATACTGTTGTCTGTATTAATGAGTTTTAATTTGTTTGTCTGTCTTGTTTGTTCATTTTTGCTTTTAGTTTCGTATCTCACATATGAATGAAATCATAAGGTTCTTTATTTTTTCTGACTTATTTTGCTTAGCATGACATTCTCAAGATCCATCCATGTTGTCACAAATGGCAGTATTTCATGTTTTCTTATGGTTGAGTAGTATGCCATTGTATATATGTACTGCATCTTCTTTATCTGATCATCCATTGTAGCACATTTTACTTGTTTCCATGCCTTGGCCACCATGAATGATGCCGCAGTGAAATTAAGGGTACACATATTTTCTTAACAAAATACAACTCTTAATCTGTAAGAGAAGCGGGGGGAACCATAACGTCCAAAACTGGAGACAGAGCAAACCATAGCGTCAAAAACTGGAGACAGACAGCTGAATACAGGGAGTCCAGGCTTACCTGAGCAGAGAGTGGAAACCGAAGCAGGAACCGGGGCTGGGGTAGGAAAGGCAGAACTGGAACTGATGAGTGGCTGGAGGCCTGGTGTAGACAACTCTGAGAAATAAATCTCCAGGGGGACCCAGTCGTGGCGGGGAAGGTGGGGACATTATTGTGAAATTTATCTCTAGGAACTTATCAGGGCTCTTTCAGTAAATATTGGACAAAAATCCTCTGGTGTCCTCATTGGGAGGAGGTGAAAAGGAGCCATTTTAAAATACACCCAAAAAAAGCCCTCTGGGTTTTTTTGCTTTTTTGTTTTTGTTTTTGTTTTTAAGCAAGGCCTGCCCTCAGGGGAAACTAATTAACCAGAGCCTAACTTACTGGGATATTACTGAAGCCTACCTGACCCGGGAAGAACAACACCCGACTGCAGCCCACGCTAGCCTTGCTGTCCCATCAAAGGGAGGAGAAAGCAGCTGAGAAGTTCTTGTGAAGTCCGGAGGCACAGGCTTCCTAAAAGGCTGAGACCTAATCACGGGGCTATAGAACGCCTCCCCTTCCCCCACACCTCACTGTCACATTACTGAGCGATTCCTTTTATCCAATGCAATGTGTTTGGTTACCAAGAAAAAATGACAAGGCATACCAATGGACCGTCAGCACTGGTGAGGAGCTAATGCAGGGTCTGGGAGACAGACAGAGAAGATCAGAGGTTGAGCTGTAGCCATGGAAATGGATAGGCGGGACCGCTGCCAGCAGCAGGCCATGTCTTTGGTCTGTGTAATGAATGCATCTTTTACTGAGTTGGCTCCAAAAAAGGCTCAGGTCATCATAGATGGAGCACTGCCTTTACAATATGCACAGCTTTCATTTGTCATTGCTTTTATTTTCATGATGAAGGGGAGAATCAGAACACAGCTCTTTTACAGGAACAACAGAATTTTGAATACTGTATTTTTGGGATCATAAGACGCACCTAGGTTTTAGAGTAGGAAAATAGGAAAAAAAATGTTAAGCAAAAAGTGTGGTAAAATATTTAATAACATAAATAACATAATATTTCACCAATGTAAATGTAAACAGAACTCAACAGCAGCATTAACAACCATTATTCCTCCCAAATTTGGGGGGTGAAGTGCATCTTATAGTCCGAAAATTATGGTAGTTGATATAGATAATCTCAAACTAGACATTTGAAGTGTTCCTGTTTCACTCAATAATTTTATGTTATTTAGGTCGGGTACCTCTCCTTACATAAGGCTGTAAACCTCTAAAGTTTTTGTTTGAAATTTGGTGAGTGAGCAAGAAGTTTTGTGGCTCATTAATCCGCATGCCCACAATCAGCGGCCTTGCCGTCAGAAGTGTGCGGAATCCTGACGCACCTCTGTTCAGCCTGGAGGAACCCAGGGCTGGGCCTGTGTTACGGCAGGCTGCTGAATGGGGTGGCTTCTGTGGCAGGCAGAATTCTAAGATGATCTCCACCCCTTGAGTGTGGGAGGGACCTGTCAATGGTGGGTTGTCAGCCTTGGCAGGTATGGCTTAGTTGGTTGGAGCATTGTCCCATACACCAAAACGTTGTGGGTCTGATCCCCAGTTAGGGCACATACCCAGGTCATCGATGTGTTAAAGGGACATTGAGAATCCTCCCTGTTTATACTCAAGCTGTGACCTTTATTGTAAGAATAAAATGTAGGCGTGCTATCTCCCAGGGAGAACTGGCCTTTCTCCCTGGGAGATTAGTACTTTTAATATTTAACTGTTCCTTCAGGGATATCTGGCCCTTCTCCCAGAGGGACCTGTTGGTTAGTTAAATCACACAAGGTCCTTGGTGTGTAGCCACTTTTGTCTAAAACATATTTAAGCAAAGCCCCCAAAATGAAACTTTAGAATCTCACCTGAGAGAAGGAGGCTTCGCTCAGAACTTTCTCAGGCGGACCCCGAGTGCTGTCTCCGGGATTCCCCGGATCTATGTTCAGGTGTTGGTGAACTCCTGTCCGGTGATGTATGACCTTGATTCTTGCTTTCACTTTGCTCTCGCTTAATAAAGTGCTTAGCTATTCACCTTTGGCTTGGGGGTTTTATTGTCTGCAAATCTGAACCTCCAAATTAAGTGGCCACGATCTCATACGTGCCCATTAACGGCACAGTCGTGAGTTCAATCCCCGGTTGGGGCATGAATGGGAGGCAATCCATTGATGTTTCTCTCTCACATCAATGTTTCTCTGTCTCTTTCTTCTCCTTCCTCTCTCTCTAAAATCAATAAACATTTTTTAAAAGATTTAAGTAATATAAGATAGGTTACCACTCTGCTGACTAGGTTATGTTACATGGCACAAGGGCTTTAAAAAAGAGATATTCTGGGTGACCTGACCTGATCAGGTGAACCCTTACAAGAAATGAGGCTCTTCCTGGAGACAGGGATTGAAAGTCTGGGAAATGTGAAGCATGAGAGGGAATGAGCCCGAGAAAGATTCTCTGTTGTTGGTTTTGAACATCCAGGAGCCATGTGGCAAAGAGGATGTGCAGCTTCTAGGAGCTGAGCATGTCTCTCAGCCGACAATCAGCAAGCAAACGGGGATGTCAGTTTTACATCCTCAGGGAACTGAATTCTGCTACAACCACATCAGTTTGGAAGGAACCCTGAGCTGCACGTGGGAGTGAACACCTTGTTCAGCCCTGTGAGAGCCTGAGATTCCTTCCATGCTGGGCCTGGACTTCTGACTACAGAGCTCTGAGCTAATAAACAGGGGTTGTTTTAAGCCACTAAATTTGTGCTTCTTTGTTATTCAGTGTGAAAAATAACATAAACACAGCCACTTTAAAATGGAGTTGGAGCTGCCATCCAGAGGAAGTGCCTTGTAGGTCTTCCCCTCAAACCTCTGGAATGTTAAAACTAGGTAAAATAACCTTTGGACTGAGCCTAAAGCAGCCCTGTAATGCCAGCTGTTTGCAAAGATAACAAGAAAGCAGACATCCTGACTATAGACTGAAAATTAAAGACATTCTTTAGAATAAGCATCACTATGTTAGTATATCTGCACCTGTAGAAATTCCTTCCGTCTGTCCGTGAATTGTTCCCCTTCCCTTGTCATAAACACCCCTCGCCTTCACCTCCTCATCAGAACACTGTTGGGGCTTCTGCCTGGATCAGTGCTTCCTGAATAGCTGTTCTTTTGGATCTCAAATAGAAGCTTGTTGCCTCTCACTTTGGCCTCTTATTTTTAGTTTCACAATAGCAACAGAAGATAAGCAGATTCTAAACTTGAAATTTGCCTGGGTTTCAGAAAAGCCAATATATCATATTTCCACAGCTACAACCCAGTAATCGTCACAGAAACTGCGGGGAAGCTTGCCCTCTCCTGACTGCCTAGCTGTCACCGAGGAGTGGCCTGACTTCTCTGGATGTCAGCTTCCCCAGCCGTAGACGAAGCAGTTAGGTAAGATGCTATCTGGTTTCTCTTGCTGGAACATTCTGTAATTCTTTTCTGGCCACTTCTACCTATAACTGACAAAACGTTACCGCCAAAAGAGTGATTCCATCCTCTGCGTGCAGGATTGCCGTGGAAGGAGGAAGGGCCATTACTAGAAACAGTGCTGTAGTGTCTGCTGGAGACAGGTTTTATCTTTCTGTCCCTGCTTCCGGGCTGCCCCGCCTGTGCTGCACTCCCGAGAAAACTGTAGGTTCAGCCTTCTGAACAGACATTAAAACCTTACAGATGGCTTAGCCCTTGTTGAGGGATTTATTAATATATACTTTTTAATTGAATTTATTATTGATTAATGAAATTCATATTGATCAATGAAATTCATTGATTAATGAATTCATATTGATTAATGAAATTATAGAGGTTTCAGGTATACAATTCCATAATATATCGTCTGTATAATATGTCTTTTAAAAGTTAAATGTGGCTTGTTTAGGTCTATTATCTCAAGTAGAATCATCCTTACATTATTTTATTTAAAACAAGCAAGGTCAAACTGCACAAAATGAGGAAACAAAAACAGTTCAGTTGATCCATCCCGAGTGTAATATCTCTGCCTTGTGGCAGACTGAACATACAGTTTGTTTCCAGTGCGAGACTCTGCCCCTACCCTGGGCATAAACACGTGTGAGATGCTTCTCACACCATCTCAGTGCCAAGAAAGAATAATGATGCCATGATTGTTGCACTGCTCTAAAAGTCAGGCTCCCTGACAGTCAGAAGAGTGGTTTTGTTCTGCAACTTAAGGATATTAATGACTCATTGTGTTTAGTGATTCCAGTTTTCCTGTAAATGAATGAGACGCTAAGTTGTAATATCTCTATACCCACCTCACTGTGATTTGAGGTTCTTATAACACAACAATCTGGAGAAGAGTCTTAGCATTTTTTTCTCTCTTATTTTTAAAGACTAAGAGGAAATATTTTTCTTATTTAAATTATAGAATTAATTTCAAGTTCATTGTAGAGATATTAACAATGCAGTCAAACAAATATACACACATATATGCATATACGTGTATCCTAATGATGCACTCATTGATGTGTATTTGTACAACCCCGAGAGTGAGTGCCTCCTTCCTTAAATTGTTCGTCCTGGGCACCTTATTCATCTCCGCTGGTCCTGACCCTACTGCAATGTGTGTGTCATAAAGAAACATTTCTGTGGGTCAAAGTTTGCAAGACATGGCTGAAGACCAGTGCTTCTCAAACTTCAGTGTGCACGAGTCATCTGTGTACCTTGTTAAACTGCAGATGCCGTTTCAGTAGGTCTGGGATTGGGTCGGAGATTCTGCGTTTCCAATAATACTGCTGATTCCCAGACTGCATACTGAGAAATTAGCACGCCCTCAGAGGACTCTGCTCTCTGCTATAAGATCAGGATCACTGTCGTTTTGTTACAACACTGATTGCTAGGCTCAGCTCCCAGAGTTGCTGATTTAGTGGGCTTTGGAAGGGCTTAGCAATCTGCATTTCTAACACACTCCTTGTTGACCACGATGGCACTGGTCTAGGGACCCCACTTTGAGAACCCCACAGTTCTCTGGCCCCTCGGGCTCCAGGCTTCCTTCCCAGGCTGCAGTTCCCACTTTGCTACCAGCCTCACATGCTTTATCTTAGTTTTTTCACAGTATCTTTCATTAATTTAAAGGCATATTTTAAAATATTTTCCTCCTAAAAATATTTTAGGATGGTTTGAGGCCAGATGATTTTAGGGTCTCTGGTATTCCCTATTGCTAGAAATTGAAATACAATTATTTTTTTTACTTGATGGCTCAGTGTTGGTTTCAACTCAGTTCACTTTATTGAGGAACTGCGGGGTTCATTTTTAATTTTTCTTGGTTAGGAAGCTGAAGTGGAATATTTTGATTATACATAGACTGTCCTGTGTTTCCTTAATTTCAGTAGGTTTCCGGGAGGGGAGGAACATATCATACATACACCTGAAACCTTCACCAGAAGCTTATGGCTTATTTTCTAACTGGTCATCTTAAAACCTAAAATTTTCTATTCAGCCTCTCTATCAAACACACAGTGCTCAGTAAATGTATGTTAAGTAAAATGCTCGGTAATTTTAAAAAGTGCAGTGAATCTTGAGTTAAGATAAAGAACATTTTACAATCTGTCAATTATAGAAGTTAATATAAGGCAGTGATTTGATATTTACAGGCAATACTGTTAATATATTGATCAGTAAGAGACAAAGCTGAGTTCAGTGGCTCTCATTTTTCTCTGTAACGTGGTGCCCATCACAAAGCTTAGGCCTTGCAGACATTCAGTGAATTTGTGGCAAAAGACATGGTGTTTGAATGAACTAATGAATGACAGAGCAGTATTAGCAACTACAATTAAGAAAGTAAAGGTAAGCCCTCGCTGGTGTAGCTCAGTGGATAAAGAATGGGCCTGCAAACCAAAGGGTTGCCAGTTCGATTCCTAGGTGCGTGCCTAGGTTGTGGGCCAGGTCCCTATTCGGGGGCCCTTGAGAGGGAACCACACATTGATGTTTGTCTCCCTCTCTCCTTCCCTTCCCCTCTCTCTAAAAAAAACAAATAAATAAATAAAATAAGAAAGTAAAGGTAAAAAACAGAATTACTTTTATTTGCTTGCATTCCCTTATGTTTTCTTGAGTGTGCATCTTTTGAGGGTAGCATTATTGGGATTTGTCCATAATCCTCAGAATGTCCCGTCTGTGTTGTAGCCCTCCATTTAGAATCGTGTCACAAGTGTTTTATGAATATCATGTGTCATGGGCCCACCATGAAATCTTTTTGAGAACCATCGAAGTACATTATTTCAGTTGGCCTAATGGTTTATATTATAAATCATGCAGTAAATAGTTGCAGTTTATTTAATAATGAGAAGTAATTATTTATCACATATTACATGAATGATTTGCTATTTTAAAAAGCATTTTTCTTAAATTTCACTAGTTTCTAAAATATTTAGACAGGTATTTGTCTGGAAGTTTTTCTTCCTCTGTTTTTTCTATTAAAATCAAGAAAATGACATCTAAAGCTCATAAGAAATTCTTAGAGTTTTAGAAGTGTAGAGGGAAATGATATTCTCTCGTACATTATTACTATAATTTTTAGGGAAACTTTGAATCTAGTGTACAAAGTAAAGAAAAATTAGGTAGATACACTTAAAAATAAATAACAAGGGCTTTTAAAATATTCTTTATACTACTGTTAGTTAATGGAACTTTCTGAAAGTATTTTTAAAAAACTTCCAGGATTTGAGGACTCTACAACGTTGATTCATTTTCTGGGTCAACTAAGAAGGCAGAGTATCTTTGTTATTGAGTAATGGAAGAAATGTATAGTTAACATAGATAGATGGTGTATGTAAAATGTAGCCTATGCTGGACATTATCAGAAAGACATTGGCCTATCCTCGCTAATGCGTGACATTGAAGACATGGCATTTATAATACATCATAATGATGAAACAAGGAAACGTATACTCACCATCTGGGAGCAGAGTTAAGATCCTTTTTCTGAGAAATCTTAGTTTTAAAACTGGGTGTTTCTTTGTTCCATGCGTTATGTTACTGCTGGGTATTATGTCAGAGATGCTCATCCACTCTGAAGTTTTCACAAGGCTACTTCTATGGTTCAGAATCACTGGTATGTGTATCAAGTGCTCTGGATACACTTTTTTGCTATGAAATAATTCTTTAAAATGATACTCTAGGCTTTCAAGTTATTAGTCTGATCTTACTTGAAGCCCTTATTGAATTGTTGGCAACTCTGATGTTCTAATATGTTAGTTTGCACTTCAGTTCCATTGAGCTTTTTAAAAAATAATGCTTTACAAGTTGTTGTACACTGTTGGTAGGGATGCAAAATGATGCAGTCACTATGGAAAAAGGTATGGAGATTCCTCTAAAAAAGATGGAGCTGTCATATGATCCAGCAAAATGATGATGGAGATTCCTCAAAAAAATTAAAAAATGGATCTGTCATGTGATCCAGCAATCCCACTTCTGGGTATTTATCCAAAAGAATTGAAATTGGGATATCAAAGAGATATTAGCATCACTATGATCATTGCAGAACTATTTATCATAGCTGCATTGTGGAAACAACTTTTAATGTCCATTGAAAGATGGCTGGATAAAGAAAATGCGATATATGTGCACACTGAAATACTATTAAGCCTTACAAAGTAAGGAAATGATGTAGTGTGCAACAACATGGATAACCTTGAGAACAAATAAAATCAGTGACATAAGTCAATCACAGAAAGATAGTTACTGCATGATCTCACTTCTAAGATATCAAAAATAGTCAAATTCATAGAATCCAAGAGCGGAAGGGTGGTTGCTAGGGACTGGAGGGAGGGAGAATTGGGGAGCTCCTAATAATGGGCGTCAAGTTTCCGGTGAGATGAATAAGGTGAAATATGGAGGTCTGCTGTACAACACCGTACCTGTGGTCAACAGTAATGTATTGTACACTTAAGAATTTGTGAACGGGGTAGATCTCATGTTACATGTTCTTATGATAATAAAATAAAAATTAAAAAATCAAATTATTAGAGTAAAATTAATGTTTGGTTGCTGAAAAATAGGCATTATATTATGGTGGGGAGTTGAGAATTTATTTAAATAAAGTGGTGATGTAACCATCTAAACCAGCCTCCTTTTCACCTTACACCCTTTGTTGTCATGTAGAACAGATGTTCTGGGGATGTAACTGTGGTGTATCTTTAAGATATTCAATAATAACATTGCTAAATTTTCAATAATATTATTAGATATTCAATAATAACGTTGCTAAATTGCTATTTTAAAAGGCATTTTTCCCTATTTGTCCTTATTTGCATATTTAAGTAAAGGAAATATCAGGACTCCCAAATGTCAAAGCAGCTCTTAGGGATAAAAATGTGGATGTTTAAGAAGAGTTGATGCAGATCTGGAGGTGATACTCAGAGTTCTAAGCACATAATGAATAATGTCAACACTGTGGAACTAAAAGTGTATACGTGAAGACGACTCTTGGAAACACCAGGACTCATTTGATGGATGGACAAATTTTTCCTAGTTTCTGGGACTGCATTTACCTTTATGTTCATTGATGATTTCTTAAGTGGATGTGGCAACACAGTGTGGAGAGGGAAGTTTAGGACCATGCTGAGGCACGTGAGGCTCAGCTGGAGAAGAACTGAATTACAGCGATCAATGTAAGATGCAGAAGCATGACCTTGGTTCTTGAAACCTACATTCTTTATTTTCCCATAACCAGATGCTTTCACCATCAAAGCCTCGATTACATTCCACCTCTTTTTTCATTTATTTACTCATTCACTCATCCCTTTCACCGCCCCCCATTCAGCAACTGTGAGCATTTGCCATGAGCCACCACTATTCCGGGCTCAAGGTATTACCAGAGAGCCAGAGGGAAATGGTCTCTGCTATCACATGCCTGATCACACTTTATTTCTCTTATGGTAATTTGATCATTGGAGCATATCCTGCTATAAGATAGTGAGTGCTTGATGTCAGTCTCATTGTCTAATTCACAATGTTTTGCAACTGGAAGACAACTGATATATAATGAATATATAGATGAGTGAATGAACCAGGCTTTCTGACCTACTGTGCCTGATGATGTAACATGATTTTTATCTTTCTGAAATTTTCACCCAACCTGCATCAGTATGGGTTGCAGTCACATAAAATACTTGGGCACCGAGGAAGCCATTACAATGGAATTTTTTTTTAGAATTCAAAAGTATTTGTGTGGAATTACAGAATACATTTTTATAGCCTAACATAATTGAATCAGGATTGAGAGACTGCAAATGCAGGATGATACAGTTACCTCATAGACTTAATACCTATTTAGAAGAGACCATTAATGGATATTAGGGAAGAATACCATTTTATGAAATAGCAGTAGAGGAAGTTTTTTAACCTCCCTAAATATTTCTTTATGCTACATAATGACTCAGTGAAGCATAAATTAGGGATTATCTCTATACTTAATAGTTTTCTTACATGTACATAAACTGAATTTAAGGCAAGAGAGGACACAGGTAAATATTTTAAAGAATTGAGATTAATCCACACCAAGTTTAGGAAACTGAGGAAAGGTAACATCTGCTGGAAATGTACTCTATTGAGTAATATTCCTTCCATCTGAGGGGCTGTTGATTCAACATAGGTTTCTTTCTTTTTTAAAAAAAGTATTTCCTTGATTATTCTATTACAGTTGTCCCAATTTTTCCCTCTGTGCCCCCTCCACATAGTAACCCCACTCCCCCCAGCAATCCACCCTTAGTTCATGTCCACGGGTTGTGAATATAAGTTCTTTGTTTTCTCCATTACTATTCCTATACTATTCTTTGTTTTTAAATACATTTTGTTGATTATGCTATTACAGTTGTCCCATTTCCCTCCCTTCACTCCCCTCCCACCCACATTTCCCCCCTTTAGTTCATGTCCATGGGTTGTACATATAAGTTCTTTGGCTTCTACATTTCCTATACTATTCTTACCCTCCCCCTGTCTATTTTCTACCTACCATCTATGCTGCTTATTCTCTGTACCTTTTTCCCCTCTCTCCCCATCCCACTCCCTGTTGATAACCTTCCATGTGATTTCCATTTCCGTGGTTCTGTTCCTGTGTTAGTTGTTTGCTTAGTTTGCTTTTGTTTTTGTTTTAGGTGTGGTTGTTAATAACTGTGAGTTTGTTGTCATTTTACTGTTCATATTTTTCGTCTTCTTTTTCTTAGATAAATCCCTTTAACATTTCATA
>CM052549.1:24691330-24732602 GCA_028533065.1 Trachops cirrhosus
GAAGCACTATATCTGCCCTTCCATTCTAAATGAAAGCTTTGCTGGATAGAGTAATCTTGGATGTAGGTCCTTGCCTTTCATGACTTGGAATACTTCTTTCCAGCCCCTTCTGGCCTGTAAGGTCTCTTTTGAGAAATCAGCTGACAGTCTGATGGGAACTCCTTTGTAGGTGACTGTCTCCTTATCTCTTGCTGCTTCTAGGATTCTCTCCTTCATTTTTACCTTGGCTAATGTAATTATGATGTGCCTTGGTGTGTTCCTCCTTGGATCCAACTTCTTTGGGACTCTCTGAGCTTCCTGGACTTCCTGGAATTCTATTTCCTTTGCCAGACTGGGGATGTTCTCCTTTGTTATTTGTTCAAATAAGTTTTCCACTTGTTGCTCTTCCTCTTCTCCTTCTGGTACCCCTATAATTCAGATGTTGGAACATTTAAAGATGTCCTGGAGGTTCCTATGCCTCTCCTCATTTTTTGGAATTCTTGTTTCTTCATTTTTTTCTGGTTGGTTGTTTCTTTTTTCCTTCTGGTCCACACCATTGATTTGAATTCCAGTTTCCTTCCCATCACTATTGGTTCACTGTACATTTTCTTTTATTTCACTTAGCATAGCCTTCATTTTTCATCTAGTTTGCGACCAAAATCAACCAATTCTGTGAGCATCCTGATTACCAGTGTTTTGAACTGTGCATCTAATAGGCTGGCTTCCTCTTCATTGCTTAGTTGTATTTTTCTGGAGCTTTGATCTGTTCTTTCATTTGGGCCATTTTTTTTTTCTGTCTCAGAGTTCCTATTACGTATGAGGGGTGCTCACCAGGGCAGGGCAACCCAGTCGCTGGGTTGTGAAGTTGTATGTGGGGAAGGGGTCCAAGAGGGAACAATGGCGCTTGCTCTACTCTGTGCTGGCGTTAAGTCACTTCCCCTGCTTCCCACAAGCAAATTGGGCCCTTCTGGATCTGATTCCTGGGTGGGTGGGTTTGTGTATGTTCTAGAACCCTGTGAGTCTCTCCAACAAACTCTCCTGTGAGGCTGGGAGTCTCTCCCTGTGCTTCAAGCCACACAGGTGTTTTCAATTGGTGTTTTGAGGCTTTATTTCCCTGCACTGGGGCCCTGGGTTGTGCAGTCTGTTTCGCTCCCCAGTTGTTCCTTCTGGTTTATCTGTGCACGAATTTTGGACCGCCTGCCCCGCTCCACAATCTGCCGCCTTGCTGGGTCCGCCAACTGCTGCCTTGCCGTAAGTCCTCTCCACCCAGCTGCCCGACTCCACCCCTCCTACCAGTCTGGATATGTGTCTTCTTTAATTCTTTGGTTGTTGGACTTCCACACAGTTCGATTTTCTGTCAGTTCTGCTTGTTTTTTGTTCTTAAATTGTTGTTGTCCTTCTTTTGGTTGTGTGAAGATGCGCAGTGTGTCTACCTACACCTTCATCTTGTCTGGAAGTTGTCCCTGTAACTATTTTTAATATCCCCCTGTCTATTTTGTACCTGCCAATTATGTTTCTCATTCCCTGCACCTTTTCCCTTGTTCACCCTCTCACCCTCCCAGCTGATAACCCTCCAAATGATCTCTATGATTCTGTTCCTGTTCTGCTTGTTAGCTTAGTTTTTTTTTAGATTCAGTTGTTGATAGTTGTGTATTTGTTGTCATTTTAATGTTCATAGTTTTGATCTTCTTTTTCTTAAATAAGTCCCTTTAACATTTAATGTAATAATGGCTCAGTGATGATGAACTCCTTTAACTTTACCTTGTCTGGGAAGCACTTTATCTGCCCTTCCAATCTAAATGCTAGCTTTGCTAGATAGAGTAATCTAGGTTGTAGGTTCTTGCTTTTCATTACTTTGAATACTTCTTGCCAGTCCCTTCTTGCCTGCAAAGTTTCTTCTGAGAAATCAGCTGTCAGTCTTATGGTTATTCCTGTGTAGGTAGTTGTCTGCTTTTCTTTTGCTGCATTTAAGATTTTCTCTTTATCCTTAACCTTTGGCATTTTAATTATGATGTGTCTTGGTGTGGTCCTCTTTGAGTCCAACTTGTTTAGGATTTTCTGTACTTCCTGGACTTGTATGTCAATTTCCTTCACCAAATTAGGAAAGTTTTCTTTCATTATTTTTTCAAACAAGTTTTTAATTTCTTGTTCTTTTGCTTCTCCTTCTGGCATCCCTATGATTTGGATGTTGGTACATTTGGAGATGTCCCAGAGGCTCCTTATACTGTCTTCTTTTGTTTTTTGAATTCTTTTTTCTTCTTGTGTTCTGGTTGAATGCTCATTTCTTCCTTATGTTCCAAATTGTTGATTTGAATCCTGGCTTCATTTCTTCCACTGTTGGTTCCTTATAGGTTTTTCTTTATTTCACTTAGTGTAACCTTTGTTTCTTCCTGGATCTTTTTTTTTATTTTGTTGCTGTACTTAGTGAGTTCTTTGTGCACTCTGATAACCAGTGTTTTGAACTGTACACCTTATAGGTTGCTTATCTTCATTATGTTAAGTTCTTTTTCTGGGGTTTTGTTCTGTTCTTTCATTTGGGCCATTTTTCTTTGTCCCCTCAATTTGGCAGCCTCCCTGTGTTTGTTTCTGTGTATTAGGTAGAGCTCCTTTGACTTCCTGTCTTAGTAGCATGGCTTGTTGTAGAAAAGGCACACATCTCAATGATGTGCCTTCTTTAAATCCTTGGTTGTCAGACTTCCATATAGCTTGATTTCCTGATGGTTCTTGGTGTTTTTTTTTTTTTTTTTGAGTTCTAGTTGTAGTTCTTTCTGTGGTTGTGCATGCAGATGAAGCATGTTTACCTGTGCCTCCATCTTGACCAGAATCTATTTGTTTCTCTCTTTGGCTTTTAATTTCCTAAACTTTTTGCCCCAACAGTTGTCTTCTTATTTTTTCTTTGTTACAAACCTGACTTATTTTGGTATAAATTATTTTGGCTCATGAGCAGATTCACTTAAAAAACTTCTACTATAAAGTATTTCATTTAACTCAACTTTGTAAATGTTTTACAGTCTCATGGGTGTGAGATAAGGGGACAAGATTTTATTTCAGTTTTATGAGTTTGCCCAGGAATTTGGGGTCAGAGTCAGCCAATACTAGGAATCACATACTCACACACACTTACTTCACCCAGCCTTTCAAGAGGCAGGTTGATGGTTGCCAAAGGGGCGGAGTGGGGAGATGGGAATAAAAAAAAGAGAGAGAGTCAAGGCATCCAAGTTAGCATTCAACAAATGTAATTGGAGCACTTATTATTTACTAAAAAATGATCCTAAAAAAAAAAAGGCAGGTTATTTATAAAGACTAGGCAAATATCAGTCAGTATCACTCTGCTGTCTATTTGCAAGACTGATGTTTGGAGGAAATGTTTCAGGTGATGGAGCTATGAGAGGTTCTTGTCTTGTATCCAGTAACTTTTAAAAATTGCATGTGTGTGTGTCAAATGATCAATAGAGTATACATACAAAGCAGTGTATAAGACATATACATATGGTTTGAAGAATGATTATTCTAAAAACCCAATGCATCCCTGACTCATAATAAATAGAATATTCCCAGTACCTTAGAAATGCCCTGTGTAACTCTCTGCTTCCTCCTCCAATAAAGGGAATCACTATCCTGTCTATGTGTTAATCATTTCCTTGTTTTTTGTTGCAGTTTTGCCTCTTACTTGTATATCTGTAAATATAGTATTTAGTTTTAGTTTTTTGTTTTGATTTGTTTAGATCCATAGAAAGCACTGACCAAACTGTGTAAGGAAAGGCAATATTGCCACTATTAGATGAAGGCTCCCAAAGAAGGCAAGCCGAACTGTTTCAGGGCCATGAGCTAACCTCAGCTTCCTTTGAAGTTGACGGGTGCCATTTCTAGGAAACCAGGAGGCAGAGTTGGAAATTAGTCCAGGAAACATGAAGAAATCTTGCAGAAAGGTGGGATAGACCTGTAGTCACTACTAAGAAGAGCTATGGTCAGAGATATGGGCTGATCTTTATTTTCTGCTTGGTAGCTCACTGAGGCCTGACTCCAGGTCTCAGGAGTATGTGGAAACAGAACCTTGCCCTCAGCTGATCTAAGCATCATGACTTTGAAGGGAAAATAGGAATCTCTTCAGCAGACGGGGCAGTTCTCCTGAATGTTCTATTCTTGGAATTAAAGCATGGTACAGCGGTAGCTGTGTTTTAGAGATGTTCGCTTCAGTTATAGTCTACCTGTTGACTAACACTTCTCTGATCTAGACAAGAAACTCTCTCTCTTATGTGTGGCTTTGACCCTGAGTCTATGTTAATAATTCCCTGAGGAATTTCTTTCACTTATTTCCTTACTGTATCCTAAGCTTGTTTCTGATATTTCTTAATCTTTTTCTTTGTTAACTCTCACTTTGATGAGCACAGCCAATCAAAAATATTTGAGAAATGGTCTGTGTAAGACAATAAGGTTTTTAAAAAGATTTTATGTATTTGTTTTTAGAGAGGGGAAGGGAGGGAAAAGGAGAGGGTGGGAAACATCAATGTGTGGTTACTCCTCACATGCCCCTATTGGGGAGCTGGCTTGCAACCCAGGCATGTGCCCTGACTGGGAAGTGAACTGGGGACGTTTTGGTTTGCAGGCCGGCACTCAGTCCACTGAACCACAGCAGCCAGGGCATAGCTTTTTTTATTAACTTGGAATATTTGAAAATGTCTTTAATCTACCATTATACGTGAGTGGTGGTATGGCTAGTGTTTTCATCTGGATTCCGTTGAAAATGGAAAACACAGCACCACCACACCTTGTGGTGGGGCAAACATACCCAGATTTGGCAGAGGGTAGCTATTAGAACTGTCCACTCTTAGGTCCCAAAGCAGACGCCAATTCCCTGTCTAGTCACAAAGCAGAAGACAAACCAACCCCTACTGAGAGGAGTCTCCAGAGGACTTTTTCTTTCCTGCTTTGTAGAAAATTCTTTCTTCCCCTCTTCATGGTTTACTCTTCTTCATTGCCCCAGAAAGCTTGTCAGTGCAACACCCATTCTTTAGAGAGAAGTTTGGAAGAGGGAGATGGGGGCAGAGCTTTCACCCCAACTAGCAGGTTGCATGGCTCAGACAAAGCCGTCTCCCGGCAGTTCTCCGGAGTCTGGCTTGTTTGTAAATAGTTCCACATACGGCAGAAGAATCCAGTTTGCGTTATGCTCCAAACAGGCCAGTTCCTCTTTACAGCCTTCACTGTCACAGTGAAGGAACAAAAATCAGGAAACTTTCTGTGAGCAAATATGTGAAGAAAAAGATGGACACAGTTTTCAAGAACAAATGATAGTTTCCAGGCATAGGGCAGACAAACTGTGGAGAAATTCTAGGGAAGAGAACTGTTTTTACAGAACAGTTCTGCTGCAGATGTACTTAATTTGCATCATCAAAACAGAGTTTCTTAGTCTGAAACAGCTAAATGCAAGTTAACAGAGACCTTATAGCAATGGTATATAAGCATAAACAACATATGCTTAATAAAAAAGAAAAGAGAGGAAGAAGGGAGAGAGGAAAGAAGGGAAAGGAAAGGAAGTCAATTTCTTGTTAAAGAGTCGGTGGCCGTATTTAAAGGTAAGGAAAATGTCTAATAGTCTTTAGACTTTTTTTTAACCAAATTTATTGCTTTCATGCTCCTGATTACCAAGGAAAGGATAAAGCAAAATCTTATTATACTATACCCCATGGTCACTTTATTATTTCATATGTTTTAAAACATTGTTTAGATGGACTGCCTGAATTATCAAAACAATGATTATTGTGAAAATTAATAGTGGTCCAATATTGCAACAGTAGATGTAATGATTCGATGGTGTGGTAGGCTCATGAAGTTTTTTTAAAAGACACCTTGTATCCAATTTCCTAAAAACCTCAATTTGTATTGTCTGTCATGTTAAGAGAGCTAAACCTTTGCAATACAGTTTTTCTTAATACAGCAATTCCTGACATTTCCCTTATAAAACTCAATGTGAAGCAATGCTTTTATGTGTGACAGTCCTATTCTTGCTCATGACTGTGCGCAAATTCAGTGCTCTTTTAATATTTCTATGATAAATGACTGATTTTGATTATATTTACAAAACAAAACAAATTTTCTTCCAAGGTACATTGAAGGTATCTTTTATCTTTTTTATCTCTAGAAGGAAGAACCTGTTTGTAACAATAACTCTTCAGTGACATTTTTCCATCTCTGAAAATAATGGAAAACCAACCATATATTCCATTAGCCTTAGCACGGAATCAAGAGAGATCCTGTCTCTCCGGCCTCATCTCTCGCCCCTTGTTTTGTGCTGCAGTCACGCTGAAACACTGCACTCCTTGGCACTCGTCCTGTTCTTTCCACCTCCTTGTTTCTGTCCGAATTTTTCCCCTTCATTTGGAGCACCCTTCTTTCTCGACTCCTCTGGAAAACTTCCCATCTTTCAAGACTCTCCTCTTTCTCACACAAAGAATCATTCCATCAGCTTCTCAGATGGTTCCCTGTTTGCATTCCCACAACTTTTCACTTACTGCATTTTAATCATTTTTCGCTTGTGTATCTCCCCCGCTATGTATGAGCTTTTTGAGGTTGAAGACTATGATTCATATATTGTTTAACCATAACTGAATACAATGGTCACATCTAAATATTAACAGTAATTCCTTATTGTTATCAAATATCTGTTGTCCAAACTTCTTGAATTGTTTCATAATTATTTTTTGTTTATTTGCTTATGTAGAAGTCAAAGGATGTCCTTATATTGCAATTGGTTGATGTGTCTCAAGTCCCTTTTCATCTATAAGTACCTCTCTTTTTTCCTTAATCTTTAGATGTATCTGTTGAGGAAGTTAATGTTTTTCTTTTCTTTTTTTAAAAGATTTTATTTATTTATTTTTATAGAGAGAGGAAGGAGGGAGAAAGAAAAGGAGAGAAACATTAGTGTGTGGTTGCCTCTTGTGTGCCCCCAAATTGGGACCTGGCCTGCAACCCAGGCATGTGCTCTGACTGGGAATCAAACTGGCAACCTTTGCTTTGCAGTCTGGCACTCAATCCACTGAGCCACGCCGTGCAGGGCTAGTATTTTTCTTTGTCGACTCCCAACAGCCTGGATATTTGTGATTGCGTACCCATTGCTTTTGTCTATTCAGACTGCTATAACAAAATACCATAGACTGGGTGGCTTAAACAACAACATTTATTTCTCACAGTTCTGGAGGCTGGGACATCCAGTGTTCTATGTGTATACAAATCACATCTTTATCGTTTCATCTGTAAATGAATGGTTAACTTGTTTCCGTACCTTGACTACTGTGAAAATGCTGCCATGAACACGGGTGTGCAGACATCTCTTCAAGGCTCTGATTTCATTTCCTTTGGATTTATACCAGAAATGGGATTGCTGGGTCACGTGGTAGTTCAATTTTCAATTTTCTGACAAATCTCTATACTGTTTAATGCACTGGCTGCACCAATTTACATTCCCATCAACAGTGTACAGAAGTTCCCTTTCCTCTGCATCCCTGCCACCACATTATCTCTTGTCTTTTTGATGACAGCTATTCCCACAGGTATGAGGTGATACCTCTTTGTGGTTTTGATTTGCATTTCCCTAATGATTACTGTTGTTGAGCACCTTTTCCAGTACTTGTTGGCCATTTGTATGTGTTGTCTGAAAAAACAGTCTATTGGAGGATGAATGTGGGAGGTGAGGGTGGGTCGGGCAGAGGAGAGTAGTGGGGGGGAAATGGGGACAACTGTAATTGAACAACAATAAAAAAAGTAAAAAGAAAAGAAAAAAGTCTACTCGGGATCTGCCCATTTTTAAGAACAGATTGTGTTTGTTTTTGCTGTTGAGTTGCATGAGTCTCTTATATATTTTTGGATATTAACACCTTAATTGATATATGATTTGCAAATATTTTCTACTTTTTATTTTGTTGATTGTTTTATTATTATTATTATTATTATTATTATTTTATCCTCACCTGAAGACATTTTTAAAATTTCTTTTGGAGAGAGAGGAAGGGAAAGAAAAGGGGGGAGAGAGAAACATCGATGTGAGATAGAAGCATTGCTTGGTTGCCTCCCGTATGTATCTGGACCGGGGATTGCACTCTGCATGACTGGGGACCAACCCACAAACTAGGCACGTGCCCTGACTGGGAATCAAATCTGCAGCCTTTCGGTTACAGGACACTGCTCCAACCAGCTGAGCCACACCAACCAGGGCTTTTTGATTGTTTTATTTGCTGTGCAAAGCTTTTTAGTTTGATGTAGTCTCACCTGCTGATTTTTGCTTTATTGCTTGAGCTTTTGGTGTCGTGTCCGAAAACATTGCTGCCAAGACCAATGTCAAGGGGATTTTCCACTTTGTTTTCTTCCAGGAGGTTTCCAGTTTCCAGTCTTACATTTGTCTTTAATCTATTACAAGTTAATTTTTGTGAACTATATGAGATAGGAATACAATTTCATTCTTGTGTGTGTGAATACCTAATTATCCCAGCACCATTTATTGAAGAGACTATCCTTTTCCCATTGAGTAGTCTTGGATTCGTTGTCAAATATTAGTTGACTGTATATACGTGAATTTATTTCTGGGCTCTCAGTTCTGTTCCATTGGTCCCTGTGTCTGTTTTTGTGCCAGTACCATATTGTTTTGATAGCTTTATAATATAGTTTGAAATCAGGAATTGTAATGCCTCCAGCTTTGTTCTTCTTTCTCAAGATTGCTTTTTGTTATTTGGATTTTTTTTGTAGTTCCATACAAACTTTATGACTGTTTTCTATTTCTGTGAAAAAGTGCCATTGGGATTTTGCTAGGGATTGCATTGACTCCATGGATGGCCTTGGATAGTGTGGACGTCTTAACAATCTTAATGCTTCTAACTCGTGAGCACAGAGTATCTGTCTGCCTGTTTGTGTCTTCTTCCGTTTCTTTCATCACTCCCTTACAGTTTTCTGTGTATAGATTTTTCACCTACTAGGTTAAATTCCTAAATATTTTATTGTTTCTGATGATGCTATTGTATATAGGATTGTTTTTTTTTAATTTCTTTTTCAGACTGTTTGTTGTTAGTATATAGAAACACAACTGGTTTTGTATGTTGATTTTGTATCTTGCATCTGTACTGAATTTATGTATTCTAACTGTCCTTCAGTCCTGCTAGCAGAACAGCTAGCTATCTTGAGCTGTTTTGTTGTGATGGTTATAGTGAAGGCTTACGCCGACAGCTCTTAGTCGGCTTTCTTTCATGAATTTATCCTCATTGCTGAATGGCAGTTTGGCTAAATAGTATTTCCCTTAAGAATTTTTAGATTTTGTTTCCTTATTTCATGGGCCCCAGTGTTGCTGATAAGAAGTCTGTCTGTGTCCTGCAGTGTTCAGTTTCCTGCCCAGGTTCGCGCCTTGTTCTGCAGCCTGCAGTAGTTGCCTGCCAAGTTCATGGCCTACTGCTGTGGCTTCCGGTGTGCTCTTATTTAGGGACCCACATAATTTCTGGTCCACCAAACGTCCTTACTGTATTTTTTAAAACAAAAAAAAATCCCAATGTACTTATTAATTTCTTTAAAAATATAACTTAAAAATAATATATAATGATTTGGTGTTAAAAGAGGAGATTTTAGCATGTGTTCAAATTATTCTATTTGTTTGTTTGTCGGATGGGTCCATATCAAACTATATCCATGGGGGAAAACATTGGGCATCCAGAGGAGGACTTTTATTTTTACTTTACACATTATTTGAATTTTTTTCTCATTGGTTTTCTTTAGATTAAGAAATAATGGAGTATATGGTGCATTGGACATCTTCCTTTTCCACCTCCAAATGTACCTGCCAGATTTCTGTGCCTGCTCTGGTGCCCAGTCCGTGCTGCTGAGCTGCATGGGCAGCGTTAGGAGCTCCGAGTCCTGAGTTTTCTGGTTGGGATCACCCAGTGGGAGCCACCGACAGGAGACCAAGCAGCAGTAGCAGAGTGAGGTGGGATGTTTATTCTGCGGCCTCACCACCCTCTTCACCCCGCACAGACCCGATCACCCGTGTCGGTTTTGTCCCTGCTGATGACAGCAGCTCCAGGTGGCCCTTTGCACACAGAGATGCTCACTTCATCTGTTTTTGAAAATTATTTTTCAATTACAGTTGACATATGGTAGTACATTAATTTCAGGTGTGCAACATAGCGATTAGACAGTCCTATGCCCTGCGCCTCACTTCCTCATCTTGCTCCTTCTGGTGGGGGAGCAGTGGCGCCTGAGGTTCCAGCTCAGAGAACCACTGCCTTTGCTGGCTTCTCTACACCCTACCCAGTCTTTGTAAGTGGTGCCTTTACTAAATTCTCTTCAAATGAGTCACTTTGAGTGTCATTTGTTTTGTCCTGGGCCCTGACTGATAACCAAAGCCAAAACCAAACAAAAAACCCAAAGCAATAAGGTATTCAGGTAACTTAATTATATAGATTGGTCTGTTTGCTGTTTTATAACAGAATAGAATATTGAAGAGAGAATATAGGTGATGAAAACTTATTCTAGTTAAAGGAAATAGGCCACAGAGGGAGAGTGACAGTAAACATTTCATGAGGATAGACTGAGCACTGAAGTGTCTCTCCCTTTCCATACTTGTGCTGTTGCTGGTTCGGGGGTAGAGAACGCAGGCATGAGTGAGGGCTCACTGGTGCAGGTCCTTCGGCCTCGCTGAGGGGTCCTGCTGCAGAGATTATAGAGTCGCAGAGAGGGAAGGGGCGGGCAGGGGGACTGCACAGTGCACGAATGAGCAGCGAAGTGCCACCCGATTTGTAACGAAGTGCTAGATTTAATCTGTGTGGCAACGATTTAAAAACCACCTCCCTGCTGCAGCTTCTTCAGTGCTAGGTGCTGATATTCTCACTGGCATTTTGGAGAGTAGCTGACAATGGCACCAGGAACACTTGCTGGGTGCCAGAGACTGTGCTCCGAGCTTTACAGGCATCATGGCTCACAGCCCCAGGCGGAGCTCCACAGCGGATACCACCACTCTGTGTAGTGGTGTGTGATAGTAGTGATACGGTGCTGTCATTGTCCAATTGTATTGATGAAGAAAATAAGGCAGGAAGAAGTTAGAGACTCACCTGTCATCACATCATTGAGTGACAGAGCTGGGTGCAAACCTGAGCAGTTCGACTCTGAGCCCCACATTCTTCTCCATTACATTGTTTCTCCTTGTTATGATGTCGCTGCAGAATCATGTATGCAAATGTAATGCAGAAATACTGCTTTGTGCCCAACAACACACCACAGACGTTGTTTTAGATGTCACTAAATATACTATTTATTTATTTATTTATTTATTTATTTATCTATTTATTTATAAAATTGACTAGAGAGAGAGGAAAGGGGAGAAAGAAAAACATGAATGAGAGAGAGAGAAAGAAACATGAATCAGTACCCTTCTGTATGTGACCTGACTAGGGATCGAACCTGTAACCTTTTGGGGTATGGTATGACATTCCAACCAACTGAACCACCTGGCCAGGGCACACCATGTCACTTTAAATGATGACATACTATTTAGTTGTATCAATGTGCCATTTTGCTTAATCAATCTCATTGTTGGATATTAATTTACTTTGCTATATTCCCTTAATAATTTTTTCTAATCTTGACTCCTCTCATAGTATAATCTCTGACCCCAGTATTTCCTTGAGCTTCATATCCTTATCTGTAAAGTGGTGACGATGATAACTTTACTTCCCTCAATGAGTGATTACCTATGCACAGTCACGTGCTGCTTAATGACGGGGGTATGTTCTGAGAAATGCATTATTAGGTGATTTTGTTGTTGTTCAAACCTTATAGGGTGCACTTACACAAACCTAGACAGCATACCCTCCTGCACACCCAGGCTATATGGTAGAGCCTGTTGCTCCTAGGGTACAAGCCTAATAGCACGTTACTGGGCAAAGCACCAAATTAAGTGCAAGAGAAAATGAAGCAATCAACAGACATGGTAAACACAGTAAGTGTGAGGCTGCTGCTGGCATAACACAGCATAATGTTTTACAGCAAATCTTTTTTTATAAGTAGAAACAATACACTCTAAAATAAGGAAGGATAAAAGTTATAGCACAGTAAATATACAAACCAGTAACATAGTTGTTTCTTAGCATTATCAAGATCACGTACTGTGTGTAATTGTATGTGCTATACTTTTATACAACTGACTGCAGTTTGCATACACCAGCAGCAACTCAAACACATGAGTGACACCGTGCAGTATGACGTTACGACAACTACGATGTCTCTGGGTGATAGGGATTTTCTAGCTTCATTATAATTTTATGGGACCACCATGGCTTATGCAGTCTTTTGGTGACCAACACGTCATTATGCAGTGCATGACTATATAATGATAGCTATTATTATTATAATTATTATATGTCACAATTATCGTTGCTAAATAGAACATTTAACAATACTGGGGAATGGGGCTGTAGATGACTGGTTTTGTCCATTTTGCTTATCATAATATAATTTGTAATATTTAAATGTCCTATATAATAGGGAAAACCAGCTTGAGTTCCTTTTAAAAACCAGGTTTTTCATTTAAAGATAGGTTAAAATATACTTTAGCTCTCCTGTCCCACAAATGGTTTTAATATTGATCAACAAAAGTCACCTATCCAGGCTAAATTCATGAAGTTTTATTTCACTGAGCAATACTTGTCCTGAGTTGTTTTTACCACTTGTCAATATTTCACATTCTCTATGCATTCTCTATGCAGAAAGTGGTTCCAAGGACACTTACCAATCTTTCCCCTTAAATGCACAAGAGTCTCCCTCCAATTGCTCTGTACTTATTCCTGGTGCATATGTTTCTGCTGGAGAGTGTTATTGGTGTTAGCAAAGTACAGGCACCCTTAGAAATACTGCAAAGGGGCTCTTGCCTTTGTTATGGGGATGGTATCATATTATCAACCCCCATCTATTTGTATGATTTTCTGATAACCTTTGTGACAGTTTCATTTGGTGTCTTACTTCTAGTGAAATATACACACCAGTGTACTTCTACCTGGGGTCCATGCAAGGCTGAAATGGTAGTGTGTGCTGATGTTTTCTCCTACAAGGAACTAATCAGTGAAATGCATCTTTAAAATAGATTATTATCCTATTTGCAAAAGGGAATCACAGGCATGTACAAACAGAATTTAGCTGTTACTCTTTGGATTCCAAAACGTAATTGTTTTCTCTATGAATGATCTCATGCCAGTTGACTAATCCATAAAAAAACTGTGCATCTGTGAGAGAGAAACTGAGATTACATTTTAGTCTTTTTCTTTAAGAAAGAGAAATTTAATAGCTTTATGCTTCATTGTCAGCCAAAACAGCTTTAAACATATTTTGTCTACTAAAAGAAAGGTTGCTGATCTGGCCTAATTTTTTAAAAAATTTTATTTTAATTGTTGTTGAAGTACAATTTTCTATCTCTTACTCCCATCCCAACCCACCCATCCAGCCCTCCCCACCTCCCTCCCTGACCTAAATTTTAATGAAAGAATAAGACACAATTCTCAAGATATTTTTTCTTTTATTTAAAATGTCAACTATCACAACACATTATACAATGAAATGAAGACCTTAGAATCACATTAAAAGTTTTTAAAACATCTCTATATAGTCACAAAACATAAAACATGCTGCAGGGATACAAATACAGTTTGATACCAAGTCTCAGTACATTTTCACCACAAAAACTCATGGAGAAGCACAAGCCTGTCTGCGAGCTTCCTTCTCTTCAGCAGGCGCTGACATGACTGCTTCCAAAAAACAAAACTGATTCCTTCTTCGGAGACTATATATTATTGACAAGTTTTTACAATTTCACTGAACACTGTGCTTTGTTGAGAAATTACCACTGATTTCTATTTCTAAGGGAGTCCTCTTATCAGAATTATAACACACTTTTACAACACATATTGGCACAATATGAAAAATAGACACTTTTTGAGTTTTCATCTCAAAACAATGATTATTATTAAATAAATAATTACTCCTCATAGTGCATTTCTCATTTTTTTACCTTTTGTTGGCCATTGACACAAATGAAGCTCAGTAAATAACACACTAGGTCGTTTATTTACGTCTTCTTTCATAATTCTGCATTGCACTCCTTTCATAAGCTGCTGAGAACAAAGAAAAGAGAAAGCGTTCTTTGAGAGGATTCACTGAGGGAATAAAACAAAGTGCAAGGCACACATAATGACTTTCAAAACTCATAATGACTTTTCCCCTCCATTGAAATATTTCCAAAAGTTTTATTTGCACATCTTTCAGTCTTCCCTCGGTCTGTACCCTGACTGGCGGTGACCTAACCGCAGAATTCTTGCTAACTTTGCTCATCCATCCGGTACTGGGCACCCCCAAAGCACATTTCCACAATGTATTGCGATGTTGATTCTCAGCAGCATTCTCAAGCAGTGGCAGACACCCCTGGTGATTCATAGGAAGGACAGTGCCTCAGTTAGCCAGGAATAGTCAGAGGACGGAAACAAAATGTGGGACTTTAATTCTAGGATGGAGTCAACAAACTTTTGGCCCCAGGCCAAATCCAGTCCACTACCTTTTCTTGTAAATAATATTTTACTGGAACGTGGCCCCCTCCATTCTTTTCCATATTGCATGGCTCACAAAGCCTAAAAAGTTTACTATGTGGCTCTTTATGGCAGAAGAAGTTTGCTGATTCCTGTTACAGGGGTAACTTATGGTGTGACAGTCTCTGCCTGTCTTGTGGATGCCTCCTGATGTCCTTGAGACTAAAAACAGCCTCGTTCTGTAGGTAGGACAATTGTGTCATCAAAATACAACACAGTTTCACTTACCTCATAGCACCCTAGAGTCCTGTGAAAGGTTAGCCACTGCTTCTGAAAGTACTTAACGCACACCTAGCAACCTGAACCTAACACACACTGGCTGCCTGAACTTAAAAGAAAAGACCAGAGATATGATATGATGTGGTATGATATGATATACAATTTCAAAGGGTCTGTAACCACAAAACGGTAAGATCAGACTGCTATAATCAAAATACTCTAGTATACTTTTCATCACTTTAACTACCATTTTATATACTAAGATTTACATCATAGTGAACTACTATGCTTTTGAAAATTCAGTATGCCCTGTGTAAAATTTTAAATTTCAGTAGAAACAGGAGGCATAGCTCTGAAAGATATGTAGAAACCATGGTGCTACTGTAAACCCTTTGCCCAGTGTTTCTGGTGGGAAGGATTTGTTGAGAGAGAGGGTTGGTCAAGTTTCCAGTGTCATCACTTCCCCTTCAACACGGAGCAGAGGGTCTTCAGCATCCAGCTGTCCCGTGAGTGAGGTCAACAATAGGCTGCTTGTTTTGCCAATCACAAATGCATTTCTGGCGTAGAAGAATCTGAGCCCCAACCCCCCCAGCCCAGGCAGTTCTGAAGGAAGCAAACAGTTCATTTCTCCCCCTGGTTTGTTCATATGAGGAGGAGGAGAACTAGCCTAAGTTCATGTTAGGTAACACGATTCCATCCCTCAGAGAAGTGAGGTGAATGCTAATGTGAACTTAACCAAGGCAGATCAGAGATTCAGCTGGAACATCATGTCCTGTTTACGCAAAGCAGAATTTCTTACTGGGGCCTTGAACCCTCCGAAACCCTGTGTAAACTTTTGTGTGTATGAATGAGGAGAGGAGGGTTTTTGTGGGAAGGGGGTTTCTAGATTTTTCTAGATTGTCAAAGGGGTTTGTGATCTCAGAAGGATAAGGGTCAGATGGCTGTAGAAGATGATAATAACCTCGCCTCAGCTGAGTATATGAAAAGATTTCTGATTGAGTATGGATTACATTTTTGCCCATTTTTTTTTCCTTTTTTATTTCTTCACTAAAATAGAGGAATGAAGATTTAGTCATTAATTCTGATTCTATTCTATTCTATTCTACATTATTACTTCAAGTATATTTAATACCATTGAGTCTGTTCTGAATTGTACAGTATCTATATTATTTGTAGAGTTAAGCATGTTCTGAAACGTATCAGTTCTGGAGATGGAGAGGTGAGGACTAATGCAGTCACCAGGAAAGCCAGAGCTGTATACACTTCTGATACGAAGAAAGCCTGTGTGGCTCGGATTTAGATTCCATTTCCAAAGGCCATGCGGTAATACATATCAGTGAAACGATTTTAACTCTTCGATTAGGTAGACTGGTAATGTCTTTAAAATGTAAACTGGAGCAGCCCAAAAACTACTGATGAAGAAACATAAATATAGTAGTCTAAATCTGCGAGGTAGAGAACCAGTGTGAATACTAGCAGGCATCGTTTTTACATGATTTTCTAGGTAATTGAGAATTAAACCAGCATATCTTTGTTACATATTTCCTAGAATTTTGACATATTTTCAATGGACAAGACAGGTGCTAATTACTTTCTAGTTAGTTACATAATCAGTATTTTACTTCCATTTTTATTCAGCATAAAATGAAGAGAATTTGAATAGTTTTCCCAAGGAAACTAAACTAGGGACTGTAAGGCCTGAATGTGCTTAAGAACAAGTCAGTCTCTAGGTAAATGACATAGGGGTTATTTAACCTTGAAAACACTATGATGAATGAGTTTTCAGATATAAGTATGCAGCATTTATATAGAAAATAGAAACGAAAGAGAAGAAAGGAAAGATGCGGCATTCATCTCAAGTGGAAGAGTTGTTCAGAATTAAAATGGGCCGTGTGGGATGGTGACATCCATTCTCTCTGAAGGCTCTGTAGCCAGGACTGATTATGTATCTCTAGGGTGATGTGATTATGTTCCTTTTTGAAGGCACTGGAATGGACCGTATTATTCTTGAACATCCATGAGGATGTTTTAGAGTTCGAGCTTCTATCACTTTATGAAGAGAAAGTAATTTGTATAAGTGAATTAATTTTGTTTTGTTTATTTCTTTATTTTTGTGTTGGGACACTGACAAATATAATGTCTTACAAGACTTTCAAATTACTTTGGTAACAAGTGAAAATCAGTCTTACTCCCTGCATCTCCCACACCCTTAGTTCAGTAAGGTTAAATGTGGTTTATTTAACAGATATAAGGGGAAGAGTATTAGACTAGCCCGAAGATTCAGGCGAGGTAATGCTTAAATGGGGCAGACACTGGTAAGGCTGGCAGTTTAGAGAGATTGTTATTGTGGTGATATCAGCTTAATCAGCTCTAAATCCATTCTTGGATTTATTTATTGCAGTTAGATGGTTTTCACCATAAATATTTATTTTAAATTCATTATTCCTTTTTAATATTTTGGAACTATGTCTTAGAAAGAAAATAATACAAGTGAATTTAAGATACTATCTATTTTCAGTCATGATTTTATACATACCAGAATTAAAAGTTCTTTTGCCCATTAGTCCAACAAAGGAATCTGTTTTATGCCCTGGAAAAATACATTTATGGGTATTTTAATATGTATATCATGAGGAAATAAACTGTTATAGCTAGTACCAAAAAAAAACCAAGCTTCCAAGTATATGTACATAAAATAAATACATATCTATTTCAAGTTTTGGTGAGTCAGGAGAAATGAGGATTCCTAGTAAGTCTTATAAATGACACTAAAATGGTACAATGAAAGCACTTCTCTCAATTCTGTATCTAAATATTCCCTTCATTCATGTTATATTTATCTGTTTATAAAGTTTTAAATATCACTGCTATTGAAGCTAGCTGTGACTTTTAGGAAGTCCGTTTCACATTGTGTGACAGAGAACTCGCCAAGCCTACTTCCTTTTGTTAGTGGACATGCTTTATTTCTCAGGAACTGAACCTTAGTGAAGTCAGATCCCTACATCTGACAATTATAAACTTCTAGAAGGTCACTCTATTTTATTGGATTTTAAATACTCCTTTTGGAAAATGTGTCAGTTTTGACAGTAATGGAGTGCATTTATTTTCATTACTAGAATTTTCTCTATCTAATTCCCTTGAAAGTCAACTCCTTATAAAGTAAGTAACAAATGATTTATTCAGTTTCAAAGATGAAGCCCCTGGAAAAGATCACCTTAGGTCTAGTGGGAGGACGTCTCTTGTTTACACTGGATTCCTTGAAAATAGGGCTGCTTTCTCACTGTGGCCTACTCTGCCACCCAGTGCGCCAGAAATCCAAGTGAGGGTGAGAGCACAGCACCATTAAGATGGTCCCCTGGGACTGCCTGTCAGCTCTGCTTCCATTAACTGGGAAACTGGGGTCTAATGACCGTCAAGTGTCACAGTTTTGCCGTCTTCACTGCCTCAAGAAATGTCTCACTGTGCTTTGATAGACTGAAGTTTCCCACTAAGTTATGGAATAAAAAAACCGCATTTCCATCTTTACCTTTAGTAGGGATTATCTACTCAGACATTCACTGGATCCTCCTGGCTGCTGAATCACCCTAATAAGGGATGTCATTGTGGCATCCACCATACTCAAAATGAGTTATAAGATACCTATAAATATTTGGGGTTTTTGCTTGTTTTTGTTTTTCAGTGAAAGTGGTGGTTGTGGGATGTCGGGAGAGAATGTGTGATGGATTTTTAGCCCTGGGATTGGGATTCTTATCTAAACTAACAATTTATAGGAGTTAAAAGTTTTTTTAGCAGCTTAATACAACAACAAATATTTAGTATCTTACAGTTTCTGTGGGTCAGAAATTCAGCAGCAGTTTAGCTGGCAGTTAAAGGATTTTTAACATAATGTACCATTTTAGAAAGTTTAATATATCTAAATCACAAAGCTCTAAACAATCACGTCCTGGATGTAAATATAATGTGAGTCTCCCCCATTCTCATATTGTCTTAATTAAACATAGTAAGCCCTAAGTTATAAAACAGAGCAGGTGTTATATAAATTGGAACCCAATCTCTTAACATTTGTATTTGATAAAATAATTTTGATAAATAATAAATTTGATAAAATAATTTTGAACTTACTTTTATGAGAGATCAGGCCATGTCCTAGAAGAAAGAAAAAAGAAGCAAACACAATAATTAGTTTTAAAGATGCTACATGGATTCTTTTAAGTACAAAATAAAGTGAATTTTAAAATATGTAACATTTCCCATTCATAGACTCTCCTGAGGAATATAGCAAACCATAAATGCTGATTAATTATTGATAATAAAAACAAACTATGTTAACAAAGGAAAAATATTTTAAGTGCTTGCTATGGGTCACAGATTCAAATCCAGGACTGTGAGATGCCTGAGGTCTGTTAGTAACTGTTAGGCAATGCCACCTCTGTTTTCCTGTAAGAAGCATATATTCAAGGAGGGCTGCCCTTCTGATGCTCAGGAGTGAGAGAAGCAAGTCCATCTCTTCATTAAACAGACATCATCGTGAATCTGTATGTCAGCCCATTAAAGACTTTTTTCACTTCCCTACATAAGCATTCACAATAGTAAAATATTTATTAAAAAATGTTTACCATAAAGAGCCTTTAACAGGGCCACTTGTTTTTCAGGTGAGGAACCTGATGAGAAACAATTGACATTAACAATTTACAGGTTCCACGGATAGGACCACGCATTCAAAGAAACTGATATTTCTACCGGAGACAAGGGGCAGCAAAGCCTATTCTAACCCCAGTGTTTAATAATCGGCTTCCACATGCACTCACAACATTCTGAGTACCACCCCGTGGAGGCCCCTGCCTTCTGCTTTGTCAGTTTGGATCTTCGGTCAAGGGAGCTAAGGGTGTTTCCTGTTCCTGGTGGTTTGGGCCTAACACTGAGAGGTACGCGCAAGGGATGCCTCTCTCCCTCCGCGGGCAGGTGCCTGTGTTAGTGAGGTGCAGGCTACAGCAGTATGCAGTGGGGGTGGGGGGTGGTCACTGAGGAGTGGGGGTGGTTACCACATGTTTTAAACTGGAAATCTCTACTCAAAGAGCAAGAGATAATGTGGGTGCTCTGAGGATAAGCAAGCAGGCTAGGCGGGTTGCCAGGAGAGAGGGATGGCTGTTCATCTCACCAGCATCCCGTTTGCCCATTAATCCGATGAAATGCCGATGAGGCTTGAGGCTCCGGGAGATTCTCAGCAGAAGAGGGTCAAAGGGCTCGGGCAGCTCCTCCTGGGGGACAGACATACGGACAAACAGTGGTGTAGCAATTTGTGCGAGGCTCCCAGAAGCCCGAGTCATTCTGGTGGTGAGCTCCAGCCCTGGGCTCAACTCCACTGCCCGCGGTGAGACCCGCTCTGGGTCAGGCTTGGAAGCCGAGTCTAGGGGTGGCCAGGCTTCCCTACCGCAGGGCTGAGTGGGGTCCTTGGCAGGAGGCTCCCTGCCTCCACCCCTCTCCGCGGAACTCATGTTGAGCGCCACCACCACCCCCAGACCCCTGCGCGTTAGCAGGACGGACGAAGTCTTATAGCCCTGCGCACTTTCGGCTCTTTCCTCCTAGCCTGGCGACCCTCACTCATCTGCCTCTAGCCACCTGACTTTGTCTCAACTGTGCTGCCGGCTTTGGGGACGGCTCACCACCCTAAATGCGCACAGGTGTGTGTCAAGGGTAGGAAAGGGTGACACCACTTGAGGTGACCTGCGTGGCGCGACTTTCGCTGTTCCTGCGAGGCGCGCTCCCTTGCACCAATAGCCTACGAGTCATACAGATGAAAACTTGCCGCTACATCCTCAGGTCCATAAAATAAATGTCACCATAGGAAGTTAGCTTCCCACCCACCTTCGCCCCTCTAAGCCCACAGCAGCTCGCCCTTGCCCCCGCTTCTGCCTGCGCCCGGCTCGCCCTCCTCTCCTCCTCCCCAGCATTTCCAAACGTCAGGTCCTCAAAGCTGGGCTGGAGACCCCGAAATCCCTCTTACCTGGGGATGAAACCTTGTGAAGTTTCCAGCCTTGTGAGGACCCTGGGCTCAGCAAGGAAGGCATTATTGCTCCAGTGAGTTCCTGAGACCCGCCCATGCAGTTTTCGGGAGGAAACTTACATGGTGGGCACACAATCTCACCCCGGACTCAGAGGGTGCCGTCGCCTTACATCCCGCCCCCCCCCCCCCCCCGCCGCCCCCCATGCCTCCACTGCCACTGGTCCTGGTCAAGATTCCCGGCCAGGCTAACTAGGGTCTACCTCGGGAAAAGTGACAGCTCCCTAACTCAGGAAGAACAGCGAGGGCCAGCGTGGGACCTGGACTCACTTTGATCTGGTCACTGTCGGACCAGTCGGACCAATAATTCAGATCATCGTTGGCTTCGATTTCTTCTGCGAACAGTTGAGTGGAGACGAGAAAAAAGACGGCCACGGCCACGAGGATTTTCATGCTGGATTTCTGGGAAGAGTAGGGAGAAGAGACTGGGGAGGGAAAAATTACATACATTGGGGGTGGCTATCCGAGAGCTGGGGCTGCGACATTGTTGGTCCCACAACGGAATTAACCAAGATAAAAAGCCTAAGGGCTAAAGTCCCACCTGTACCCTTTAGGAGAGGGGATCATACCCCAAGGCTTCTCAAATCCCCCTTGTCCTGGATCCCAATTCCACCAGCCCCCAACCCACCAGCCAATCCACACCTTCATGCCTGGAGGCTCTGCAGGTGGGAGACAAAAGAGGGACTTTGGCAATTGAGTTACTCGTCTCCCTGCTGTCCCCCCACTGTCCCTCGCCCCAGCAGCCCCATCCAGCGCTGCTAGCCGCCACCTGGGTGCTAGGGGCGGCGCAGGCACTTACTGCGGCGGGCAGGCCCGCAGGGTTCCTCTGGCTGGTCTGAGCGCACACACTGCGCTCCACACTGTCGGTCGCCCCTGTGGTAGAGGAGAAGGTCGCAGCACGCTTTCTGCCTGCTTGGTGCCGCGCCGTATTTATACCAGGCTCCAGGAGCCTGGAGACCCACGTGACACGCTCCCCCACGCGACTTTCTGCTCAATATTTAATTAGCCGCCTCCTCTCCTTTTGCTTGCGTCTGATTGAGAGTTTCCGAGACGGTAACCCGTCGGTGCCCATAATATGTGGACCCAATTGGGTTCGAAATGACGCAATTTTAAGAAAATCGAGATCTCGCCATCCAATCCCCAGCGGCCAGTCTTCTTCCGTCTGCAGATCTGACGCCCCCTCCCCTCTCCTTCTTCCGATCAGATCAGGGTTCCATGACACCTGAGATTACTCATCAAAACTGAGCAAAATGACTCACTCCTCGGACTTCGACAACTTTTCCGTCTTTTGGGACATCAGGATAAGTTGCACTTCTTAGGATGGCCACATAACTTCAGAATTCTCATTTGATATTAAGATGTTCGCAACCGTACTAAGAAAGGCGCACTTTAGATGGAGGGGGCATTGTTTTTTCTATTTCCACCTGCAGTGTTTTAAGTGTTTCTGACATACAACGTCCTTGTGTGAGCAGGGGCGTCCTGCTCTCATATCTGTTAGAATACCTGCCGTTCTTCAGCATTACAAAAGGACTTTTAGTCTCATAGTATTTTGGACGATGGAAGCAGATTTATTTTACATTTTTTGGAAAGGAGAATTTGAACGTGACATTGCATGTAGAATATATCTGTGCCGTTCTAGGATATCTTTTGTTCGGAGATAGTTTAAGTCCTCTTTCCTGACACATGTTGGAGCAGGATTTGGAAGAGGACGTGTTTGCACTTCTCTCCTGCCCTTTCTTGCTAAGACTCAGAAACCAGCAAAATGGTACAAGATTTTTACTGGGTATCACTGAAGGACTCTATACAGATCATTCGTAGATTTCGTATATGAAAATAAATGTAGTGAGGATGCTAAATGGGCGGTCATGGACAGTATGAAACTGTTAGCCTAATAACATCTGTTCAGAAATCACAGCTTTCCATGAAGCCATGGTTTGCCTTGCAGACACATTTCTTTCATCTTTAAATGAATTAAATGACATTCCTTGGGTGGATTTGTTTTCAGCTCATAGTATTCTATTTTTCAGTTAATTCTGATGTTTTTGGTATAATGCATAAAAGAAATATTTTTTGTGACTTATATAAAATAAGCCAGTAATTTTTTCCCTCTAACAGTTGTTTTTTTAAAAAAAATAACCCTGCATTTTGAAAGTTCCGTGTATTTATCCAATTTTTTAGGCCTAGCTTTACAATGTGAGGCATTCTAATTTTTGTTCTTATAACTTTTTATATGGAAAATTATAAACATACAAAAGTAGAATCATTCACTTGAAACAGTTTGCAAGTTTCACCTACAAACCTTCATATTTTCCCTCCACTCATAAAATTTTGAAGAAAATATCAGACATTTTAACTAAATAGTTCAGCATGTCCATATGAGTGATAAGGATTTCTTTAAAAAATAAAAAAGAACCGTGACATTTTTCATCTAAAGCAACATAAAGTAATTCTTTACAACATTAAATATCCAATCAATTGTTCAGATATTCCTATTGTTTTACAAACCTCTACTCCATACAGTTTACTAGTCGAATCAGGATTGTAATGAAGTTCATGCACTGCACTTGGTTATTTATCTCTAAAACCTCCCCTAATCTATAGTTCTTCGCCGTCCCACCCTCCCTCCCCAACCCCCTTGCAGTATATGAATAAAACTAATCAGTGAAGTGCATTTCGGAGTCCAGTGATTGCCTCCTTATGGTTTCTTTTAACTTGTTCCTTTCTCCTACTTCCGGTTAGTTGGCAGCTGCATGTGGAACATGGGAAGCTCCATCCCGTGTAAGTTCAGTGTTTCTGACAAGGCTACTTCACATGTGCTGTTAGGAAGCACATGGTATCTATTATACGGTATAAATTATCTATTGATGATTATTAATTCATTAGTACTTTCAAAATAGTGTTTGTATTTTATCATTCATTATTTTTGTTAGCTGGACTAGTCTATATAAAGAATTTTTTTTCTCAACTATTTAACTACTTCATGACATGGTAAATATAAGAAAGATGGGTTAAGTGCTTGATTACTTCTCTTTACTAATTTTCAAAAGAAGTTGGTAAGTTAACACATTCAAATATGTTTTTTCTCCCAAATATTTTAGGATTATTATGATCTCATGAATTTAAACACATTTAAAGTATTTCAGTCCATCAAAGAAAGAAAGAAGCAGGTCTTCTTCTAACTGATGCTCAAATTATCCCATTTTTCTGGCCAGCAGATGACATTTCAAATGGGCTCCTTGGACTTTGATTTACCTTAAGTAGACTTTAATGGCTTTCTTGGTTTTTGGTAGGACAAGCTATTCCAGGTTTAACCTGTGCATTTTCCGTCTCAGTCCTGCAGTTCACATTCAAGGAACTCTCATTTCATTTGAATTAGACATGATAATTAGAGCCCTGGCTGGTGTGACTCCATGGATTGAGCACCAGACTGCAACCAAAGGGTAGCCAGTTCAATTCTCAGTCTAGGGCACTTACCTGGGTTGTGGGTCAGGTCCCCAGTTGGGAGTGCATGTTGTCTCCCTCTCTCCCTCCCTTTTCTCTAAAAATAAATAAATAAAATATTTAAAAATGATAATTAGAGATTATAATCTGGGCATTGTGGGTGCACATTGCTGCTGCGTTCTTTATGGTTTCAAGGCCAATGAATAGAGTTGAAAATCTGTGTGTGTGTAAAATTTTGAATGTATACTGATACTTTCTATTCAAATCTAGACCCTATAGTCTTTCCTTGACCTCTTCTGTTTTGTATCTTTTCTAACATGCCCCAAAATTCCAGTTCCCAGTGACATTAACACAATTATTCACTTGCTTTATCCCAATATATAATGCCAACATGACCAACTACATGATTACTAGAAACAGATTGAGTTTTTATTTGCAATTTTTTTGTCTTTAAGATATAGCACATGAGCTAGGTATGTTTGATCAATTTACTGTGTTTTAATGTCACTTTAAAAGTTCTTCTCTGTGTCGTTACGCTACCAACTCTTATACACATGGTTTTATTTGCTTATTTTGCTCTTGAGTTTTAGGGATTGTTTTTAAATGTAATTTTATTTTTAAATTATGTAAAATATATGGTTCCAAATTCAAGTATTCAAAACATAAGGCAGTCAACGATGTGTAGCTTCCCTACTTATCCCCACAGCCTCTTCCCTCTAGTAGCCACTTCTTCTTAGGTTTTTAGTTTATCCTTCTGTTACTATTGATGTTGTTGTTCTTCCTTTAATATAAGCAAATATGTATCCATATCCCTGTGCACCCTGTAAAGTCCCATACTTAAAGTGGGGAATTTTAGAGTATTATTTTTGTTTCTCAGTTGTTGATGTGGGTTATGAGGTAACAATAAAGGTAGCTCTTTCACGATCTCTTCCCCGTTAGCTCAGTGTAAGTCGGTGTACAACTCTGGTCCAGTGCCATATGTTGCAGGTGTTCCACAGTGCATAACACAAAAGCTGTTTCATAGGACTGAGCAACAAATAATAATGAGATGAAGTTGATTAAAGAGTACATTTCCCACCTTTTCCATCCCATTTGTTAACTGCTGACTCAGTGTTCTCAGTCATATCATGCAGTTACTGACACTTTCTCCTTGAACATTGCAGGGGTTGGGACACTTATAGTCTTTATTTGTTTTCTTTGGGATATTTGTACTTTTTATTTGTATTTTATTTGTTTTTATTTGGGATATTTGTAGTCTTTATGTATTTCCCAGAGCATCAAATTTATGAAAAAATACATTTTAATAAAATATATGTATAAGAAATAAAATAGTAAAAGGTAAGTAGTTAATAAATCATTTTTATGTTTGTAAATTTAAAAACTGTAGAAAAGTACAAAGAAAAAAATTAGTATGATCCATTTTATCATAACCCGAAATGAACCACTGTTAATATCTTGACATACAAGTACTGCTTACAATTTTAAAAGGCAAAATAGTCATCTGATTGTTGTTGTAAAATAAGATACTCTCTTTATAAAAAACAAAGTAAAGAAGAAAAGTACAATAATGTATTTTTTAGAAAATTACCACAAACTCAGAAATTGCCACCCTTAGCATTAAAAGAATATCATTGTGAATATCTTTCTATCATATTATATGGTTATAAAAGTAGAGTGGTAGGCAGGTAAGTAAAAGTTATAAAAATGGGATGAGACCCTCAAAAATATTTTTAATGAAAGATAGTTATTTATATTTTGTTTGACTTAAATAGAAGGAAATCAAAAGTAAAAAATGTTTATTTACCACAAGGTATTGTTTTCTATAAAAGAACTCATTAATGTTGAACAAACTAAGATTTAGGAATAAACATAAAGAGGCTTTCAGGTAATATTAAAAAAAGTCAATATTTAGATAATATCTATTTATTCTCTGGTTTGAAAGATGAGGACATTGGCACTCAAACTTTCTCCCATCTCCCCTTCCCCTGCCACCTCCTTATAGTTACATGATTATTTTAACATTATTCAGGTTTATAATATTCACATTTAGTTTTGCTGCCATATTTTCATTAGTTGTCTACTCTTTATTTAAACAGACTCATTGTTCACCACCAGTTGTTTTACCAGCTTGGCCATTCTTGAGTTTCTTTTTACTTATTTTTTATATGGCTGGATGTCATTGTTAAGCAACCATTTTTTTCCTTGAGAAGAAATGAAGCGAATTGTGGTCCCTGAGTTCTTTCATGGTTGTGAACGTCCATTAGTGACTTCTAAGCTCAAGTGACCTCTAGGTTAGTTATGTTTTCAGATTAAATTCTGTGTTTCTCAGGGCATTATGGACATTGGTCATTGTGGAGCTGAGTGTTATGAAGAACTCACAGGTAGAACAGTTTTTTTCCATATTTGTACGTAATTTTCTTTTGCTCCCCCCCCTTGAGTATCTGAGGAATTCTTTCTTTGTTTTTTTTAAATATTTTATTTATTTATTTATTTTTAGAGAGAGTGGAAGGGAGGGAGAAAGAGAATGAGAGAAACGCCAGTGTGTAAGAGACACATCGGTTGGTTACCTCTCACACGCCCCCATCTGGGGACCTGGCCTGCATCCCAGGCACGTGCCCTGACTGGGAGTCAAACCTGCAGCTTTTCAGTTTGCAGGATGGTGCTCAGTCCACGGAGCCACACCAGCCAGTGCTCTTTATTTTTGATATTTAATGGTTTAATTAAGGGACGTGACTTATTGTTGATCATCCGTCTAATTTTCTTGGAGCATGAACTGTTTTTGTTTTTCAGATTGTCTTCTTTCTTTATTTTAGGGAAATTTTATTGTATTACATCTTTAAATGTATCTTTGGAGCAGAAATCCCACTTCAAAAATATTATGGTCCTTTTTTCGATCATATTTTCTAATATATACATAAATATTTTAATCTGTAGGCTATCTCATGTCTATAATATTCTTCCAAATCACTCCAATTCTTTGCCCTTTCTGTCTGCATTCACTTAGATTAACTCTTTCCTCTTTCTGTCAGTAATTCAGTTTTGTCTGTTCTGTACCTTGCTGTTACTAATTTACTTATTATTTCCATAATCAGTTTGCATAGTCCCCTATTTTCATAAACTAGTAATTTCCTTTTTCATCTCATTAATTGTCTTATCAATTTATTGGTAGGCTCTTATTTTATTATATTTATGTTCTTGTTAAGATATTCTTAGTGTGAAGTAATTGAGGGAATTTTCTTTTGTTTCCTGAGTTATGTTATCTAGTTCAGTGGTAAAATGGGTGAGTTTTGAGCAAGCATTGTGAATTTTAATACTGGTATAGCCATTTGCAAGCCCTGTGACTTTGGATAAGTTACTTAAGCACTCTCTGCCATAATTTTCTAATCTGTCAAATAGGATAATAAGTGATAATAAACAGTACTTACCTTGTAAAATTTCTGTGGGGATTAAATGACTAAATACATGTGAAGTGTAAAGAAGAGTACCTTGCACATGCAATAAATGTCAACTATTACTCTAGGTGGCTGTCTTTGTGTGTGAGAGTGTGTGTGTGTGTGTGCGTGTGTGTGTGAATGGTTAATGTTATGTGTCAACTTGGCTAGGCTGTTGTTCCATCAAACACCACTGTAGATATGGCTGTGATGGTATCTTTTAAGACGAAATTAATACTTAAATCTGTAGACTTTGGGTTAAGCCAATACTCTCCATTATATGGGTGGGCTGCAGCCAATCAGTTGAAGGTTTGGAATGAAAAAGACTGAGGTCCCACAAGGAAGAAGGAATTCTGTCTCCAGACTGCCTTCGGACTCAAGACTCAACTTCTTGCTGAATGTTCGGCCTGCCAGGCTGCCCTGTGGATTTCAGATCTGCCAGCCCCACAATCCTCTGAGATAATCCCTTAACTCTGAATTGATTCCTTAAACCCAATCTCTTTTCCACACACAATACACACATCCTATTGGTTCTGTTTCTCTGCAGAGTCCTAATCAAGTGTGTAATAGATTTACATCGTTTCTGGGCCCTTCTCTCCAACTGGAGGTTGCTTGGGTGGCTCTGGGCAGACGGAATGGTAGTGACGACTCGACTCTGTTCTTACAGTTTGGGGGATTTTTTTCCCTGTGAGGAATTTTGCGTTCCTTTCACCTTTCTTGGCCTCAGAGAGGGTGTGGGGACTTGGATGAGGCACGGTGAGGTCCGGACAGCTAGATTTTACTCTTTGCCTCAAGATGTGCAGTCTTGTTCCATGTCAGTTGCCAGGTTGGCGGGTCTGTTCCTTTCTCGGGAGGTTGTCTCTTGGACTTTGGTCTCTGTGATTTCTGTGTGGCCCTTCACTCCCCACAAAGTCAATTCTATTGTTCTCTTTTCTAGCATTACTTGTTTTCCTTGCATTTTGGAAGAAAATAATGATCCACCAACTCAGTTTTCTTCTCTCCATGTAAGACATCATTGAGAATTCTCAGAGCTTTGTCAATTCACCAGTAAAATTTTGGGCAGGTGAGGACAAGGAAAAGGATACAAGGGCTGTGAGAAGCCAGGCAGTGATGGGCCTTTGTGCTGTGTTCTAGAATTTTCCGTTTCATTGTCTACAGGCTCTCAAAGATTATTGCATTAATTACGACTCTTGGTTTATTTGGTTGCTGATGATAGATTTTCTTTTTTTCCCTGGAATTAAGCATTTTTTCATTTCATGAAAAAGAGCTAGCACCATAGAAGCAAAGGCAGGGTTACAAGGTTCTGCACCACCTGAGGTAGGCTAGAGGGAATTTTAAGCAGTTCTACTCAAATCCAGGTAGCAAAACCATAGTTTCGTCAGGGAATACCAGTCCCCTGTACCTGAATGTAGTCGCTGCCCTTTGTGTTTCATGACGCTGCATCTTCAAGAGTTTCATGTCCATGTTGCCGTCCTTTGCCCAGAAAGGCCCTTCTTATGGGAAACTCACTAATTCAAAAAGACACTTGTACCCTGTGTTCACTGAAGCATTTTTTACAACAGACAAGATATGAAAACAACCGTTGTTCACCTATGGAGGATTAGATAAAGAAGATGTGGTACATATATATACAGTGCAATACTTCTCAGTCATAAAATAATGAAATATTATGGTAAACTAATTTTAGTTCCTGGCATAGTAAAGTCAGAAGTGGATACATTATTGAAAAAAGGATAGAATATTCCAACCCCCCAACCCTCTGCACATTAATTCCATAAGGAGAATTAATTCAATAAACATTTATTTAATGTTTGTTATTTGCCAAGTAAGTATGGTGCTGGGAATACAGAGATGAATGAGTCAGGTTTTGCCCCAACAAAATCACAAAAGTCAGGGAGGCAGGACAGATAACACATGCCATCACAGAGGAGGGAGCATTATATTGTGGGAGTGTGGAATGAAATTTCCCTAGATGGGATGGGGTGGCATGGAAGGCATTCCTGGGAGAGGAACGGCTTAAGCAAAGGCAGTGGGGTAAGGATGTGCCTCAGACATCGGTGGAGAAGCTGGAGGGAAATGCTGTAGGGGGCAGGCATTGGGACCTCAAACCAGATGAAGTCGACTGACAACAACTCTTTTTTCAGTCAGAACATCAGCAGATTCTATTAGCAAGCAAAAATAACTTGCTCTGGAAGAAAAGCAAAGCTCACAGCTGTTGTTTTTCACCTAGTCACTGGTGTTCTTGAATAAAAAAATTAGGAGTTTGATGGTTTTTGAACTACTTACAGTAGTCAAGATGACAGTCTTTACAATATTTTATTAAATGTGTTTTCCTTCCATTGCTTCTGAATGCAGTTAAAGAATTTACATTGTATATATTTGCCAAAAGACTGAAAGTAATCTTCTTATTCAACATGACTCTGCAGTCCTAAAACAATAAGCCAGACTAATAAGTCTACTGAAAATACTCCTAATCAGATATCAGTTTGGTTAAACTGGATCCTTAAAGGTCAATAATTCAATTAAAATTAGGTACAGTCAGCCCAATTGTCTTAGCAAAATGTCAAGTTTATAACACGTCATAGGAACACTAGTTAAAAATCAGGAAATAAATCATTTAGACTAGATTAATGATGAGAATGTTCACATTTAAATTCAATCTGGTACCCTAAGATAGGGAAGAATATATTTCAAAGTCAAACTGAGAAACCCAGTGGTGGAGCCATACTTTATTCATTTCTTTCTCTAGGCAGTAGTTTAATAGTTAATGTGTCAGGCAGTTGACTTTGAACTCTTTGCCAGCTGAAAGTATAGTCTACCCTGGACCCTTTCCTTCCTGATTGCCCCAGGCCTGTGAACACTTTGCCATTTGGCACCAACAGCCCCTTGACTGACACCAATCTCATTAATGTCTCTACTAGTAAATGGGTTATGAACTCAGACTATCTGATTCCAGAGTCCATGGCACTAGCTCTTACCCACCGTGTTGTCTGTGTGGCTGAAGAGTCAATGTCATTAATGTGCTGAGTGTTGGGTAGGAGGTGCCTAAGGGGACTAACCATCTATTCCTGTTTTCTAAGCTTTATTTTGGAATCAAATGAAGTCACTGTAAAACTCATTATTTGGGTTTTATTGTTCCTACTTTCTGTAAAGATACCATCACAGGTATACAGTATAATACCTTCAACTTTAATTGGGAGTTTGGATATAAGAGTTTTTAATATAAGACATTGCTTATGAGGATTATATATTTTTTATTGAATAGCTATTAGAGTATATAGTTTATTGTGGTCTTATTGTTCCTAATATAAAATACTCTGAGATTTATTTCTTTTATAATTCAGTGTTTCTCCCCTCAAACACTGATATATTTCCTTATATCAGATGGGAGTTATATAATCCAACATTTTCACCTCTCCCTAGTTTTTATTTTATTTATCTTGGCTATCAAAGAACTCAGAATCAATTTTTAGATTTCATTGTGCTAACTTTCTGGTCTAATCTAATTATTCAACATTTTCCTTTAGAATTTGGCTCTTCTAATGTTTTAAGGTTTAAAATTATATTATTTATATCATTTATTTATTGTAAACAGCCTCAAATTATTGTATGTATATCTCTCACCAACCAAAATACCAAATGAGTTTACATTTCTTAGCATTTTTAATACTAACAACCCTGGACCAAGTCTTTATTATATCTTTATGTATCACTTTAATAATTTATTAACAGTTTTCCCTGATTTCTTACATCTCTCTCTCTGACTTACCCCGTGCAACACAGTTTATAGCACAGCTCTGGTTACAGTTTTCTGCTCTTCAAAACTCTCCAGTAATTTCCTGTTTTTCACTAGAATAAGTACAATCTCCTTAGCTCATTACTTATTAAATGTGATTTCCTTCCATTGATTCTGTGTATCATTAAGGAATTCACATTGTATATATTTGCCAAAAGACCAAAGATAATCTCCTTATTCAACATGACTCTGCAGTCTTAAAGCAATAAGCCAGACTAATCATATTAAGTCCCTGATATGGACTGAACCTAACATTTTAGGCTTTTCTCCCCCTAGTCTTTGTCTTTGAAATTTATAATTTAGCCCAACTTGACTACCTGTGGTCAATCTAAATGGCCTGGCCAGAAACCTGAGTTAAACTGAATTTTCCCCTCTTTCATCATTGTTCCCCACTTCATCCAACACATCAGTGAGGATCCTGCCTTTTAAATATATCTAATGTACACCCACCTCTTCCCATTTTCACTGCCTCCATGTGAATCCAGGCCACGATATCATCTCCAGAACTACTTCAGTAGTCTTCCGATCCATTCTCCTCAAAGGAATTATAATGAGCCTTTAAAACACAAAGAGCACCATGTCGCTATTCTGTACACAACTGTAAGGGGCTCAAATAAAATCCAAACACCTACCCTGGCCTTCAAAGCTGTGCATGATGTGGGCCCTGCTTACCTCTCCAAGCTCCTTTTAGGTTTTTGTCCTCCTACTTACTCTCCTTTAGCCACAGCAGTATCCCTTTAGTTCCTTGAGCACAGAAGTCCCTGTCCTGTTTTTGCCCAGGTCATATTTCTGCCTAGCATAGAAACTGGCAAACTATAATCATAGGTCAAATCTGGCCCACCACTTGTTTTTGTCAATAAAGTTTTATTGAAGCATCATGATGCACACTTTTTTAGGTATTGCCAGTGGCTGCTTTAATATGCAATGGAACTGTTGAGTAGTTGCAATGAAAAACAAATGGTCAGCAGAACATAAAATATTTATCTTTGTTCCATTATAGAATCTTCTTTGACCTCTGTGCTAGAGTATTTATCCCCTTGCTCTTTGGTCTTTTCTCATTGTTAGGTTCTCAAGTTAAATATCTCTAGATCTTCAGAAAGGCTTTCCTGATCACCATATCTAAGCAGGTCACCTCCTAAATTTCTACCATTGTACCAAGTTTGTGATTCCCTTATATTCACACAATTGTGCTTAAATGTTGCTTTACTGTGACTGTATCTTTTCTTTTTTCTTTTATTGGAATATAAATTTCTTAATTTTCTTAAGGGTAGGGAACATGTCAGTGTTGTTCTTCACTTTATATTCAGGTCATAAAACAATGCCTGATCGTGGTAGGTAATAAATGTTAACTAAACAAATGAATGAGCATGTCCTACCTTTTCAGCTCCATTTTTAAAACTCATTTTCCCATTGCTTGGTGAATATATTGAGATTTTTGTGCAGCCCCTTTACTCAGCTTATCTTGTACTGAGAATCCCCTCCCTGTGTACTGCCCTTGTGGGACCCACTTTGTCATTTAATCAAGTTTCACCAGTGGATTCACACAGTAGTCCTTAAGTCTTTATTTTTGTCTTGAGTTGTTGTGACAATGCATTCACCTGAGCAGAATAAAGTGGGGGCCCAGAGAAACACTTCCTTTATAGAAGAGTTACATCAAAATTAAAATAGAATAATTGACAGGCAAAGGAAAACTATGAAGAATCTTTAGTCAAAGCCATATAATAAAATCAAACTGTACTTGCCTAGAGATAATTTTCTTATTATAAAGTACAGAAATGTCTAACTTTAAACCAATAAGAAATACACATATAGCTAAATTTCCTAGAGTGTATATTGAGATATATACATTCCCTAATATAGTATGTCCTTAGTAAAAAAATATCATTATCAGTGATTCTTTAGTTTCTACTCTGATCTTCACATTAAGATAGAAGAAGAGAAAAAACTTTACCATTAAGGATTTTAGATTTGATCAAAGCAATTTCATAGGAAGATTCTAGAAATGTCTAATTGCTTTATAATCTTATGTGTATATTTATACTGATAATTTTGATGTATTAAAAACCATGTAAAAGCTAATTAATTAATCGATGAGTTGTGAAACCTTAGAGTCAAACTCCATGAAGTTTTTTGTACATTTGTCTGAAAGGAACACTAAGCAAGGAGCACAAGAAGGAAAGTATTTCAAAATACCCTGATGAAACAACTGGTGCAAACCTCAGTAAGAGGGAGAATTAAGAGAGGGGCAGGCATGGTCAAAGTTGTTAGGGGGAAGGAGTTTTGCCTGAGACCTTGGATATGAGAGGCTCGGATTTGTAAGCTGGGAGAAAGCCTGGGGGACTTCACTAAACTTTGCAAATGATTGTCATAGCATGTAACAGAACGTAAAAGAAATCGTGAACTCTTGTCTTGGGAAATATCTAGCACTATGTATATTTGTGCTTCTCTTCCAAGTTTAAGGGGAAGCTGAAGCCACTAATGCGTAAACCATGGAGAAGTCTGATAGCTCAGTCTAGATGCTTATTCTGTGAACAGAAAGTAAAAAGCCTGCAGGCTTCCACTCTGATTGTTTTATGTAGGCCATGAATCACTGTTGTGATGTATAAAAGTCAGTCATAAAGCTCTCCCTGAATACCATTACCTGGAGAAACAATTATATATAAAATCGTAACTTATTATTTTACATCTGTGATAGCCACAAGAAGAATCAATAGAATTATGAGTAAATGGATTTTTAATTATAAGGAAGTAATTTAAGTAAAGGTCCAACTGAATTCAAGAGGCCCAAAATTGATTCCTCCAAAATTCGCAAATAGCATTACCAGCTACTAGGAATTCAGAGGAACATTTAAAAATTTATTGCCAATCTCTTTCCCATTTACTTCATTTTGGGTTCTTCTGTCATCTTTCTACGGTATCAATGAGAATGACTTCTGGAAAAAGGAAGTCCAGTTATTTCTGGCTTTCAGATTTTGTTCCAGTGGCAGATTTGCTTCAGCTTTGTTCTACCAACATCTCTTAAGTATATGTTAAGCATAGAGAAGAAAAGTCACTTTAATTACTCTATCAATTCTAGTTTAGTGAGATCTTGCTACTTTAAGCCATATAATGCACAGGTGTTTTAAAACTTTGAGATTCACAGGTGACTAATACATGTGTACTTAGAACCTATTAGAGGTTATAAGAACATAGATAACGGAAGGGAACACAGATGTTTCAGTAAAATGGACCTGGTTTATAGAGTGTTTTTTAAAATTATACACCAGCTGTTTGACCTTGGGCATATAACTTAACATCTGATTCTGTGTGTATGCATTTATGTGTGTGCTTAATACACCTACATAGTAAGTTTTTTATGATGATAATGTGAAATCATATGATCAAATAATAGTAAAGAGCCTGGGAAATGATACACAATAAATTGCAACCATGACCATAACATTATTACTCTAAATGTAGTATTCACGTGTTCTAGGGGAAATGTGATACTTCACTGAGAGACATAGTGCCTTGGTGAGGAGACTATTTCCAGGGACTGGTTAGCTCTGTATAGTAAATGAAATTAGCTAACTCAAATCTCATTTTTAAAAACCATATTCAATGTACCTTTATTTTTCTCATTACATATATAAGCTTGCAGCACCAGCCTGTATTTTGCAAATACAGGTTTCATAAGTTTAGAAAACATAATGAAGATGTAGCTCACTTTAAATAAACTGGGACTGAGGGGTCAACATAGCAACTGCCTGAAAAGGCTGGGTCATATAAGAATCTAAATAGCAACAATAATGATAGTAATTTTTTATTGAGTGCTTATCAATCACGAGATTTATGCTAAACGTGTTACTTCATTATTTCAGTACCCCTATAATGTGAATATCATTATCAGTGTCTTGCTGTCAAGGCAACTGAAGCTTTGAGAGATTAATTTGATCTGAGATCACAAAGAGACTAGATGGAGGAGGCAGGATCTGTGTAGGGTTGTTTATGCTCTACAAGACACCACCTTCCCAGACTCTGGAACTACAGCTATAGTTATACAACTGTAACCTGTACTGTTATATTGTCAGTCATGATTTATCTTTGCATCGACATCAGTTCTTGTTGCTGAAGAATGCTGAAGCATGTAGTGGTGATGCATGGATGTGAAGCTGAGTCCTTTGACTTTTATTTAATGATATTAAAAATTTTTAATTTGCATATTTAAAAAAGTGTGCATTCCAATATTTTTTTAAATTTATTTTTATTGTACTTTTTTCTATTACCATTTATCCCCCTTATACCATCCTTCCCCTCACAATCACCACACCTTTGTCCATGTCCAATGTGTCCTTTTTTTCTTTTTGCTTGATCCCTCCACTCTCTCCTAGAACTATCAGCCTACTCTGTATCTATGAGTCGGTCTCTATTTTGCTTGTTAGTTCAGTTTGTTCATTAGATTCCACATGATTGATTGAAGAAGATACAAAGAAGTGGAAGCACCTACTGTGTTCGTGGATAGGAAGAATTAATATCATTAATGTGTTCATATTACCCAAAGAAATCTACTGATTCATTGCAATTCCTATCAAGATGCCAATGACATCTTTCACAGAACTAGAACAAATATTTTAAAAATTTATATGGAATTACAGAAGACCCAAAATAGCAACAGCAATCTTGACAAAGAAGAACAAAGTTGGAGGAATCATGCTACCTAATATCAAACTATACTATAAGGCCATAGTAATCAAAACAGCATGGTACTGGCATAAAAAAGACACATAGATCAATGGAACAGAATAGAAGCCCAGAAATAAATCCAGTATTAAAGTAATTTGAACAACACCAAAAATGGATTTCTGATTAAACTTCATTTTAAAGCCTACAGGACACCTTGGACCAGCTCGGTTTTTACTTGAAATTCACTGTGTTCCCACCCAGCTGCTTCTTCACCAACATCCAAGTACTTTTTTCTTTCCTGCCAGTCAGATGTGCCTGGGAGACACAAGACTTTTTTTCAGTAGTTCTTTTTTTAAAATTATATTTTATTGATCATGCTATTACAGTTGTTCCAATTTTTCCCCCCTTTCCCCTCTCCACCCAGACACCTCCCATTCCCTCAGACAATCCCCACACCATTGTTCATGTGCATGAGTCATGCATATAAGTTTTTTGGGTACTCTGTTTCTTATAGTACACTTTACATTCCCATGGCTTTTCTGTAACTAACAATTTGTACTTCTTAATCCCCTCACCTTTTCACCCATTCTTCCACATCCCCCTACTATCGGCAACCCTCAAAACATTCTCAATATCCATGGTTCTGTTCCTGTTCTTCTTGTTTGCTTAGTTTGTTTTTTAGATTCAGTTGTTGACAGATATGCATTTATTGCCATTTTATTGTTCATAGTTTTAATCTTCCTCTTTTTCTTAAATAAGTCCCTTTAACATTTCATATAATAATAGTTTGGTGATGATGAACTTCTTTGGCTTTTCGTTTTCTGGGAAGCCCTTTATCTGCCTTTTGATTCTAAATGATAGCTTTGATGGATAGAGTAATTTTGGCTATAGGTCCCTGCTTTTCATGACTTTGAATATTTCTTGCCAATCTCTTCTAGCCTGCAAAGTTTCTTTTGAGAAGTCAGCTGACAGTCTTATGGGGACTCCCCTGTAGGTAACTGCTTTTCTCTTGCTGCTTTTAAGATTCTCTCTTTTATCTTTTACCTTTGGCATTTAATTATGATGTGTCTTGGAATAGGCCTCTTTGCATCCACCTTGTTTGGAACTCTTTGTGCTTGTGCTTTGTGTCTGGACTTGTATGTCTATTTCCTACATCAAATAAGGAAAGTTTTCCTTTATTATTTTTTCAAACAGATTTCCAATATCTTGCTCTTTCCCATCTCCTTCTGGCACCCCTATGATGCAAATGTTGGACTTTTTGAAGTTGTCCTGGAAGCTGTTTACACTATCCTCATTTCTTTTGGATTCTTTTTCCTTCTTTTGTTCTTATTGGTTGTTTTTTACTTCCTTATGTTCCAAATCATTGGTTTGATTCTTGGCTTCATCCACTCTACTGTTGTTTCTCTGTAAATTGCTTTTAATTTCAGTTAGTGTATCCTTCATTTCTGACAGGGTCTTTTTTATGCTGTTGAGGTCCTCACTAGATTCCTTGAGCATCCTTATAAAGTGTTTTGAACTCTGCATCTGATAGATTGCTTATCTCCATTTCATTTAGTTCTTTTTCTGGAGTTTGATCTGTTCTTTTATTTGGTCCTGTTTCTCTGTCTCCTTGTTTTGGCAGCCTAACCATGTGTTGTTTCTATGTATTAGGTAGAGCTGCTTTGACTCTGTGTCTTGGTAGTGTGGACTAATGTAGTAGGTGTCCTGTAGGGTCCAATGGCAGAGCCTTCCATATCACCTAAGCTGGGTACTCAAGGTGTGCCCTTTGTGTGAGCTGAGTACACCCTCCTCTTGTAGTAGAGCCTTGGTTGCTGTTGGCAGGCCAATGTGAGGTTTTACCCAGGCCAGTCAGTTGCAGTGATTGGCTGTGACCACTGACCACCAACCTCCATCCTCCTTGGAGGATCAGTTGTGCAGAGGCAGGGTGGTGGTGCTCCAATGTGGTCTGTGGCTGTCCACTGGGTGCACTGGCACTGAGGTTTCCCAGATGGTGCGTGCAAGGTCAGCCCCCACCTGTGTTTTCCCTGCAGCCACCCCACCTGAGCTATAAAGCAATCTGAGATGGCTGCTACTTGTGCTGGGCTTGGAGGTTCCCAGGTGAAGCTCAACTGTGATCCAAAGCTGGCTGCTGCTAGTGCAGGGCCTGGGGCCACTTAGCAAGAAGTAGGGGCTGAGGACTCCCTGAGGCTGGCTGTTACTGTTTTGAGAGGATTTAAGAAGTTGTAAAGCCTGAGCCAAGACCTGCCATATGAAAAAGCTACTGTTAATCTTTTGGGTGGGCAGGTAAATTGGGTGGGAAGAAGCCTCAGGGGATCTCCAGAGCAGGTCAAATAGTCTTAGCCAGATTGATGGAGTCTCACATATGGCACTCACCTGCCAGCTCTGTGGCCTCTGCTTGCTATTCTGTCTGAGAGAAAGCTATCCACCAGCTATGGCCCAGATGCCAGACACTTCAGTGCCTCTCCCTATGCTACTGGGCCTTTCAAGCTGCTACCCTAGCACTGCAGTTCAGAGGGTGTAAGTCTGAGTAAGTCTGTGTGTGAGTTCTTTAAGAGGAACTATTCAGGACTCTAGCAGTTTCTTCCACCCATTCTATCCCTGCTGGTTTTTGCAGTGAGAAGATATGGGGACTTTTCTTTCTAAACCCTGTGCTGGGGGTCTGGTGTGGGATTGGGACTCCTTGTTCCCAAGATATCCCTCCCCAGTTTTTATCCACTCATGGGTGTGGGACCAGCCTGTTCTGGGTCTCCACATTTCTGCTTCTCCTATCTATTTGGATGGATGTGGTTTCTTTAATTCTGTAGTTGTTGGACTTCCATTCAATGTGATTTCTGACAGTTCTGAGTGATGGTTTTTCTACAATTTAGTTGTAATTTTGATGTGGTTGTGCGAGCAGGTGAGCCATGTTTGCCTATGCCTCTGTCTTGACCGGAAGTGTCAGTAGTTCTTGATTCTTTGATGTGAAACAGAGTAGCACAGTCATTAAAATCTGATCCAGCCTCTTTGCATCTTAACAATGTTAAACAGCTAAAGGAGATAAAATAAGAAAGAGATGCTTATGGAATGTCCAGTGCATATTTGCTCCATTTCTCATTGAGATTCACCTCTTTGCTTCTCCATTTCAGTTGCTTCTTTGGAAGATTGTGAGTTTTTCTCTTGCCTTTTTGCCTTCTTCAATTTTGGCTTATCGAATTTTTTAGTCTCAGCCAGATCAGAACCAGTCTGATCAGGTTTGTCTGTCACAGTTCCAGAGAAAGGCGAGCCAGGCAGGCGAGCGAGCAGAGTCCATTTTGCGAGTCTCCTTTGGCTTTTAAGCACTTACTGGACAGCTCAAAAATTGGAGAGAATAGAAACAAACAATCTTTAGCAGTTTAAAGCAATGTGCTGTATTGTTGCCATTCTTACTAGTAAGAAGTGACTCTGTACATGGTAAAGCATGTATGTTTAGCTGTATAATTCTTTTTTTTTCTTAACAATCTCACGTCTCTTCCTCTTCAAATTCCTGGCTGTGGTTTTAGCCTGACTGATTCTTCTCAACTGCAAAGACAAGAGCATATACTCTTGTTTTCACTGTGGAGCATGACTAATGGAAGGAACCACAGTCAACAGGTCTTACTCATGACCAAGCCTCAGAAGTCCACTTGACTTGTCCCCGGTTGGATAGACACAAGAAATAGAGGAGAGGTTACAATGGTGGCATTAAATTCTAACCTCCTGGGCTTCAGTGATGATTAAAAAGCAACACGCATAAAAAGGAAGTCATTATTCTATACACATGTAACTTAGTGGCGTATGCCCATTGCAGCTCAATGTGGCTGAAAGAAAGCAAGCAAAAAAAAAAAAAAGAAAAAGAAACAAAACAAAAATGAACAAAAACTCTTTCCCAAAGCTTTACAAAGTTAGTAACATCATTGAAAATCTCACATACAAATGCAGGTATTTTTCTTCTAATTCTTTTTATTTTAGTTAATCAATCAACTTTTATTGAGTTTACTGGAGTGGCATTGGTTCACAAAACTGTACAGGTTTCAAGTATACATCTCCACAAAACATCATCTGCACATTTCATCATGTACCCATAGTCCCAAGCAAAGTCTCTTTCTGTCCCTATTTATTCCCCCTTCGCTTCCCTTTGTCTAGACCCCACCCCTTTTCCCCTCTGGCTATCACCACACTCTTGCCTGTGTCTATGTGTTATATAACATCTAAATGTTTTTCACTTAATCCCTTCATCTTTTTTCATCCAGCCCTCAATCCCCCTCCCTTCTGACAGCTGTCAGTCTGTTCCGTGTGTCCATGCCTCTGTTTCTATTTTGTACATCAGCTTATTTTGTTCATAAGATTCCACATAGTGAGATCATGTGGTATTCATCTTTCTCTTGACTGGCTTATTTCACTTAGCATAATATTCTCCAGGTCCATCCATGCTGTCACAGAATGTGAGAGTTTCTTCTTTATTATGTCTGGGTAGTATTCCATTGTATATATGTATCACAGCTTTTTCATATACTCATCTACTGATGAGCACTTGGGCTGTTTTCATACCTTGGCTATTGTAAATAATGCTGCAGTGAACACAGGGGTGCAGATAATCTTTCAAATTAGTGTTTCAGGTTTCTTTAGATACATTTCCAGAAGTGGGATCACTGGGCTGAAAGGCAATATTTTGAGTGAACTCTGTACTGTTTTCCACAGTGGCTGCACCAGTCTACATTCCCACCAACAGTACACTAGGGTTCCCTTTTCTCCACATCTGAGTCAGTATTTGTTGTGTGTTGATTTATTGGTGATAGCTATTCTGATGGGTGTGAGGTGCTAACTCATTGTGGTTTTGAAATGTATCTCTCTGATGATTAGTGGTGCTGAACATTTTTTCATTTGTCTCTTGGCCATCTGTAAGTCCTTTTTGGAGAAGTGTCTATTCAGATCCTTTGCCCATTTCTTTCTTTCTCTTTTTTTTTACTTTGTTTTAAAAATGCATTTTATTGATTATGCTATTACAGTTGTCCTATTATCCCCCCTTCATTCCCCTCCACCCTGAACACCCTCTCCCACCCACATTCCCCTCCTTTAGTTCATGTCC
>CM052549.1:24733102-24785720 GCA_028533065.1 Trachops cirrhosus
AGCCTCTCCTCATTTTTTTTGAATTCTTATTTGTTCATTCTTTTCTGGTTGTTTATTTTTTTCTTCCTTCTGGTCCACTCCAGTGATGTGAGACCCATCTTTCATTCCATCACTATTGGTTCCCTGTGCACTTTTCTTCATTAAACTTATTGTAGCCTGCATTTTTTCATCTAATTTGCGACCAAAATCAACCAATTCTGTGAGTATCCTGATCACCAGTGCTTTGAACTGTGCATCTGATAGGTTGGCTATCTCTTGGTCACTTAAAAGGGTGGGTTCTGGCACTTTCCATTGTTCTTCTGTTTGAGCCATCTTTTTGCTGTTTTTTTTTTGTTTTTGTTTTTGTTTTTTTTGGTCTTGTTGAGCTCCTGCAGTGAGGGGCAGGACCTTAGGAGTTCACCAGGGCTGAGCACCCCAGTGGCTGGGTTGTGACGCTGTATGTGGGGGCGGGGTCCAAGCAGAAACAATGGCGGTTGCTCTGCTCTCTCTAGGACCTCAGACCCTTCCACTGCTTTCCGCAAGCCAACCGGGCCCCTGTGGCACCAATTCCAGTGTGGGTGGGCCTGTGCACCCCACGGGACCTTCCTTTTCAGTCAGTGCCCCAAAGCTCTATTTCCCGGTGCTGGGACCCTGAGTTGCATGCAGTGCCTTGCTTCACAATGGCCGCCTCGCTGGGTCTGCCGGTCACTACCCCCCGGCCTGGCCCACCAGCCACCTCTGCGTGTGCACCCAGGGTCTGCCTGCTGCGGACTTGCGCACCGCCGGTTGCTCAGGTGTCAGCTCCGCGTCCCCCGCCCGACTCCGCCCCTCCTACCAGCCTGGATGAACGTGTCTATTTTTAAATCCTTGGGTGTCCGACTTCCATACACTTCAATTTTCTGTCAGTTCTGGTTGTTATTTTGTTTCTATATTGTTGTTGTCCCTATCTTGGTTGTGCGAGGAGGCACAGTGCGTCTACCTATGCCTCCATCTTGGCCGGCAGTCTTTTGCCCATTTCTTAATTGGGTTATTTGTTTTCTTGGTGTTGAGTTGTATAAGTTCTTTATATATTTTGGAAATTAACCCCATATCAGATGTATCATTGGCAAATATGTTGTCCCATTCAGTGGGTTCACTTTTCATTTTGTTGATGGTTTCTTTTGCTGTGCAGCAACTTTGTAGTTTGATAGAGTCCCATTTATTTATTTTTTCCTTTGTTTCCTTTCCCACAGAGATACATTGGCAAAAATATTGCTATGAGAAATGTCTGAATTTTTGCTGCCTATGTTTTCTCCTCAGATTTTTATGGCTTTGCATCTTATGTTTAAGTTTTTAATCCATTTTGAGTTTATTTTTTGTGTATGATGTAAGTTGGTGGTCCAGTTTCATTTTTTTGCCTGTATCTGCCTGGTTTTTCCAACACCATTTGTTGAAGAGACTGTTTTTCCCCACTGCATGTTCTTCCCCACTGTATGGTTATGAAATACTAATTGACCATAAAGGCGTGGAGTTATTTCTGTGCTCTCTGTTCCACTGACCTACGTGACTGTTCTTGTGCCAATATTGTTACAGGGTGTAGCCAAGAGGGGGCCCCCAAATAGGGATTTGGAATGGGGTCCAGAACTCAAGGTGTCCAGGAGATATTAGAAAGACATATAAGATGTCCTCACCCCTCCCCTGCTATAGGTTTGCTTTGGGGGAAGGGACACATGGAGCAGGGCCATTGAGAGCTATTTTGGACAGCAACAGCTTTGCAGCTAGCCTCTGGTGTGGTCATTTAACATATCTATAACCTTTAACTGGTTGCATAGATATGTTAAATAGCTGTGGCCATGCTTTGAGCCAGGGGGAGGGAAGTGACTTCCACCCAAGATATAACTGGGAAGCAACTCCCCCAGTAACAGTGCCTGCGTGAGAGCTTGGAGATGATTGGCTCCATGCCATGGGGCCACGCCTGCCCAGACCCACTATGGCAGCCCAGTAAAGCTGGAAGGATATGAGAGTGCTGGCAAGTGTAGGAGATTGTGGGAGGAGTCAGAAATGTGGCTACAGAGGAGGATTGGTGCAGGGATTTAAACCCAGACATGGCAGGCTTTAAGAGGAGAGCCACGTGGTTTCGGCAGAGTGGAGATCCCCTGGCAGCTTTGCCAAGGAAAACCATGTGGTTTTGCCAGAGTGCTGACCCCTGCAGCTTTGGTGGAGGGGAGAACCACGAGGCTTTGGCCAGGGTGGAGACCCCCACAGCTTTGCGAGGAGAACCACATGGCTTGATCCTGGCCAACAAAACAGCTGATGGTGTCAGGAGCCTGAATCTACTTCTTTTCCTGAGACAAGGTACCCCAAATTAGAGCAGAGGGAGAAGGAAGGACTGTGTGCATCTGTGGGTATCCTAAAGGACTTTGATATTTTAATGAAGACATTAGGTCACTACTTTAAGTCTGTATAGCTTTAAATAAACATTTCCTTTCCTTTTCACAAATCTCTGGCATTGAGAGATGTCTTTCCTCTGGCGGTGGACAATGCGAACCTAGTGGGAGCTCCTTTCGGTAATAGTATATCATACCCCCTTGGTCCCTGTTCTGTAACAATATCACATTGTTTGGATTACTATGGCCTTGTAGTATAATTTGATATCAGGTAGTGTGATACCTTTAATTTTATTTTTCTTTCTCAAAATTGCTGAGGCTATTTGGCGTCTTTTGTATTTCCATATACATTTTTGGAATATTTGTTCTAGATCTGTGAGATATGCCATTGATATTTTAATAAGAATTGTGTTGAATCTGTAGATTGCTTTGGATAGTATGGACATTTTAACTTTGTTAATTTTTCCTACCCATGAACATGGTGTTACTTTCACTTATTTGTATCTTCCTCAATCTCTGTCTTCAGTAAAAGATATTTAAAAAAATTTTTTTAAATCCTCACCCAAGGATATATTTACTCATTTGAGAGAGAGAGAGAGAGAGAGAGAGAGAGAGAGAAAGAGAGATAAACATTGATCAGTTGCCTCCCACGTGTGCCCCAACTGGGGACTGAACCCTCAGCCTTTTGGTTTAGGGCACCATGCTCCTACCAACTAAGGTGCCCAGCCAGGCCAAAAATATTTTTCTTTAGAGCATAAGCAATAAGGCAATTAAACTCTAGAATAAACTCCTTCCCATTCCTCCAAAACAGAATGAGAAAAGAAATGTTATTTTATTGATGGATATACATTGGAAAATATGTATATAGTCATAATAATGAAGACGTTTTTTAAATTCTAAAACAATGCATTGATAGAACACAGAAGACGAGATGGTGGCTACAAAGTAGCATACACGTGATCAACCTTGACAGTATAAAATTAAAAGTACAGACGACAGAAGTTAAGAGTTGAAAGTGGGGTGGAGGAGGGCCGAGAGAACATCAGCAAAGCCAGTATCTACCTTACTAAATGCCTCATAAAAAATGGCACATAAAAAATGCTATCTATGGTGGATGGAACCAGGGACCCAGGTAGTGTCTAGTAGCCAATAATGAAAAAGCAAAGCCATCCAAACTGGGACCAGGCAAGAAGGGCAGGTAGTTGATTGTAAAGTGACATATATCCTTATTTATCATAGGAGGAAGTTAATGGAAAATATCAGGAATTGATCAAACAAAGAGCTCACATACCATATTATTTAGAGAGATACCAGGAGCCCAGGAGAAAATGGGCGGGGCTGAATGTTGTGGCAGAAGGAAATGGGGGTGGGGCCTGCTACCTGTGACTAGCAGGACTGCATATGACTGTGACAAATATTGAAAGTTAGTATTGTAAAAGAACTGTTATAGAAAATACTGTCTTGTTATATTTCTTTAAGTCCCTCTGACACTTCATGTGTGTGCATAAGTAAATGTGCACTGGGTTAGACAGCTTTTTAATGTTTATATGGGCTTGGAAAGATGTTTAAGTAGGCATAAGAAGAGAAGCTTGTCACTTTTTAAATTACGATACAAAATGACCAGGAAAATGTCCCTCTGACTGTAGATAGGCAGGAGGGAGAAGCACAGCCCTGAGGGCCTCTAAACCTAGAGGTGTGGTGAGGAGGACTAACAGCAGCTGAGAGCTCAGCTGGGCCAGGGTGGAGGGGGCCTGGAGCAGGATGCAGGGGAGGGGCTGTTCCTCAGACAAGCGGCCCCCTTGGCATAGATGCAACGCCAGGAAGCAGTTCTCGCCTGATGGGGAGAGAGAGATCCCTGAATTGATTGGGGAAACCTGGAATCAATATAAATACCACTTTTGTATCAGGTGGAATGAAGAATTGAACTACAGATGAAGCTGAGTTAAAGAAAATTGCAGTTCTTACACATTCCTGTGAGGCCAGTTGGTTGCAGAGGCAGAAGCTGGGGCCAGGCAGTGTGGTTGCAGAGGACGGCCTCTCACCAGACACCAGGCCGCTGCGCTGGGACGTCAGAGGCTCTGTGCTTGCAGGTCATTAACATGGATGGCAGAAAGAGGCGAACACCTGAAAACAGTGGAGAAATATTTGGGCAATTTTAAGGAAGGTGATGTGGGTTACTTAGAACTCTGGGGCTGGGCAGACTTGTCTGGAAGAGATACTGGTTGAGCTTGGCCTTGAAGAAAGGGTAGGTTTTAAACCTATCCTGGTTTTATTTTATATACATAGTTTAAGGACAGAAGTCTCATTGATATGTACTTATGTGTCCCATTATTGGGATTAAATAGAGAAAACTTTAAATTTAAGTACAAGTAGGAATTCTTAGTTGTTATTAGACAATACATGCTTTTTTCCAAAGAAATTACAGGGACACCTCAGAAATATTGTGGGTTTGGCTCCAGACCACCACAACAGAGCAAGTATAGCAATCAAGTGAGTTGCGATCTTTTTGCTGTTGGAGGGTCTTGTCTTCGGTTTGTAAAATGCAACACCTGTGAAACACAATAAAGTGAACTGTGATAAAACGAGGTGTGCCGGTACTGACGTGCTCCTCACCCGGACTGTGTACAACTGGACAAGTGGAAGTGTCCACAGACTACATACACTGGGAGTTTTTGTCATCGGTGGCAAATCAGACAACACAATAATTCTTTGAAGCTTCTATAGTCAAAACAACAAGCTGGAAGTTTCTTTTGATTTCAAAGATTTTTAAAAATAAAATTCACGTTTTATTTTTTGTATCTGTTGTGAAATGTGTTTGTTGAAGCAGTCTAAAAAGAGAAAAGAAACTACTGTTTTTATTTGGGGGAGAACAGTTGCTTTTATCCTACTGTTGAAACAAATATAAACATACTACTTCTATGTTCTCTTTGGTGTACTATCTTCCAGTTCACAAAAGAGAGAAATGGGAAAGTTAATGGATGTGAGAGAGTACAGGGTTTTGGAAACCTACTTCTGGGTTGCCTCTGCTTGAAGTCCATGGGCAATTTTAACTAATCTACCAAATTTGGGGCTAATGAAGCCATTCTGTTGTTAGCTCTTAGTCTTGGCCTACAGTCTTGCTTAGTGTATCTAGAAGTGATGTTTTCTCTGAGGGTGAAGCAAAGCTGGGTTTATCTGATACTAAAATTACCGGGTAAAAGTGGCAACTAACCAAACTAGGATGTCTTTTATCTTTCCAACTTCATTCTTTTAAACATTTTATTTACTTAGAGAGAGGGAGAGGGAAGGAGAAAGAGAGGGAGAGGGAAGGAGAAAGAGAGGGAGAGAAACATCAGTTCATTGCCTCTTGAACATGCCCTGACCACCTGGGGACCAGGCCACAACCCAGACATGTGCCCCAGCTGGGAATCGAAAGGCAGCCTTTCACTTTGCTGGACAATGCCCAACCAACTGAGCCACATTGGTCAGGACCCAACCTCATTGTAAATTTTTTTAAAAGATTTTATTTATTTATTTTTAGACAGAGGGGAAGGGAGGGAGAAAGAGAGGGAGAGAAACATCAGTGTGTGGTTGCCTCTTGTGCACCCCCTACTGGGGATCTGGCCCACAACCCAGGTATGTGCCCTAACTGGGAATTGAACCAGAAACCCTTAGAGTCGCAGGCCGGTGCTCAATCCACTGACCCATGCCAGCCAGGGCCATTTGGCCAAATTTAACTTTCTGAAGATCTATGCTAACAGATTTGAGCAGCAGATGCAGCTGGGATTTTGCATCGTTCGTGATTTCTTTTCATTCAAGAGATATTTTGAGCTCCTACAATGTGTGAGGCGCTAGGGATATAGCAAGTGGACAGACATTGCCCTTACCTTGATGTGGTCCAAATTTTAGTGGGGAAACAGAGAACAAACAAACAAAAAAATCAGTGGATATGATTGAAACAAAAATGAATACAGATTGTGATTGTGATAAGTACTTCTTAGGAAGTAAAAAGTGTGATGGATCAGTGCTTAAGAAAGGGTTTTCATTTTCTTTTTCTTTCTTTTTTAGGGTATTTTGGCTGGCCCATGAAAGATCAGAAGCAGACTATCATGTAGAATAATATGAAGAATGTTCTAGAAGCTGCAAAGATTCTGTGGTCAGTGAGCCTTGAAATAGTGGCACAAGATATGGCTTGAAAGGTTGAGAGGAGCAGATGATGTGGAGTCTCAGGCCGTGATGTGGCGTTGGGCATGATTTTAGGCATTACGAAAGACACTGAAGGACCACTGTAGCAGACACATTAGTGTCGTGCCCCCCTTACATCTCCCACCCTCACCTCAGCTTCCTTCTCTTCCCTGTGGGTGCTTTCCCGTCTAACTCTTAACTGCTGTCAGGCTAGTGGAGCAATTTGTCCTTAAGCACAGAGAAAGCCAGGAGGACTTACTGACAATGTTCACCTTGTCAATTCCCCAGCTCTTGGCCCTTGACTACAAGTGAGGGGCCACTAAAGCCCAGGTTCCTTGCTTCAGGTCTGACTAGAACTTCTCTGAACTAAAGTGTGACTTACAGTCCAGGGATCTCCTGTGAGATCAGGCAGAAGCTACAATCTTCAGGACTTTGCCTCAGATCTCATCATCCTTGACTCCTTCCCCTTTCCTGCCTATTCCCTTGTCTTTTATAGGCTCTTCCTGGGAAAATTTTCCTAATAAACCCCCTTTATATGAATCCTGGCATCACGGTCTGCTTTTGAGGAATTCAGCCTTAGATAGTCACTCTGCTGTTATTCAGTGGTTGGATTGTACGAGGAGTGTTTAAATCCCACCTCAGCCTCTTATCAGCTGTGTGTCTTTGGACAAATTTCTTAACTTCTCTGTAACTCAGTTTCTTCCATACAGTCATTCAGTACAATCATTCAGTGAATATTAAGTGAATGCCTACTGTGTTCCAGGCTTTGTTATAATACTAGGAATTCAAGTGAACAGAACACAAAAACCCTGGTCCTGATGGAGCTTGCATCCTGGAATTGGGGGTAGGCGGAACAGTAACAAACATCCTGATAAAGAAACACGCACAAACATATAGTATCTAAGAAGATGACAACTCTCAGGAAAAAACAGAGCAGAATGAAGGGAACGAGGATACTGTTGGGACAGAGATGGGTGTTGCAGTTTTTGAAATGATCTCTTTGAGAAGATGTCATTGAAGCATGTAGAAATAGCTAGTGCCAGGACCGGGTGGGTGGGTGGTGCTGCTGAGACTGAAGGACAGCAAGGGGACCGGGATGGTTGGGGCAGGCAGGGAAGGAAAGAGTAGGAGGAAGTCAAGTCGGGGAGAGAACAGAGGATCCCAGAGAATCTTGGAGGCCATTGTAAAGACTTGGGCTTCTACTCAGAGAGACTGGGCACCTCTGAGAGTTTTTGAACAGAGCAGTGACATAATCTGATTTAGGGTATTAAAAAGTCACTCTGACCACTGCGTTATGAGCAGATTGGGCTTGTGGGGGCTGGGCGGGGATAGGCATTAAAAGTAGGATCTGCTTTAAAGGGTTGAGAGGATGAAATAAGCCAAGATATGCAGTTTTCAAATAGTTTTAGATACTATTGTTCCTTAATCCTTTTTTCAATAGCAAATAGTGACTTTATTGAAAACTCTCTCCACCTAATGTCACTCTAGTGGAGATCTGAACATCAACTCGTTATTTTCCAGGAAAAATTACTAATTAACTTAGGGCCTGGCAAAGAGAAGGGGCTCTCCCCTGATCCTTGGCTTAAGACTGCATTCGGCAGAGTGGGTTGGTTTATGTGATCTTGACAGCAGATAGTTGTTCTACTTTGAGATTGCTGGGAAGAAAGAGTGACTTAGAGTCTAGTTAAAAAGGAGAGGCACATGTGGGCGAACACTGCTTACTTCATAATTTCCTAGGGCACAGTTAGGTTGAATAATTCAATGACTAATTTAGATCATACTCGGAACAAGGAAAAATTACTTGGAACAAAGAAGGACAGAGGACACTTTATCTTTCAGGTTCAGTATTTCCCATTGTGTTCTGGAGTCAGCTTTTTAAAAAGGGGGATGGTGGAGAAAGGTCAGACCTTTATTGCAAATATGAGGGATTTTTTACTTTTCTTCTTAAAACCTATGTGTAAGTGTTAGGTGAAGTATTTCTATTCTATAATCTTTTGTTAATTGATTGAGAGAGTTCTTTTTCTTCAAAGAGCAGGGGCTGTCGATAGTTGGCCAAACACCCAAGTGTCAAGTTCAAATACAAATGCTAAAGGAATTCACAGGTACTAGAAGAATCGTGGTTAACCTACCCAGGCCCCTAACCTTGGGTCCATGGACAGTACTATTGAGTTAGAACTTGAAGGAAGAAACTAGATGTGTGGAGAGGCGATAGGTCATTCCAGATGCTGGGAGGAACACAGGGCAGGGTGGAGAGGTCGGGATAGAGGAAGCCTATGTAAGGGATGACAAAGCACCGTGTGAGGACTATGAGAAGTATGGTCGGGGCTCTGGGTAGGTAGGTCAGCTGGTTAGAGTGTTGTCCCAACACACCAAGGTTGTGGGTTTAATCCCTGGTCAGGGCACATATAAGAATCAGCTAGTGAATGCATAAATAAGTAGAATAACAAATCAATTCTCTCTGTCTCTCTCTCTCTCTCTTTCTTTTTTCCTCTGTCTCTAAAGTCAGTAAATAAAAATTTAGAAAAAGAGAAAAGTACAGTTGGATAGATGACTAGAAACCAGCTAACACTAGGAGGAGGCCATTTACAGAGATGCCACATTTGTTTTCACTGCTAGAATTTCAGATTAAAGATGCACCAATGCGTGCTTCCTGGCCTCAGACCTTATGCTTCCCTTAGGAGACAGACATGAGCTAAGAGGGAAATAGGCTGGGTTTTATGACAGTACATTCTCAATGAAGTTATAAGAGTTAAGAGAGGTTTACAATAGGTGTCAGGGGCAGTGCGCTGGAGCACGCTACCTGAAGGGCGTCACGACAACTTGAATGTTTGTAGAACAGACTCTTGTTTTTGCTTGCTTAAGATTTTAAAAGTTTCTCAGGTTTCCACTTATTTTGAAACTCAACATTTAAAGTGTAAAATCCTTAATGCCAAAGACCAAAGTTTGGCTATCTTTTGTTAGCATTGGCATTTGTGTGAGCGATCTGCTTGGCACTGAATAAGAAGTGAATACCCTATATATCAGTTTAAGAAATTTTGTCTTCTAAAATTATTCCTTTTTTTTCTTTTTAGCTAAAGAATGTTTTCTGAAATATTTATGAAGGAGACCAGTTATAATTTATGGGTATATATTGCCCTGGCTGGTATAGCTCAGTGGATTGAGCGTGGGCCTGCAAACCAAAGGGTTGCTGGTTCAATTCCCAGTCAGGGCACATGCCCAGGTTGTGGGCCTGGTCCGCATAGGGGATGTGAGAGACACAACCACACATTGATGTTTCTCTCCCTCTCTCCTTTCCTTCCCTTCTGTATAAAAATAAAAAAAAATAAAAAAATTTATGGGCATATACTCTGTTACAACATCAATTTATCAGTATTTTATCCCTGATGACACCAAGTCCAATTAACATCCCTGAAGGATTCATCAAGTGTCTGCTCTACTTTGTCATTTAATGACAAGATCAAAATATATTATTTCTGCATAATAGTTCCTGGAGCAAAAGCAAAACTCTACTATCCAATGAAAAATGTATACTGTGCGACTGTGTTTGCTGTATTCGGTACGGTATTTCCAGGACCTGACATGTACAGGGCTTTCACCAAATACTTGTTGAATGAGTGAGTAGAACAGGTGGATGAGTGGATGAACGAATAAAAGGATGAGTGAATAAATTCCCTGGTAATTGGCCCTTCTCCCGCCTCTAGACAGATTGTTTATTTAGAACATCAAGTTGTATTTATTGCTTTTGGACCACAGAGCTTTCTTGACATTTTTCTTTATGCCTCCTATTTCCAAGTTTTCTGGAATGCCAGTTTTTTATGGGTGGAATGATATATTTTCAGTTTCCTTGATACACGTAGGAGCCAAGCCGGAAAGTTGACAACCTCTCCAGCATTGTCAAAGCAGCGGGTTTGCCTTCAATACAGGTGCAGATTATATTTTAAAAGTTCGCAGCATTTTCTGGGAAGAATTAAGTCAGTTCAAAGTAATTAGACATGGGGCTAAAACAAAAGAATTCTTGCTTCTAGAAATAGTTTAAACACATTTCCAATGTTTAAAGTTTCTCTCAGGTCCTTCCTTCCTCCTCTCCTCTTTTCTTCTCCTACTCTCCCTCCCTCCTGCCCCGTTCTCTTCTTTCTTCTTTGTTTAATTAACTACCTATATCTTGCCACTGGATCTGAGCGCTTTAATTTTAGAATGGTAATATTTTCTCCAAAGACACTTGTCTGAATGAAAAGAAGCATATCTCTTAAAAATGGGGTTTTCTGAAATTTAATCAGCATGCCTTCTTGTTTCTGCAGCTCTTTCTGCGTGTTAACATAATACGATTTGCCATGCTGTTAGAAAGTTGAGGATTTTATTTTCCCAAGCTCAGTGACTGGCCAGCTCTGTGGGACTAATTTCTTACCACGTTATTTTTCACAACCAGGAAAACCATTACTCAGTAGCCTCTTGGACATAGTCTTGCTAAACAACACAGGGGTGGTGAGGAATGATTTGGTACTTTTCCTAGCCCTTGTTTTTCCATTTTGCTCTGTCATTTTCCTGACATCTTCTCTTCTCCAAGGAGGTAGCAGATGACCTTTGACCTCCTGTACATCCTTCCCTTCCTGTTTTCCCCCCTGTCACCTAACAATGAGTAGCTACCTGCTGGTAGAGAAGAAGCTTCACATCCATAGATGTAAAAACTGCCAGTGGAGGAAGAGAGACTGGGCAGTGCCGCTGTCCATTGCGCACACACACTGCCCAAATCCACAGTGGGTTTATGCAATGCTAGAACAGGGGGCACCCTGTGGAGTTTTGCCTGAGACCCTTAGAAAAACTTGCTTCCTTCATTTGGTTTTAGTCATAGGTTGATACGATTCAGGAGAGTCCATGCTGGATGTTTTGGGGATGTCAAATCTGTGTGGCTGTCCTCTTGTACCTAACAGTGGAGATTAACATGCTCATAAATTTTGGAAAATGTCACCTGTAAAGGATATAATCGAGATAAGAGATGAAGAGAGTTCACCCAGGGGACACAGGGAAGTCCAGGTGGAGATTCAGGTATTCTCTTTTAGGATGTAGCTATCCTAGAGGAGTAATTTACCAGAGCATATTTGCCACTGATGACTTACTCCTCATTAATTCATCAGTTACTTAACTGTTCTAGAAGCACAGAGAGTAGACTCCTAAGGGCGCAGGTCTGAAGATAGAAACCTTTTAATGGCGCAGGTGGGGTAAGGGAAGAGCGTTGCTGGAGGAATTGGCAAAGGAGCAGGTGACCCAGGATGCAGGGTGGCACTGTGGAGGGAGGGCATGGGGTATGATGTGAGATGCAGTCGGGGGGAGCAGGAAGGGGGAGATGGGAGAGAGCCGTGAGGAGCAGGTTGAGGAAAGAATTGTTGGGACTACCGGTTCTGGTCCTGCCGAGGTCATCGTCTCCACACAAGCAGGTGACTGTGGGCGGTAAGGAGCTGTGGATAGAGCAGCCGCTTCTGGGAGAAAAGCAAATGAATGCAGCTCTTGCCTCTTTATATGATCTTGTATATAAATTCTTTAGGCTGCTGCATCACCATCCTGCAGGAAGTAGGCAGCGGTCAGGACGTTTTCAGGGCATTCAAGGGCTGTTTCTCAGGAGTCATTTTTAAATGTCTTGATACTCCTTTGAGTTTTACATTAATTGATGCTATTTGAATAGATGTGAAAAGATTTTCCTGTAGATGATATTTTACCTGCTTTTTAATGTAAGATCTGTAAAATTCAGGTGGGTCTGGTAAATTGACCGTGTGTATTGTCCCTGTTGAGAGAGAATACCAAGTTGGTGGGGCTCTCGGTCTGCTTCAGTAATGCGCTTCATGAAACCTAATAATAAAACGTGCATTTTCCCAGTTTTATGATTTTTGGGGGTCTCTCAAGTTACTGTATAATTATACAGAAATGCCCCCAATATTTTAATTCTTCTGTTATTTCTCATGGAGTGTGTTTTTTCTTTAATACCATCAGTTAGAAAGATATGTTAAAGCTTATAATTGTTTTCTATGTTTAAATACCTTAATTTGGGCCAGTTCTTAGTAATGTGGATTGAGGAGAATGTGAACATGCCCATAACACGTCAGAGTATAATATATTATGCCCGGAGAAGTCATCTAAACCTACATTTAGACCAACATTTTGAAAAGTGTGGAGGAGGGGGAATCACCAGTGGGAGGAGAGGAAACCTTTCTTCTTTTTCAAAATCATGTAGGTTGATGTATTTTATGTCTTTTTTTAGTCTATTAACAGTGTAGGCTTGATAAATATTCATGAAAGAAACAGCCGAGCACATATTCCTATGTGTTAGTAAAGATTATGGAAGGAAGACCCATTTTACGATAAGTATAAAGCATAAATAAATATAGATACATCACAACAAGGTCTAGACACCGCACAAGAACACACATCCCCTATTTAGTGTGATTGTTGCTGGTCATTGTTACTGCTAGTGTTTCGTGTGTATTTGTACATACGGGCAAGACAGTGCTACGTGCTGCATAAGAGGCGTTTGCTATTCTTTCTAGACATTTGTGCTCTTCTCATATTTGGTGAATTCCAACTCCACTGAGATCTACGTTCCACTATAAAAGCAGAAATCTTGTCAGTCTTCTGTTTTTTCGGAGTGCGGGGATTTGACCATTGGACTTAGGCCGGTCTACCAGTCAGAAGCTGGTGGTGAAAGAAAAAGGTGCCCAACAAAATCCATTCTACGGGCAGCAGAGATTGCTGAAAGGATGTGGAGGCAGAGGGTTCAGTGGTGACACCCAGAGCCCAGTGTTGGTGTCGCTATTGCTGTCTCTGCCCGATGAGGTGGGCACAGTGACTTCACACTAAAGGGGCAGCCTGATGTGGTGGTCAAAAGTGGTAGGCTTCGGAACTGAATGACTACCTGGGACTCAATCCCAATTGACCACTTACTAGCTGTGTTGATCTTGGGCCAGTTACTTAACCTCTCTGTGCCTCAGTTTCATCATCTGTAAATTGGGGGTGATAGTAGTAGCTACTACCTTGGGTTGTGAAGATTAAAACCATTAATATTTGTGACATGTTTAGAAAGGTGTCTGAATCATAGCCGACACTCCAGCAAGAGGAGAAAATTTCTCCGACTAAGTAGGTTTCAGAGTCAGGGAAAGCAAGTAAGATTGATTTGTGTTTCCACTGCTGAGACGACCCTATACTACATGCTAGTTATATCCATCATTCCCAAGCTGTGTGCTAACTAGCATCCGAAGGCACAGGGGTGTGATAGGATATTTTAGATTTTTGAGGGAAACACAGTGATACTTCACATCTGTTAGAGATCATGAGACCTATTAGCTCAAGGTAATTAAACTTTCATATATTTGGATGATATAAAATCTTTGCAAAGCTGGATTTTTTGGCAGATCTTGTGATAAAAAGCAACTACTATATGAAAAATTAATGTAGAACAGGAAATGAATGAGTGGCCTTTCTCATCTTATTCCAAGATTTGAGAGGGTGCGCAGTGCCCTGTAGATGCATATGCCCTATTAGTAAGTGATTTTGTCTATTCAAGAATAAGAAAAAAATATCATTTCTTTCAACAGTGCATACTATTTTTTTCAAACAGCCACTACTTTGGTAGGATATAAGCATTTATTAAGTTTAACCTTAACTACTTAATGGAACTGTTAGGTATTTCGTTGGATACAAAGACACTGTGTCAAAATTACCAAGATGACAAGGACACTGTACTCCAAGAAAGTTTGGGAACTTCTGAGTTACACTTTCAGCAACAAGGAGAATTCTCCAAAGGGCACAGTCATCTCTGGAGTAAGGAAATTATTCAGGGCCAAGTGGAAATCACTCGAGATTCCCCTCCGCACAGAAACAGAAACCTGAAAGCAATAGCCCATTTCCAGGGAGAACTGCAGCAGTTGTCACTGCCATGATGACTTGAAATATGGAGCGATAATGATGCTCATAGTACCTCCATTTATCTCCCTTGTTTGGCCGGTACAGGAGGCAGATGGGTCATGAAGAATTATGGCTTGAGTTTGGAGGGGATTTATGTCTACTTCTATCAATTTCTGTGACCATTACCACCTCAAGATTACATTAAATCAATTTCCAACTAGAAGATTTTTAGCCAACATGAGAAGCATAAATTCAGACGATTCCTGGGAGGCTTGGCTGTGGTTATAAATCTCCAGGGCCACTGCTGAGACAGGTAGTTTCTTGCTGTACTGGATTGGCTCTTGCCAGCTTGGTACCACTGTCATCAGTCCCGTCTACATCCTGGGTGGAAGTTTACCATTGAGAACCACGTGGAAAAGTTGTAGGTAAGATGAGATGGGAGTTATTATTACGGGATGATTGTGAGATGGTGAGATCCTGCTGCGCTGGTTCCCACCGACAGTGCAGCTGCTGCAGAGTTCTGCATAAATCACAGTTGTAGGGGTGTTGCAGACATCTCCCCAGCTCTGACACCCACCTTGCAATTCCTTTAGGGTCCAGGTGCATAAGCCTTCTGAGACTTCTCTCCCTTTCCCTTCATCATCTTTGGCTTTTCCCCCCAGGCCAGTACTTCAGGCTGAAGCGATTAGTGACTATTTCTCTCATCCTTTAAATTCCTCCTTCCAGGACTTTATTTTCCTAGTGCTTCCTGTATTCCTGTAACCTATCATTCCTACTTTAAAACTGTTATTCCAGTAATGCTCATTGTGGCTCCACCTCACCGACAAACAGAACCTCATGGGGATCTGCAATTGGTTCTCTGATCTGAGTAGGTTTTTTTAGTAGGTATTTTTTAAAGGTTTTATTTATTGATTTTTAGAGACAGGGGAAGGGAGGGAGATAGAGAGGGAGAGAAACATCAATGTGTGGTTGCCTCTCATGTGGCCCCCACTGGGGACCTGGCTTGCAACCCAGGCATGTGCTCTGACTGGGAATCGAACCGGCTACCCTTTGGCTCGCAGGCCACACTCAATCCACTGAGCTTTACCAGCCAGGGCTGGCATGAATAGGTTTAAAGTATTAATGACCCCATGATCAGCAATAAATGGAGGTCTGGTCACCCATGGCATGCAGCGGTGTGCTGTTAAGGGGCACATACAAGAACATGGCCACTTAATTTGAAGGTTCAGTTTTGCAGACAATAAAAATCCCAAGTGAAATATGAATAACTAAGCACTTTATTAAGCAAGAGCAAAGTGAAAGCAAGAATCAAAAGCGTATATCACCAGACGGGAGTTCACCAACATCTGAACATAGATCCAGGGAATCCCAGAGACAGCAGCATTCAGGGTCTGACTGGGAAAGTTCCCAGCGAAGTGTCCTTCTCTTGGGTGAGATTCCAAAACTCTCATTTTGGGGGCTATGCTTAAATATGTTTTAGACAAAAGTGGCTACGTGCCAAGGGCCTTGTGTGACTTAACTAACCAACAGGTCCCTCTGGGAGAAGGGCCAGGTCTCCCTGGAGGAACAGTTAAATATTAAAAGTACTAATCTCCTGGGGAGAAAGGCCAGTTCTCCCTGGGAGATAGCACGCCTACATTTCATTCTTATAATAAAGGTCACAGCTCCACACAAACAGGGAGGACTCTCAATGTCTCTTTAACCCATCAAGTGGCCAGATACTTGTATGATCAACCTGTGGTCACCTGGAGTCAAATGCTGCTAGAAGACTAGAGTGATAGGTAGTTACTGCAATAGAAAATGATAGTGAGAATAAAGAATGTAAGATTTGGGGGGGAGGTTCTTTTTTGTTTTTGTTTTTGCTTCTGTGTATGCTAGGCAACTTAGACAAAGAAAATGATAGAGATGAAACTTAAGTAAGGGAAGCTTTTGTGCCTTGAAAGAAATGTTTATTTCATGTACCACCTGTTCTAGATCCTATAGATGGCTGAATCACAACACAACTGAGTTCACAGACTCGTAAGATATTGAAATCCCCTATTGAAAGTTGGAACATTTACTGAGAAGAAGTGCGACTTGAAGCTTGAGATGGAGACATGTGGACTTCTTTCCAATTCTTCTGAGCCTCCCTTTCCAGTAGTAATAATATCCTTCTTCGCTTGTTGGAGGAAGTTAGCTTCCCCTACCTGAAGAATCCAGAGGTCTTACGGAAATGCTGATTCTGCTCAGCTCACCTTCCCTGTTTCTAGACAGGACCCAAATTAAAACAGGATCCAAGGTGGCCACTTCAAAAGATGGTCGGAGGGAAGCACCATAAACATGAAAAATTGCAAGCTTTTGCCAATTTGTATTGGCGAAAACATAGAGAATATGTATGGAAATGAATCCTGGGTGTGTTTGACCAGGGTGGAAAGAGCAATTTGTTGGATTAGACTGAATTTATTGATGTGAACGTGCCAACCAGAGATTCTGGTTCTAACAATTTGCTTGGTTGTTTCACTGGAATCTGGACTCAACAATTTCATACAGTAAGTGAAGATGAAATGTCAGAACATCCTTGATGGACTGTAGAGAGAGGTATATAAAAGTTTAGAGAGATGGGATTTATTATCGATAAACCGCTTACCAATCCCTTAGCTCTTACTCCCTTCACCAAGGCTTTGAAAATACATCAGTTTTCAAACAGGGGAGAAACCAGGATCCTTGAAAGGCTTTGTGGTGGCTGTTCTCTGCCACTGTGGTTCACCAGTCACAGTGGAGGCCTACGCACGTCAGCTGACTATGGAAGTTTTGGCCAGGTTCATCTCACAGTGGGTTCATTAAGCCTATAAACCCACCTCTGGGTTCATTTCCCAGTTACAGAATCCAGAGTTGGGATGAACATATCCAGTAATTAGCAGTTAGTTTACCGACCTGAGGAGTGAGGGCCATTATTGTAGGAAAGACCACGTGGAAGTTCCTAGCATTTCCTCCACGCACCACAAAGCAAAACAAAGCGATGTCATGTTTCTGGGAGGAATGAAGACATGAGCGCCCTTACTAACACTAATTATTTCACCACATTTTCATTAAGTCCACCTATTTGGTTTACACAGATGACAGATGGACTTTAAGAATGTGAGTAGATTATAACTTAATCATGTAATTATCCTCATCACAGCTGCTGATCCAGATGTTTCTTTACTTGGAGAAAACCAACAGCTCACAGCTTTTTCTGCTTAGTGTACTACCAGGCAAACTATATCTTATATTTTACTATATATATAAATTTTTACTATATATATTTACTAAATATATAAATATACTGAAATATTCATATATTTGATTTGGATTCGCTAAGGGGGTAGGGTTGCTGATATCCAATGAAAGCAGAGAGGAAAGGACAGGGTGTAGATGCTTTGGAGCACCTTGAAGTGTTGGGTTGGACAAAAAAATCCATATGGATTTTTAAAATAAAAGACACATTTTTCATTTTCACCAATTACTTTATTGAGTTGGCTATTTTGAGTATGTCCATGCTCTCTTGTGTGGTACAACATTGATTGTTCTCAGTTAATGTCTCAATTTGATCACTGTCAGCATCAACTTGTCCATCTGACTGAGGAGCATCATCCAGCAAGAAATCTCCAGCACGAAACTTCACAAATCACTTTTGACATGTTCGATCAATCACACTACCTTCTCCATACACTGCACAAATCATATGTTGCCTTTCAGTTGCGTTTCTACCTTCCTTGAAATAATAAAGCATAATATGCCAAAAATGTTGCATGTTTTCTTCCATCTTCAGTATTAAGATGGCTGCACAGAAATTCACCAATATTGATGTTTGTTTTTTAAATGCACGCTGATAGGACAGCTGTCACCGTACAATCTAACAAAGTTGTTTCGAATGGAGTTACAGACAACTAAGCTCTAGCACAGCCCTCTTCTGGAAAACCAAACAAACTTTCTGGCCAACCCAGTACTTCATGCACGGTGGTAAATGCGAGCGGAAGTCTAGGGCAGCTTCTTTCAGGCAGAACGGCAACAGAATCAGGTCCCTCAGGAGTAAACTGTGATCTTCTGTATAATGATAGTCCTCACTCCACAGGTCAATGAACCAATAAAGGGATTCCGCTAATCACTGAATAAATGTTTGTCACCTCAGCAGGTGAAGGCAACAGCCCACTGTGTTGCTGGCTTAGGGCTAAAAACATGCAACACACACTGTGAAAGGAAAGTAATGAAACATTAACTAGAGCTTTGTGACTTGAAGGAAAAAAGGACTGACGTGAAAATATATGTACTTAAAGCTACGTATTTTCCTCATTTTAGCCTCTCCTTGTCCCCTGTGATTTTATACAGAGTGTGCTGAAGGTGGTTTGTGTGACCCATAGGTTCATGTCGTGTGAGATGGGACTGGGAAGTAGGGGAGGGATGAGCCCGCCCCAGAGATCCTGGGCTTTGAGTTGGACACACCAAACGATGTACTGGCTCGAAAGCTCCTATCAGGAGGGGAAGTGTGTGATGAAGCTGAGATGGCAACTGGGGGATTGTAATTGATATTTTTCATTCTACTTGGCTTGTCATTTTTAAATCCTTTTTAAGTTTAGGGGAATTTTCACCAAATAAGTAGGCCTCTCACTGTGGAAACCAGAAACCCAGTGCTCCAACTTCATTGTGGCCTTGTGCAAACGTGGGACCCAGGCCCCTCCTGTTGGGTGACACACACCAGTGTCCAAAGCTGACTCTGCTAGAAAAAGGTGCCGGACAAACTCTACTCTGGTCCGGCTGACAGGCGATACCCCCAGTTTCCAGGGGCAGCAGGGGTGGAGGTTCTGAAGGCAGCGTGCTATGTCCAGAGGCGCTGCTGTTGCCAGTGCAAAGCTGTGTGTCTGTGCTCAGAGGAAGCAGAGCCTGTCCCCAGCTGCCGTCTCGGCTGGTCTGCAGGCCGAGTTAGAGCTCTGGCTGTGTAGCCTCTGTGCTTACTGCTCTGGACCTCCTGCAGTTTGTGTGGCAGTTCAAACATTTCATAAATTATTTGCATGCTTAAGCTAGTAGAGTTGGTTTCTCCCTCTATTGTTAAACAACTAAGAATCTTATGATACAGGTACTTTCCATGTAACAGTTCTAATCTTTGTAGTTACGATGTGAGGTAGACTTTACTAAACTCATTTCACAGGTGCTCAAACAGAAATTAAGGAACTCACTCCAGATCGCAATGCTAGTTAGTAAGACTAAGGGTTTGAACTCATGTTTACTTTTTATACGCTCTGTTCATTAATTTTCACTTAAATTGATTATGTAAATTTTATATAAATATTATATAAATATATACAATTGTTCTATATAGATGTATACTATACAGTTGTTAAATTATAAACAATGTCAGTATCTTAGTAGCATTTATATCTTGGCTTAGTTTTCTAGTTATTTTTACTTATTCAACTTCCTCTTAGTTGTGAGTCATGAAAGATAATTCTGTTGGTCTCATTATAGTTAATGTATTTTGTTCTCTGGGGCTTGATATGTTCTCAAAAAGCTCAATACTACCCTCATGCAAATATTTAATCAAGCAACATCTTCATGCCGTTCATCTATTCTTTTTAAACAAGATTTCTTTTACCCATGTTGTATTTACATCTTTCTTTTTTCTTAGAATTACAACATAACTTTGAAGTGAAGCACATTTTGGAGCACAGCTGCCTTCGTATAGCAGGAGGCAATAGGAAATTGTGAAAGATAAGCTAAAATCGAATGGAATGGAAAAGCAAGCACACAAACAAACGTGCTGGTAACTTCATTCACAGTCAGTTATAATAGAGACATGTTTTAAAAATTTTTAATTCTATTTTGTGGTTTCAGTAGTGGTGGTAGTTATTTATCTAGGCATAATGAGACAATATATCCTCTGAAGGGGAGATATCTTTTAATCAATAAAATTGTTTCTGTATTATTTCATTAATATTTATATCTAAACACAATACTGTGATGAATATTTCACACACATAAGTGCAGTTTGACATATTGTGTATAGAGATACATTTATGATGAGGGTTGAAGGGAATTAGAATGTTCTTTAAAAAGCCCAATAGAGCAGAACTATCATTGTTTACTTTAACCACCTTTCTTATGATCATGTCAAGCTGTCAAATATTCCTTTGGTAAGGAAAACATACTATGGTATAAAAGACCTCTTTCTAGCACGTTCTGTTACGGTTGTTTGTCTTACCTATGTGAAAACTGTGTTTGAGAATAAAACTATGAAGATTACTTAAACTGCCACCTTATTTGCCATTCAAATTGTACTTTTAAAATTCATTAGTTGCTTGGAAAGACCAGAAGTGCTTCCGATTCATCATATCTAGCACCTTGTGTACACAAGGCACCAGGTCAGCCACTTCCTGAGTACATCGGGCAGGATGACAGTGACTCACTGCAGCAAGGAGGGCAGGAATCTGGGCCCCACGCTGGAGTGAGCGTGACCAGGACTAACAGCTTCCTCTGCACTGACCCACAGGCCGGACCGCATGGCAGTGCCCCCTCCAGCCGGAAGTCCATGACATTCACTCAGATTTAGCTTTTATTGCTGGCAGACCTCTGGTTGAAGAAATCTAGCAATGTGTTATGATCTATTCTAAGGCAGGCACCAGTCACATGTCATTTTTTTTCTTTGATAGAATTTGCACTCACTTGATCTGAGAACCGTCCACGGGTGCATCCTTCAGTCCTGTGAACCAACACAGCCATCTTATTGACACGTGAATAAAAGGCATGCCCTTCTCCTCCCAGAGTTTCAGCAACCATCTCCAGGTAAATGACACCCAGATTTGTATTTTTATCTTTGGTCTCTCTCCTGAGTTTCTTACCCTCATTTCCAACAGACAGAGCAGAACTGTCTTTGTTGAGCTGTGTGTTCTTCCTTCTTAAGGAAGCCTAAGAGTACTGGAGGAAGTGCAGGTTCAATGCATCGCAAGAGGGGAAGGTGGCAACAGGAGGAAAGATGTACCCTTTTACCTTTCAAAACCATTAACCGCATTTCTTCTTTAACATTATTCAGATGCTCAGGGAGGAGTTACACATTAAAAGGGGATAATATGTTTGGGGGTAATATGGGTGACAAATACAGAGCCAAGGCACTCCTTTACTAAGAGCTGACTGGTGTATTAGAGTCACTTCTGTGGCTGTGGTTGGATGGTCAGCAATCCTGCATTGTGTTGGGAGATATGACAGAAGAGGGTGTGGTTTATAAAGCTCTGAGGAGTTGTAGTGTTGTTGCACGAGGTACAAGACCCAGCAGGGCAGGCATGCAAGTAGAGCTGAATTGCAGAGGGGCTGCTGAAAAGAAAGCAGGCATTTAAAGGATATATTTGATCACCTTAGAACTTGCACTAAATCAACACCTGCCCTTGCCTATAACTAACGGTGTAAGGGACGTCTGTATGTTGAAGTCTGCTTTACTTTGGTTTATAGTAGAAGATTGGTCATATGCCCCTCTATAATCTCCTATTGTCTTATCCCCTTGTCTTCTGCTACCATTATTTCTGCCACCACGATCACATTTCTTTTCCTGTTTTTCTTCCTCTTCATTTGACAGACATTTGCAAAAATAGGCATCATTGTAGGTATCATGGGGGAAGAAACTGAGAAAAGAGGTATAAGGTGTGTGCTTCTCCTTTAATTATATAATGTCGATACCAGGTACCCATCCATGTGTTCATTCTCCTGTTTGAGCACCATCCTCCCCACACTCCCTCTTGGACAAAGTATAGGAGAGGAGTATAGAATTGGCCAAGGCCAGAGAAACAGTTTAATCCCAGTTGGGTACCGTGTGTTATTTCTGTGTCATCCAGCCCAACAAAAAGACTGAATTGTATGGAGATGTTTTTCTTTATGGATAAACTTCAAACTACGTATTTTCATTGATCATGTATTAATGACGATCATGCCTTAATGATGCCCTTGGCATTTCAAATTGATTTATTTCAAGTCTGAATAATCTTATACACCACTTAAAAAAGAAACTGGTAACTATTAAAAGCTCTTGTCAGTTTAAAAAAGGAATCGGGTCACAAAAGGACAAATACTGTAGGATTCCACTTACGAGGTATGTAAAGTAGTCAAAGTCACAGAACAGAAGGTAGAGCGGGGGTGACTAGGGTTTGGGGATGGGGAGTGGGAAGCTGCTGCTTAGTGGGTGTGAAATTTCAGTCCTGCAAGATGAACAAGTTGTGGCATGCTGTCACACCAGAATATAAGTGTACTTGACACTGCTGAACTTCACACTTAAGTATGGTTACTACAGTGAATTTTATGATATGTGTTTATTACCATGACAAAAAATTTCTTTAATTAAAAAAGTACTTGCCAGGATTTTATAGAGGAAACAAAGCAGAGCGTTTATAGTACACCTTCAGGGAAAACCTTGACTTCACCTTAGGCATTTCTCTTCCCTAAAACTCACAGCCGGGAGGTGCAGGAGGGTGGGGGACACTCTCTCCTCTGGCCCTTCCTCATGGGGGAGTGTGAGAGTTGGGCCTGGGACAGGAGGCAGGATCTTGGGGTCGCCCATGGCATACCAATGGAAACAATAGGTGAGATCAATTTTACTGTATAATTATGGAGGTGAAAAGAATAGATATGAATGTATTTTAAATGTACCGTCAGCTTTAGAAGCAATTGATAACAATTGTGCAGCAAGAACTTGAGGTTAGGAACTGTTGAGGCAACATTGAGGAAACTGAGATTTCAAGTGTTTAGGTGAGTTACCCAGGGTCAACTACACAGCTAGTAAGTAGTGAAGGTAGGATTTAAGCCCAGGTGGCCAAGGGGACAACCCACGCTTAGTTTAGCTGTTGTGTCATAACTGCTTCGCTATGAACATACAGAATGTTGGGCAGACAATTATAAATGACTGATCCCAGCTGGAGGATGTTGGGCATGTCAGCTGGTCACTCTGTTTTTCCCTAACACTCTTGATAGGTGCTGTATGATTCTGTGTATTCACGTTGGTCCCTGAGTAAATGTTTAGTGGAATGGGATGGGCCTGGCATGAAGGGCAGAGCACAGTGGTCCTCATCACAGGGCACCCTCTTATAAGTAAAGTTCTAAGCTGAGCATTGTGGATAAGATCTACTCTGAGAGCAGAAACGTCTTAAATCTTTCTTATTTATTTATTTATTTATTTATTTATTTATTTATTTAGGGAAAAGGAGGGAGAAAGAGAGGGGGAGAGGTTGCCTCTTGTGTACTCCCCTCCCACTAAGGACCTGGCCCATGACCCAGGCATGTGCCCTGACTGGGAATCGAACTGGCGACCCTTTGGTTCACATGCCAGCACTCAATCCTCTGAGCCTCACCAGCCAGGGCTTACATTCTTAAATGTACAGGGAGACGGTCACTCATCAAATACTCTCAAGATTTTCAGCCACTGTGATCAAGATGAGAGTTAATTATGCCCTTATTGAATATTGATTTAAGTCTGTAATCATGGAAAAATTTTATTACATGGCTGTGCTGTTTTTATTAAGTGTCCATCTATAGGTATTTGTATATCGTTGTCTCTAGGAAACCACTAAAAGTTAATTGCAAAGAATCCAATTTTCTTGACTTTAGAGACTAATTTGCAAGAAATTAGGAGCATAAAACACATTTTAGAACAGGAATTCTATATGTCAGAAGGTCTGAAAAGCCAAGAGATTAGTATAAAGAACTTTGTTATTTATATGCTGTCTATGGGAACATTCAGACATAATACATTCTGTAGAAAAGGGACTCTGTTTTCTTCCAATAACTTGGAACAAAAGAGTTAAGAACACAGAATGCTCCTAGGGGGGAAGAAGGAATGATACTTTATTGCTGCTGAATTCATGAATCTGTTAGTGAAACTCATTTAATCTTTAGATTTAATATGTCTTTTTTATCAACAGTGAGCCTTTCCTTTGTGTCTACTGTAGAAAAATAACACCAATTTAGTTCTGTACTTTGCCAGCCTCTGCTTGTCACATGTTTCGAATTATTACAGTTGTCCATCAGTTGTGTTAAGGCAGAATAGAAAATGAGGCTGTTGGCTGGTTCCTACTGATAGACACAGATTTCTGTAAGCCATTCATAAGGATATGGTTCTCATTCTTTTCTGTAGGATGACGACTCTGCATTTTTTGTTCAATTTTTGTGGATGTTTAACTTCTGGAATAATATAAAGTTTTATAGTCACGAAGATTTGGTAGAAGGTTCTTACTTTCTGAAGTTCACGATGTTGGAAGGAAGCACTGTTCCGCCCGCAGTTTGTTTTGCATTCCTTGAGACGAGCTAATTGAGGTCACAGGGCTCTATTAAAGGTTTTGCATGTGCAAGTAGATATTCTGACCAGAGTAATGGATCAAAATGGGCAGTTAATTCAAGGTTTAAAAATTAATATAATCTGCAATTTTAATGGTGCAAGGAAATGTAAAGGTCTTTTAGTTCAACACATGTATTTTGCAGATGAGAAAACAAAGGTCCTGAGAGCCCTTGGTTTTAGCCCAAGGTCACGTAGGTGGTTAATGGCAGAGCTGGTGTCAGGAAAGGTCTTTTGCCTCATAATTCAAGTCTCTTCAGTTTTTAAATATTCAAATGGTAAGTCATAGTGAAGAGTCCAGAGACTAACAAGACTAACAGCTGTTGTACCCACCACCCAGCTTTGTCAATCCCATTGTTTTCTTATATACGGTCCCTTTATATTTTTTAAAGAAATAAAACATTCGGTAAAGCTCCTTGGATAATTTTTACTGGTAATACTTCACTTTTTTTATTATATTGTATTGATTATGCTATTACAGTTGTTCCGATTTCTCCCCTTTGCCCCCTCCACCCAGCACCCCCTACTTCCTCAGGCAATCCCCCAACCATTGTTCATGTCCATGGTCGTGCGTGTAAGTTCTTTGGCTGCTCCATTTCCTATACTGCACTTTCCATCCCCATGGCTATTCTGTAACTACCTATTTGTACTTCTTAATCCCTTCACCTCTTCACCCATTCCCGCATAGCCCCCTCCCATCTGGCAGCTATCAAAATGCTCTGCTATCTGTGATTCTGTCTCTGTTACTACCTTCCATATTTGCTTTTGTTATGTGAAGTGCATAAATAGTATCTATCTGTAAAATATATGGTATTGTTTTGCATGGTTTAGAACAGTATGTGAGTTGAATCATATTTTATGTATCCTTCAGAAACTTGCTTGTTATTATTCAACATTGTTTTTGAGAATTCCTTAATGCTGAAGTACATAGCTATGGCTCATTTATTTTTGCTACTTTACATATTGTGAACATTTTACAATGTACTTATTAATTCTTCTGTTGAATATTTAGATTTTTCAAAAAATTGGTATCACAAACAGTGGTATAATAAACATTCTTTGCATGTGGCTCCATGTGCACAAGTGCAAGAATTTCTCGGCAACGTACTTAGAAGTTATAATCCTTCAGTGTTACACATTATTGTCAAATTATTCTCCAATGTGTTGTACAGCAGTGTTATGTAAGGCCAATCCAATGGATAAAAAATGGTTTATCACTGTGGCTTCATCAGTATTTCCTTTATTAATAATACAGTTGATTGTCTTTCCATATGTGTACGTTAACTATTGCCACAATAATACTGGGTAGCCAGCCACCTGAAAACTTAGAGGCAATCATTTGTTTTTATGGGTTTGCAGGCCAGCGGGTGTGGTCCTGTTTCAGGATGCAAGTGTTTGGATCTATGTCTGTGTGTTGTGTCTCTTACGTTCCTTGGGCCAGTGGGACACCTAGTGATTCTCTTCTTGGAGCAAAGGCAGGAGCAGAGTGTTCAAGCCCCAATACCCTAGGACATTTCAGGTGCTTGCTTGTGACACTTCTGCTTCTGTCCCAAGGCACTTCGCTGAGTCCAACATCCACAAAGTAGGAAAAGACTCACCCCTATGAGACTATGGCATAGACATGAAGGCATAGAACTCCTCCAGGGGAGGGAAGAGTCGTCACCAATTATTTAACTGACCACAACACATTCACTAGCTGTTTGGTTTCATCTTCTGTGCATTGTTGGTTCATAGTCTTTGCTCCTTTGGTCTTGTGTTGCTGCTTGCATTTTGCTTATTTCTTTGCAGATATTATTTATATAGTACATATTCTGATTTTTTATCAACTATAAGATTACAAAAATCTTTCAGTATATGACATCTTTTCACTTTGTTTATGATATTTTTCTTCTAAAGAAGTCTAAAATTTTATAACAATCTAAATACTTTTCCTTTATGGTTTGTGCTCATTATGTTTTGTTCTAGAAAATTATCTCTGTCCTGAAGTCATTAATATTTGATCCAATGTTATCTTTTAAAACTATGAAGTTTAATTTTTATATTTAGGTCCATAATTTCCTCAGAAATTTAAAATTTTTTTCTCACATTTTTTCCCATAGATTCTCTTAGGTATTCTATATAAATAATCATATCATTTCTGAGTAATAAAATTGGGCTCTTTTTTTCCAATTCTGAAATCTTTTATTCCTTTTTCGTATAATACTAAACTAGAAAAATATTAAATAAAAGTTGTGCAGCAAGTAATTTTAAAGGAAATATTTTTAATGTTTTACCACTGTAGATTAATCACAAAAATAGCAATTAGAAAAATAAATGTCTAGCTAATTTTATATACAGAGTTAAAATATTTTTATAGAATACAGGCAAAACAAATGTATTTCCAGGCAAAAAAAAAAGGGGGGGAGGTTAGCAATTGCATACCTTTACTAAAGGCAAAACTGAAGAAGAAAATAAAATCCATAAAAGAAGGATTAAAATGCAAGAAGGATTGTTAAGAAAATAAATTGGTATACCTGTGAACAAAACAAGGTTTGGTTGAATAAAATAGCAATAATAATAATAATAATAGATAATTATAGGAATATCAAACAAGGTAGAACTAGACACCAAACCATGATAATGTAATGGGTGAGGAGATTAGGTTAAAGCTCTGAGGTCCATATATTCTTTTAAATATGTTATTTAATGAGAGTAAATATATTGATAAAATGTAGATTCTGTGATTATAGATAAGAAGTTCAAGGGTAATCACTAAAAAATAAAAATAGAATCTGTATTAACCAGTAGAAGGTGATGGGAGAGAGAAAGATTTGATCAATCTAGAAGAATTTTGGAAAGGTAAAAAAAAAAAGGAAAAGAAAATCATGTAAACAGAAATCCAACAAAAAAACTGTAGGAAAATCCCAAAATGTAAGGACAACAAGTTTTATTTTTTTTAATGAGAAAGGATTAACTAGGTACATAATAACCAGAAAAGGTTCATATAATTATATTAATGTCTGAAAAAAAATAGTGAAAATAAAGATTTAATAAAGATAATGACAACAAAAAGGAAATTGAAAAACAATGTAATGGTCAAGAGATAACATAGCCAGTTCTGGCTGGTGTAGCTAAGTGGATTGAGTGCCAGCCTTCGAACCAAAGGGTCGCCTGTTCGATTCCTAGTCAGGGCACATGTCTGGGTTGCAGGCCAGGTTCCCAGTAGGGGGTGTGTGAGAGGCAACCACACACTGATGTTTCTCTCCCTCTCTTTCTCCCACCCTTCCTCTCTGTCTAAAAATAAAAATAAAAAGAGAGATAACACAGCCAAAAATTGGTTAACTGGAAGAATAAATAATCATCAAAACTGATAAAAGTAATCAAAACAAAGATTCAAGTGTATATTCTTAGAAATGAACAAGATAATCACAAGTACAACAAACAAAGAAATAATAAAAGAATGCTATGAAAAGTTTTATGCACATAAATTTGAAAACTTAGACGAAGTAGACTTTTCTGAGCAAAATTCACAACAAAACTAAACATAAAAAATAAAGCACCATATTAGATCTATAACCATTGAAGAAATTAAATTAGGAGTTAAAAAATATACTACCAAGGCAACAACCACTCTAAATCATTTTATAGGTGATTTATATAAATATTCAAGGAACAGATAATTCCTATCTTCTGCAACTACTATGAAGAATAAAAAAGGGGGGGTAATTCCCCAGCTAATTTTGTGAGGCTAGAACCTTAAATGTTGAAACAAAAAGTACAAGAAAATAATGTTGTTGGTCAATCTCACTTCTGATCATACTTGCAAAAGTGTTAATTCAAACATTAGCACACAGAAACTAGCCATGTACTTAAAATCCATCATGACCAAGGAAGACAAAGGTGGTTAATGCCAGAATACCTGCGCACACATTTTCCCACATTAACAGTTAAAGCAGAAAGGGACATGGCCGCCTCCACTGAAGATAATGTAGTATTCAATACAATTCAGCATCATGTAGGACAAAAGCACTTACCAAGAAAACATTTTTGGAACTGGAAGGGACTTTCCTTTACTTGATAAACATATCTACCAACATGCTGGGCCAAAATCTCAGGAGAGTGATATTACAAACATTCTAAGAGAGTATAATAAAGGAAACCAAGAAGGACCAGCTGGATAAATAGGAGAAAAACCTGGAGTGTGAAAGAGGGAAGCCAGAAAGAGAGCGGTTACCAGAAATGGTGTGGTGCAAACCCGAATGCCACAGGGCACCTGACAAGAGGAAGACTGAAGAGTAGCTGTTGTGCTCCCAGAAATCACTGCGAGCTATTATAAGGGTAGGGGCATGGGATCACAAAGCACCTTTAATTTCATTTAATACCTTTAAAAGATCTGATTTGGGAAAATATTAAGCTGTGCTGCTACCTCATATAATACTCTAAATTTCAGTTGAATTAATGGTGTAAATATAAGAGGTAAAAATATAAAACATTAAGAAAAAGATAGGTGAAAACTGAATAGCACTTAGAATGAAAATGTCCCCTTTAAGTATATAAGCTTAAGGATTTTATAAAGGTAAAGATTTATAAGTTTATGCACTTAAAATTAGGGTATCCTGTCTGTGTATTAATATGACTGAATATTCATGACAAGCTCTAAGTCAGTCTGACCACTATGCATGTTAATAATCCACATCAACTAAATTAAAAGGCAAGTAAATTGTGAAAACTATCTTTAACATATAAGATAGACCAAGACTGAATACATCTATTATGATTCATTTACCCCTCCCCCCCAAAAAAGAAATAGAGATGACGCAAACTATTAGAAATGCAACATGAAAGCATGAATGAATGAATGAAGCAAATGAGACTTAATTGGATTTCCAATGGGCTAAGCTTAAAAAATAAGAATCCATTCACGAAGAAGGGTGTGGGTAATTGTGTACTCACATGCTGAAAACTGGTACAGTTATTCTGAAGGACAGTTTGATAACACAGTACATATAAAAATGCCAAGTCTCCATATTCTTTTGACTAAGCAATCCAATGTCTAGACATTGAGCTTAAGAAAATCACTGGACAATTCTACAAATATTTATGCAAAAATTTTAATATTAGGTCTCTCATTAGTTTTTATTTGAGGGCAACCAATGAAACACAAAGAAAATTGGATTAGGCAAGGGAATGCCAACTTCCAGGAGTTTTTATTTCATTTTAAAAAAGTACAGAAATTCTTTCCCAATGTTTTGTGTCCAATGAAGAACAGCCAACTCCATTTCTTAGAGGTTGATTCATGGTTTGTAGTTTCTTTAAGTTTCAGTTATCTTTAGTCTCTCCCATTTTTACTCTTTTTGTTGAATTTATTGGAGCGATGCAGGTTTCAAGTGTACAGTTCTACAACACATCATCTGTACACTGTACTGTGTGCTCACCATGCCAAGTCCAGTCTCTGTCCATCACTGTTTAACCCCCTCCACCTCTTCTACCTCCTCCCACCACCCTTTCCCCTCTGGCAATCACCACACTGTTGTCCATGTCTATGAATTCTCTCTCTCTCTCTTTTTCAATCTTTTCACACTTCCCCACCCAGCAACAACCCCTGATCAGAGGGGGTTGTCAGCCGATCTCTATTTTTGAGTCTGTCTCTATTTTGCTTGTTAGTGTATTTTGTTCATTAGAGTCCACATATGAGTGAAATCATATGGTATTAGTCTCTCTTTGACTGGCTTATTTCACATAGTATAATGCTCTCCAAGTCCATTCATGCTCTGATGAAAGGTAAGATGTTCTTTTTTATGGCCAAGCAGTATTCCACTATGTAAATGTACCATGGGTTTTTTTTATCCACTCATCTACTGATGGACACCTGGGCTGCTTCAATATCTTCACTATTGTAAATAATGCTGCAATGGACATACTGGTGCATATATTCTTTCAAATTAGTGTTTTGGTTTTCTTCAGATACATTCCTAGAAATAGAATCACTGGGTCATAAGGCAGTTCCATTTTTAATTTTTTGAGGAAACTTACTGTTTTCCTACAGGGGCTGCACCAGTCTGCATTCCCACCAACAGTGCATTAGGGTTCCCTTTTCTCCACATCTGAGTCACCACTTGCTGTTTGTTGATTTGTTGATGGTAGCCATTCTAGTAGGGGTGAGATGATAACTCATTGTGGTTTTAATTTGCATTTCTCTGATGATTAGTGACATTGAGCATCTTTTCATGTCTATTTGGAGAAGTGTTGATCTATACAGGTCCTTTTCCCATTTTTTAATTGGATTGTTTGTTTTGTTTTGTTTTTTTGATGTTGAGTTTTAAAAGTTCTTTACAAATTTTGGATAGTGACCCCTTATCAGGAATATGTTCTTCTATTCAGTGGGTTGTACTTTCATTTTATTGATGGCTTCCTTTGCTGTGCAATAACTTATTAATTTGATGTAGTCCCATTTGTTTACTTTTTCTTTTGTTTCTCTTGACCAAGGAGATGTATCAGCAAAAAACATTGCTATGAGAAATGTCTAAGATTTCACTGCCTATGTTTTCTTCTAGGACTTTTATGGCTTTGAGTCGAACATTTAAATCTTTAATTCATTTCGAGTTTATTCTTGTGTGTGGTGTGAGAAGGTGGTCTAGTTTCATTTTATTGCACGTATCTGTCCAACATTCCCAACACCATTTATTGAATAGACTGTATTCACCCCATTGTGTGCTTTTACCTCCTTTGTCAAATATGAATTGACTATAAAGTTGTGAGTTTATTTCTGGGCTCTCTATTCTGTTTCATTGACTGTATGTCTGTTTTAATCCAGTACCATGCTGTTTGATAACTATGACCTTGCACTAGACTTTGATAACAGATAGTGTGATTCCTCCAACTTTGTTCTCTTTTCTCAAGATTGCTGTTGCTGTTCAGGGTCTTTTGTGGTTCCATATAAATTTTTGGAATATTTGTTGTAGTTCTGTGAAATACGCCACTGGTATCTTGATAGGAATTGTGTTAAATCTATAAACTGCATATTTGGCATTGTTAATTAGTGCCTTCTCTAGAGTGTTGGTTAGCAAATACAAAGTATTGAAGTTGAAATCTGTGTAATGTTAATGATAGATTCTCTAATGGGGGAGATGCATTCAGTGGAAGAATTTAAAGGTATTGTATATATTAATTTTTTAATTTATTTTATATCTTTACCATACATGCCTGCAATCTCTTACTATGTGGAAAGTTATGAAAGGTATTACCATCTTTTTATGAATATTGTATAATTTCAGTATGAATTACAAACAGTGTCTCCTAAGAGTTTTTTCTGAAATGTGGTCAGTAGATGTAGCAGGTGCTGTTAGAACCCTGATGTATCCTCTGAGTACTCACCTTTCCTGTGTATCCTGACCCTTTGGCTTCTAATGGTGGGGATGAGCAGCTCTGGTCTGAAGGTGTCTCTGACCTTTGGAGCATGCTCAGCCCATATTCAGGGAAGACTGGAAGTTCTGGGGAGAGTTAATATCCCCAGAATCAGTCTCCAACCAGTGACTACTGGGAATTAATCTCAATAAAGTGTTTTTAGAAATTTGACATTAGAAATTGTTTATAGCAATTGACATTGCTGTGACATCCAAGAGCATGATCTTTTTTCCTGGTAATTAATTTTTATTATTTGATTGTATTTTATGAAAGTTATCGGCTTAATTTGTCTTTCTACTCTAGCACTAACATCACATCTGACATACAGCATGTACTTAAGACATTTACTGGACTGAAATGCAAAGTAAAAAACAATGACCCATTTCATTAAATGGAATATGACACTTTTACACATAGAAAAAAGGTAGAAACAACTACATATGAATTGCAATCCTCAAATACTGTACTAAAACTTGTTTTGAAAGGTTTGTGTTTGTCTTGGTGTGATAAAATGAAGATGGGAGGCTTATTTTACCACGGTCCACAACCCCTTCATCTCAGGTTGACTTTCAAACACTAGAAGAAATTCTGCGGGCTGTTGTCTGGAGACCCCACGGCTGAATACAGCCAGGGCTGTGCAGGGGTTTACATTTTTAAAAAAATTCATTTATTGGGTGTTAGGAATAGAAGTGAAAGAAAAGGGGTTTTTTGTTTTTTGGGTTTTTTTTTTGTAATTTCTGGTATCTCATTATTTGAAAACCAATTCTTGTTTGGCCATATTCTTGCCTATGACCTATTTTTGTGTATATTTCTGATATTATCCCAAATTCCAAATAAGAAAGGAAAATGTTGAAGAAAGACCGTGATTATCTTTCCTTTTTTGATGTTGGACTCTGTGGTGTGATTTATTTAATGACAATTATAATTTATTTACTGATACTTATACTGACTTGCAATGGAAAAATGTAGCTCTTACTTCTATTTGTAATGCAGGTTCCTTGATAACCTAAGCCATCTCTATCACATGCCACTTCCAACACTGGCTTGTGCGTGGAGCTTAATGACTGCTGACTTGTAATGGAATGGGTGGGGGTTATTAGGTTATAAGATTACTTATGCCTCGTCTTTAAAACAGTGGCTGGACTGTTTACTTTTTGGTTTCCTAGTTGATAACCAATTATATTAACTGAAACAGTAGTTGACCTCTCTCTCTCTCTCTCTCAAGAGAGAGAGAAAGACATAATAATGGATGAGGGAGCCAGCCTCGGTGCGCACCCTACCTCCTACATTCTGGTCATAGAATTGTGCGCCACAACTAGATGACACCATGGTTATGTTACTCTGTAAACTTCTCTGAGAACTTTTCTTCCTGTTTTCTCTGAGTATTTTTGCCAAAAGTCAAGAGTGCCATTCACTCAAAGTGACCAATTCTTATACCATATCATAAATTAATCTGAGTGTATGCCTTAGAAAGAATATATAGGAACAAAGTGACTTTCCTTAGTCAAATGCTCTTATTTAACAGTCAAAATCTTGTGGTCTGTTTCCTTTTTAGAAGAACTTTTCCCCCTCCCTTTGTGACAGTTACACGAGTCAAAGGAGGGTGCACACCCCCCTCACGGGTGGGGATGGCGGTGTGTGGGACGGCGCCATTCTGAAAGTTACACGGGGACCCCCATTTGAATGTGGCCCAGGGGGAGTGGATTTATATGTGTATTAGTTCTTTCCTACAGGCTGTGTTTGGGAGCTGGGCCATTGAGACATCACATGGAGTGTGCCTGCAGATTTGGACAGCAGTACTACTCAGCAATGAGAAGCCAAGGAAGTAAAATCAGCAGGGAGTGAATGAGATACCAGCATTCTTCTCAGTTTCGGAAGGCAGACAATCCTAGACAGATAAGGTTGTGTAAAAATCCAAGGGAGTGGGGAACCCCAAAGGGAGATATTGTACCTCCTTCTCATCTGACAATGGGAATTTTTGAGCTAGTCTGTAATATGGAGAAAAAAAATGGGACTCTAATGAAATTCTGCATATTGATAGAGAAATTAATTCCTAGTTACCACACAAAGATTTGGTTTTCTCCTTCTCCATCCTTCTTTTCCAATGATCGACTGTTGCATAACAAAGTATCTTAAAATGTAGTATGACATAGCCATTTATTAGGCTCATGGATGCTGTGGGTCAGGAATTTGGGCAGGGCACAGCAAGTTTGCCTCTGCTCCGCAGTGCCTGCGGCCTCAGTACAGGACTCAGAGGCTGAGGGTGATGCATTGGCGAGGGGCTGGCATCCTCTGAAGGTGTGTTAACACTCACCTGTCTGGCGGTTGATGCTGGCTGTTGGCTGGGACTTCAGCCGGGACACCTACACATGGTTTCTCTTTGTAACTTGGGCTTCCTCACAACACGGTGGCTAGTTTCTAAGGATGAGAGTCTCAAGAGAAAAAGCCAGGCAGAATCTCTATCGCCCTTTCTACTCCAGCCTTAGAAGTCATACATGTCATTTCCACAGCGTTCTATATTTTTCTTTTTATTGAATTTATCAGGGTGACACAGGTTAACAAAACTATACGGCTTTCAGGCACACAATGCCACAGCACATCATCCCTTTATTGTGTGTTCACTGCCCCAAGTCAAGTCCTCTTCCATCGCCACAACATTCTGTTTTCTGAGGAAATCACAAGGGTTCAGTCAGGTTCAAAGTGATGACAAATATGCTCTCCTTCCTGGTGAGTGGGTAGCAAGGTTAGACAGGAGCCTGTGAAGCTAAAAATATTATTTCAACCATTTTTGGAAAACATAATTTGTCATGGCCTTTTCCACACCACCCTAAATTTAACTGAAAACAAACTTCTTTTAAAGACCTGTAGTTAAGTAAACCAAATGCTGCGATATTAAGAACATAAAGAAATAATTTGACATGCTCTGCCATTCTGTTCATCAATTGCAGCATCTAACTTTGGAAAACAATATTTTGGGATAGAATAGTTGGTGCTATAAAATAACAGATAACAAATAAATCAACACAACTGCTATTGCTCTTAAATGCACATATATTTAAGATAAAATATTACTAAGCCAGTTGTTTTTATGGTAGGTAAAAAGCTAGTGTATAACAATAAAAAATTCAGTTATTACAAAGTGGTTTTTTTCTTTTCATTTGACATGGGAAAAGTTGATTTTGTTCTTTCACTCTCATACCAATAAAAATTTAAAAGTCAAGTCTCTTCTGTGTAAAGTTACAATATGTTATATTAACTTTAACATTCAGGCATGTTTTCCCTCTGGTTATAAATTTCCATTTATTTGTGGTTGAACAAATCAGACCAGATTCCTCAGGACTTCCAGGAGGGAGCACAGCATTGTGTTACCCTAACCCACCAGGAAAGAATGAAAGCAGGCCCGTGCAGGGAAGGAAGCTGTATCAGTGTTGAAAGTAAGGAAAGTCCGAGTAGAGACACCAAATTTGAGGAATTTGTGTTACAGTTCGTTTCAGTCCGACAGGAAGACACAAGGAGTCGCTGCAGAAGCGGTAGGAGGGGAGCGGAAACTCCGTTGGAGCACGGAGTCCTGCGTGTGGGCGCTAGAGCGCGAGGGAGTGTGGGAAGTATTGGGAAACATACAACGCCCAATAGGCATATACAAATTCTACACTCGGAAATAGGAAGTAAAAAAATTGAAAAAGACGTAAATGTATATAAACTTTTACCCAGCTATTTTCCCTTTTTGCATCTTCCCTGAAGGAATAATTCAAGATGTGATCAATAGGTATAGATTATTTGCCATGGAGTTATTCATAGGACAATGTATTGGAAATGTCTAGAGTGTCAATAGATAAGAAATTAGAAATCTGTCTTGATTTCTCTCCAGTCACAATGAATCCCCTGAGGTGTGTCTTCATTTATTGAAATGGAATTGTTGTCTATGTCATAGAATTAAGTAACATTTATAAGGTGTAAAATTTTAATGTACATCTATTTGTTAAATGTCAATAGTTGCTAATATTAATGTCAGCAGTTATTTATGAAAGGTAGGTGGTTTTACTTTTCCTTTCTACCATTTTATGTTCTGTGAATCTTTTATAACAATCACATTTTACTGTTGTAAAATTAGAAAGAAAACTTTTTACTAAAAATTTTTCTTAATGTTGATTCTTTAGCTGAAAAAACCTGGACACACTGATATATTTAGATTGTCAACCCCACTGTATAGATAACAGACAATTTACTGGTAGTGTGACTAACTTCCCCTCCTCCCTCAACTCCTACTCTCTCAAATCAATGCATAAAAGTAGGCTTTGTCTAACTTTAGTTCGTATCTGGCAAGGGGATTCACTCTGCCTTTCATGGTACCTAGAGAAGGCACAGGCTTGTTTTCCGTTACAGTAAAACCTCGATTTGCCTGAGCAAATAACCAGAAGCAAAAGCCACAATGAGCAATTCCTCCTATGCAAAAGATATAATTAATAAATCAGCTGTTGGAAGGGACTTATTTTCATTTCACATTCTTTACAGCCTCCCGGAGGTAAGATGCTAATGCACACCCAGCCCCACCTCCTAATCCTCTTCCATCTATGGCAACTGAGCTCCGTCATGAAAACAGGTGTTTCCAATAAAACATCTTTGGTCATCAAAGGTTGTTCTCCCCTGTCTGCTCTATTTAAATATTGTGGTTAGAAAATGCCTAGTATATTATATGAATTAAAGTAAATTAACTAGAACAAATCACTTCTCAAGAATTGTGTGTAACAACTTCCTTTTTGCTTGTTAGGATATATCACTTGGAAATGTGAATGACTAACTCTCATTAATATATATACCCCATACATCCCCAAAGTATTTCTGGCAGTTTATAGTGGTGGCAGTCTTAGCCTGTAAAATAGGGTAAAAAAATGACAAAGATCATTTTGCTGAATAATAGCAGCTTCTTGTTTATTTAAGATCTGCTGTGTAGCAATTTTCACTAGCTAGAAAAAATGAACAACTGAGCAAAAATCCTTACAGGACAAAATAGGTGCCACAATGTTCTGATAGCACAAAACGTTCATGTTCCCTAAGCTCACGCTGCGTATACGCAGGTGAGTCCCTAAATTTCTATGACTAGTTCTGTTAACATATAGAGAATTTTAACCAATTTGGAGGTGAGGCTCCACCTGGTCCAAATGAGAGGCTATATGATGTATGTAAGGTGGGAAAAGGATGCATTTTTTTAAGAGCTCTGAGAAGCAGAAGATGCATTGACTCATAGCTTGACAGGAGAACAGGACACAGGGACAGAAAAAATTCAGACTCACGGGTATAGAAGCATTCAACCCTCCCACTTTTCAGCCTTTTGGAGCATTACTGGACTACATCTTGTTATGGATTTTGATATAGATTTTAGGTTTAAGTAACAAGATTTTAGTGCTTAGGGTATCTGCTGGGAAGGTAACTAATTCCACAGTAATGCCAGATAAGCCAGCTATTACTGTTTTACTGGGTCATGACTCAGTACCTGTAAAATTTCAAAAGATCTTACTTTATTCTGCTATGTTAGTACATGGCTTTGAAAGTTAATGATTTGGTTGTAATGGCTTTCTCCTAGAGGGAAGGAAATAAGTAAATTTCAATGTGGATTATTCTGATCAGACCTCTTTAAAATTACAGAAAACAGACCTATGCTGAATTATCTCAAGTTAAAACAAAAGTTTTTATTTTTCTGGAAGTGTGGCAGAGTGAGCTGAAATCCCTAGGTTTTTCAGAACAATGTGAGGGGAGAACCCTAGCGATTCAAGTCACTGGAAACATGGATTAATAGAAAAGTGGACAAGTGTGTTATGTGATTCAGGGCAGGAGAGAGGGGAGTGTTCTTAAAACAATAAGAGCGAGGTTTTACGTTGCCAGAACTAGAGTCAAATATGTCAATAGTGACGTGAGAAAAACCCTGAGATGTCCTAAATTAAATTATAGCAAGCCGGAGAGAAAGAGAACAAGAGCAACGAACCAGTCAGTAGCTGTGGGCCTGCTCACAAAAAAGACTGCTCGTATTCCTGAATGTCTGCTGGAACTTGGAGTCCACTTCCCCGTGGCTGTCTGAAAAGGAGCAGCTGACCACCAGATGCCACTGTATCCTGCTTATGCGTGAACGTTCTGGACTGTGACCACAACCAATCAAAAGCAGTAAATATTTCTTTCCTGCCCGGACTGTTCCCCGATCCTAGAACTGCCCCTGCCTTACACTTCCCGTCTCCCTTATCTGTAACTGATATAAAGTCTTTCAAATAATTTACATCTTTCTCCCCCAAAACATAATGCATGCTAGAGCTCTTCATCTCCAGGATGTGTGGTCTTCTCCATCTAGTGCTGCTGGTGGTGGTTCAGACTTTATTTCCAGGACCCCTTTCTTTTAGAAAAGATTCTGCTGTGAAAGTTTTTGTTTACAAATAGGAAAAACACACATTTCTCATGTGCACCATCTGGAGATAAGGGGGGATAATTCATCCTTAGGATGGTAAAATCCTATTTTCTCTAATGCCCCTTTAGCATAAACCTCACCCCAGTGGAGAGTAGAGCGCCCTTCCCCCATCATCACAGACATAAAGCCAGAGCGCTCTCCTCCTTTCTGCCTCCCGTGGCACCCGGTAGACTTCCCCCACTTCTGCCCTTCTTTAATTCTTACCGCTGGCCTAGTAATAAAATAATAAAACCAATAGAAGGCCATATTAACAGGAGATGTGATGATGATTCAGGTAGAAAAACAAGGGGAGTCACTGTTTGCCCCAACTCTTCCCTCCTCCTGAGAGGGTAGAACTACCTGTGCATGCCGTTTTCTTTGCAGCTGACAAGGAATGGAGCTACTACATGGGGGATATGAAGATACATGTGTATCGGATTGTCTAAAATAACTCCAATGTGTGTGGAATTGGTGAGCTAAGCTTTTCTCTCTCTCATCTCTAAGTAGTGTTGGGAGTCAAGAAAATTATGGAAGAATGGATCTTTTTGCAGTGGAGATTATTTGAATAACAACAGTTTGAGAGTAATTTAACATGCAAAGGCCACCTTTACACCTGAATGTCCCAAGTAGAGTTATGGAAACCCAGGCCAAGAAGAAACTTATTTTGCATTTTAAAACTCTTCCAATGGGCCCAGCCCTGGTGGCTCAGTCAGTTGGAACGTGGTCCCATACATCAAAAGGCGGTGGGTTCGATATCCAGTTGGAGCGTGGACGGGAGGCAAAGTATGGATGTGTCTCTCTCACATTGGTGTTTCTCTCTCTCACACACGTACACTCTCCCTTCCTCTCTCTCTGAAAGCAATAAAAACATATCCTCGGGTGAGAATTTAAAAAAAGCAAAACAAAAAACTCTTCCAAAGGAAAAAGATGTTTGTAGAGATCTGGCTTTTCTAATTAGCTAGCTGCGAGTGCACCTCTTAGCTGCTCTAAGCAAATCTAACGTTCTCTTCTTCTCTCTCTTCCTACAAGAGAAAATAGATCATATTAAATGTTGTAATCCCTCAGTTATTCTCTGCAGCCACGCACAGTCGTCAGTCCCTCTGAAAGGCAGCTCTGACAGTGGGAACACTTCGCAGCTGGTGGCTGTCAGGCTGCGCTGCCCAATATGGCAGCCGCTCGCTGAGTGCGGCCGCTGAGCACAAAGCACACGCTGGGTTCACACAACTTGATATGAAAAAAGGCAGAATATCTCAGCAACAAATTTTCATATTCATTACATATAGAGTAATATTTTGGATATATGAGATTAAATAAAATTTACAGTTAAAATTAAGTTTACCAGTTTCTTTTTGCATTTTTAATGTGGCCACTAGAAAACTTTCAATTACAAAGGTGGATTGCATTTATTTATAAAGCCTCTGGACACCTTTGGACTAGAAATTAAGGTTTAGTGACCAAACCCAAAACAGTGAGAAAAATCCAACAGACACATTCATTTTCTGACTGATAGGTAACATAATTTGGGTTTTTTTAGTATGTTTTAACTCCTCTTTGAGAAGACACCCCTAATTATACCCTTTGAGTGTGCTTTTTTAAAAGGATGTCCCCTTGAATGAAGTGCATCTGGATGTCACAGTTATTACAAAATATTTTTCCTGCGACATGGGTTTCATAGGAGTTTGAGGACTATAATAGTTGAGCACTATTTTAAGGTGAAATACGGTCATTCCTCTTCCTGAAAGTCTTCAGTGGCTTGCCATTCCTTAAAATAGTGCTCAAGGTGTTGAAGAAACTGTGTGATCTGCCCCAGACTTCCAGAGCCAGTCTCATCTCCTTCTGCAGGACCCTCAATCCAGTCATTGTCATGTGCCATTGAAAGAGCCATCTGAGAATTACCTTCTACACTAATTTCAGAAAAGGGGACAGCGAGGCAAAGGTGCAGAATAGTTTGCCACTGGAAGACTTGTTTCTAACATGGTTAAAGTTTTTTTAACAAACCAGAGAGAAGACACAATGTAAGAGCACATGGTCAGCCCTGGAAGCACCCGGAAAGGAGGAACGGGGAGGCAGACTCTGGCCATGCTCAGCCTAGAGCAGCAGTCATCCTGTTAGGACTGTGGGAATGTGTGCTCATCCCTGGAGCATGCCCCTTTCGTGCAACTGGGCTCATCAAGTTATCGAAATGGCAGTTGCTAAAACCATTGTAACCGTATCCCTGGCTGCCCTTCTAACTTCTTGTATCCCATTTAGCTTGTCTGTGGGGCGAGATGTGCGCTGGTTGGGCAACATGGACATCCACTCTTCCCCACAGTTATAATTCTTATTGTAAACTTATAAATTGGCATTTGATTCATATTCTTTAGCCTTTTGGGAGTTGGTGAGTGTGAGTCATCGTCTCCAAATCTGATCAACTCTGGGGTATTGGTAAAGTCCAGTTCTGGAGCTGTGAGGGCGAGAGGCTGACCCTAGACCACTGTGAATTAATCAAAAGGCTGTTTGCCAAGGGAGGCCTCAGCCCACTTCTTTAACTCACCCCCATAGCATGCTGATTCCGCTCCTGCTTGTCACTTACTTAATGTTATCTCGTGTTAGGTCAATGGCTCATAGCTCCGTCTTCCTTCCCTGTTAGACTGTAAGCTCCCTGAAGGCAGACACTGTATTGTCTCTGTGTTTGCACTAGTACAGATACAAGGCGCACTGCCCAGAAGATGTGCAATACACAGATGTTTGCTGTATGACGTAGAGGGTGCCTGATTTTTTTTAAAGGTATATTTTTTGATATGAAGCGCAACAGTTTACTTCTAATGTTGATAGTATTATTTCATGGTATTGCTCAAATAGTGTCTTATAGCAACTCTGGACAAAAGTCTTTTGAGAGGCAACATCATTCCTGTATGGTTTTCCTGAAAGTATCAATAATCTTGACAAATGTCACAGATTTGCTTCAATTAGGTTGTAATAATTTAAGTGTGGAATTGGAAAGGGACTCTGTGTAGTTTGCTTTGTTTTCAAAACTGGGGAAGGGGGAGAATGGAAGAAAAGGTACAGGGAATAAGGAGCATAGTTGGCAGGTACAAAATAGACAGAGGGGGTTAAGAATAGTATAGGAAATGGAGAAGCCAAAGGACTTATATGTACAACCCATGGGCATGAACTAAGCGGTGGATTGCTGGAGGGAATGGGGGTATCAGGTGGAGGGGAGCACAGGGGAGGAAATAAATGTGACAACTGTAATAACATAATCAATAAGATATATTTAAAAATACATAAAATAAAATAAAATATGGAAAAAACACATTTTATAAAATATTGAGTAGTTACAAAATAATCTTTATAAAGGTTAATGATGCTATAGGCATTCATGTACCTGGTGCCCAACTTAAGAAATAACACATTACTATTATGTTTAAAACCCCCTGTGTGTCTCTCTATCATTCTCTTCCCTCTTCTACATGGGATTCAGTATCCTGACTCATGTCATTTAAATAAGCTAAAATAAAAACAAAATCCATATGCTTCTGACAATTATGACCCTTGGAAAGGCCAAATTGGAAAGTAGTTGAAGTTAATTTATGATTACAATTTGTGGTTAAGTTGATGATTATTGGGTGTTTTGAGAAAAACAATTAGAAATCCTCATTTTATGTGATTTATTTTTTAGCATTTATCCCAAAATACAGGGAAGGGACCCTGCTGTTTCTAGAGGTGATCTCTTATCTTATGCAGGGGGCAGGGCGGGAGTGGGGTAAAAAGAACATTGGGGACATGTATAGGAAACACAGACCCCAGCATGTTTCCAAGGGCTGCAGCTGGTTGTAGCCGTGGGATCCCCAACTGCATGCGAGAGCAACTGGGAGAGACTCTGACAGCCAAGGTCAGCATAACACCTGCAGCTGCCACTCGCCTTTCCCTTAGTATCTCAGGGAAAAGAAAGGAAGAAACACAGATCCTAGGATGTACAAGCATACCGCTCTCTATTGTGCTTCACGGCTGTTACGTATTTTGCAGATTGAAGGCCAGATCCTTCCTCCACCAGCAAAATGATTGCAATTCGCTTTATGGTGATACTTGCTTTATTTACGTGGTTGGAACCAGACACGCAGTATCTCCGAGGTATGCCTGTACTCTAGGTTTACACCAAGTAGACTAATGATGAGCTCTGTGTCTCTAAAATGCAGAAATAACTACCAGGACACAAAACAGAGATATGTTTTTCCTGAACTGATGCGGCTCTTGTTAGCAGAATGATTTCCTTGGCATCCTATTAGGCTAAACCAGTGGAAAAACATATCAGCAGTGATTGGCACTAGTCCTGGATGGGTTCCTGGATACCCTCATTTTAGGAAATAGGAAAGCACTTACTTCTAAAAGCTAACATATATAAACTGGTTATATTATTGTAAAACATAAAATTCATTAAAAAACAGCATTAACAATCTTCCCTTAAAAAGGAAGATTAATTCATTTATTAAGTCAGAATTTCTAATGTAATAATTTTAAATTCTGGCCCAAGGGGACAGCAACCTATACCAAAAGGGTAATAGGGAAAAACAAATTATAGTAATGGATTTCCATAACCTTCTTCAAAAGGAGACATTTTAATGGTTCTGGGGACCATCACAGTTTTATTTTGGAAGTACAGTAATGGACATACATGAAGCTAAAGGACTGTGGTTAGGTACTTTAGATACCCTGAATAGGGCTGTTAGCTAAAAAAAAAAGGGGGGGCCTCAATTAGAGTTTGCTAACTGCTATGTTATGCCCCAGAAATTAAATAAAATTGGCTTCAGACTTTGAAGCAGCAAAGTCTGTTGCACTTCAAACAAGGCTTTGTTTGGGGGGAACTGCTGGCTTGTTACTAGTGCATTTAGCCAGAACCTAGAACTTTAAAGAACAGTGAAACCTAGATTTGGAGGGAAAGGGTCTCAGCATCACACGCTGGGCGAACCGGTGCCTGGGGTCCAAATGATGCTCTCTGGAGCTGCTGTTACTTAGCTCAGAAACTGGAGATGATGAATTGGTGACATTTTAAGGAAATTAAATTTTCTATCTTATGGATTTGTGGACTTGCTTCAGGGATTTTATCTGTGTAATTCCTTTGATGTGTATGACCTCTGGACTATAATTGTTCTTTACCCTGCATATTGCTCATTATTAAAAATGATTTGTGTCCGTAGCGATAAAATGGACTAGACAATGAGAAGTGACATTTAGAAAATAATGCTTGGGTTACATTTAACTTCCTCAAGTCCAAAACTATCCTACCCATGGAAAGTGACATATTCCTGACATTTTCTTCAAGATTTGGGTAGCAGGTTCTGATTGGTGCACTCGATCTGATCCTCTCCTCACTTGTACGTGTCACATGACAAGTGCCGAGAGTGGAAAGACTGGTGCCTGTCCCAGTCCTAAAGCTGCAACGGAACTTTGGGTCTTTTGTGGCCGTGTTCCCTGCAGAGCTCCAAGGCAGAACTATTTTTTCCCCGTAAAAAAAGTACAGTCTTCACTTTTCAACTTTTTAAAGCTGCAAGACACATTTTCCAGTTTCTGGACCTATACTCACTTTGGTTTGTGGAACCTATTATCATCTCTCAGATGAGCTCAAAGGAAACTAATGCCCTGATTGGTTTTTGATTTAGCAGAAAAACTATCAGTGATTTTTAAAGGGCAAGTTTATCTCATTCTGTGTTTAATGCTCTTTATTTAATAGGTTCCTATTGGCACAGGATAATGTGCAGAATTCTTAACATGGTCTCTATGGTCGGACAGTATCTGGCACCTGCCCGTCTCTCTAGTCTCATTGCCCTGGGATACACTGACCTCTCCAGATCCTAGAAAGCCAAGTGCTTTATTTACCTTGGGCTTTTCACATATGTTATCTTTTGAGAGGTAGAGACCAGAAGGTCGTCTATTGTATTGGAGGGAGGGAATATAGACTATGTTCACTGAATTCAAGCGACACACTGGGAAAAACATTGCTAAAATGAGGAACAGGAGGCTACAGAATATTCATATTTTGGCAACTGCTACAGAAATGGCCTAGGACAGTAGCTGGTGTTCAACTCAATGGAGCCGAGAGTTGGTTTAGGCTGAATGGTTTAGATACCACTTCTACTCTCCTGAGTTGTTGCCTTCTCCTGTGTTACTGGTGTTACCAGTAGGAAAGCCATATACAGATGAGGAAACCAGCCATTGACCATCAAGCTTATGAACCTCAGACATAACTTCAAAACTGTAGGAGCCCTTGCTGGTGTGCTGGTGATCAATGTGAATAAACCGGTTACTGGGGTAGCTCTAATGCAGGCATGCTGGTAATGGGTAATGTTATGGACAGGAGACAGTAGAACTTGCTAGTCTGATACAGGAACTTTTGCTAATTAGATTGGATGCTACTCGCTCTGTGAGAAGTGTGTTGCTCTAACCAATGGGGTTAGGAAGGTCGGAGGAGGGGGAACATGCCTTCTGCCTGATGGGCTCTCTCACACTTCACCTGGTCAACCCACTGCCTTCTCCAGGCTAAAGTATCACTTCTCCTGTTATCAATTAAATTGTTTCTCATCTTAGTCTGAGTAATATACCTCAGTTTTTTACTTTCCCAGGACTTAACTACCAGTTATACTTACATGTTTACTGGGGTGTTTTTTTAGGTTCTGTCCCCTTCACTACATGAGACAAATCCACAAGGGCTGGGGCCAAGCCTGTTTCATCCGTCACAAGACCCACAGCACTTATCGGAGTGCCCGACACAAAGATAATCTTCAACAATAAGTAAGCCGAGTCTGGTTGTATCAGTTACAAATGCTTCATTTACAAAAGACAGAAAAACCCAACTCAGACTGGCTGAAGCAGAAAGCTGTGTTGGCTGACACGACTAAAAAGTTCAGAGGCGATGTTGGTTTTGGACACTTTTGAATCAGAGAGTCAGATGATATCACCAAAAGTCTACTTTATGTCTGCCTGGTGTTTTCTGTGGTCTTGTTTTCCTCCTTCAGCTCCCAGTGATTGCCCCCGTGCTCTTCCAGGCTCTCACTTTATTGGTGGGGAGGGGAGGCCTCAGCAGCTTTAGGCCTCATATTCCCACACTTCATGGTCCAGGGGGGTCTGGGGTTCAAAAGAGAGTTTCTTCTACACTGGGTCTATTTCTCAGAATCACCCACATATAGATGCTTGACTCTCATGACTTCGATTTTGTTAAACACACATTTATAAATCAATCTGTGCAACTAGGAAGATGAGATAAAGCAATTGATTAAAACAAAAATTTGGGTTCATCCGTGGAAACTGGGGTAAGGCTAACCCCACCCATGTCAGAAGCTTAAGAATGGAAGAGGGATGGGTTCCTGAAAGCAAATTCTGTGGGGAACAGATGTGTGCTGTGTGACTGATGCACAGAATGTACCAGCTTCACATTTTTTACATCGTGTTCTTATACCTACTCTTCCAACTGACAGAATGATTCCTGGGCCACCACTTTACCAAGACATCTGGGACGTGTGTCCCACTGCCAGCCCTGTTCCAGATCCACAGCCCCTCCTAGACTCTAGATCAGCAATCTCCAACCAGTATGCTGCAAAAATTTTTAAACGTGCAATACCTGGCTATTTAGTCAGAGGCACTGACCTCTTTTTCCTTAGGGTATCAAATAAAAAATAATGACAACAGCCAACACAAAAGTAGCTGTCTGGTGTGAATTAATCAAAATTATACCTTTTTTGGTCAGACCAGCAAAAAAAATGTATTTTTTGGTGTGCTGCAAAACTTCATAATTAGTTTATGTGTGCCACGGGGTGAAAGAGGCTGACAGTTGCTGCGCTAGGGCATACAAGGTCATTGTCTCTCTGGCTCTGTGCTCCCGCTTGGTCTTGGGTTCCACTTGGGTCCATTTTTTTGTGTCTCTTTTTATTGGGATATCTCTTCCTCTTATTTCTGAACCTCCTTCGTGGAAGGTTAGAACTGGCCTAACTGACCGGTTATATTCCAAAGGACATAATGTTTTACCTGAAGAAAGTGTGAGATAGGGCAGAATGATAGGTCAAGTCAAGGTCAAACAAGTCCAGAGGTCAGGTTCAGTGTTGAAAACTAGATATAAGACTGAACAGGTATCACAAATAAAGCAGAAATTTGAGTGCAAAGTGAGGGACCTAGGTAGTTGCACTGTGTCCAGGGCTTGCCTTTTGGAGTTCTGTGTACATGGTTGATGGATGTTCTGTACCGGCTTAAAGGGACAGAGCATAATGGACCCCCATCTCAACTGGTCTTTATGACCTGAGTTGTGTGCCTGAGTTTGTGTGTGTGTGTGTGTGTGTGTGTGTGATGCACACTCAATTTATTGCATAAGGTTTTATATTTCCTTTGATTAGAATATTAGATGGCATGGGAAAAGTGCTTGGGTCTGCCTGATTCTGTTAAGATCAATCCCTGTCTGAATTTCTAGTAGTTTGACATTAGGCAGGTGGGACTCTTAAGTTTTAGCTTAAAAATCTGGTCTCAAAATTGAACTGTTTTTATAGCCCTGCTGTGACCATCAATTCTAGCTCTGATGAGTGGACCTTTGCCTTTTCCTCGGGTTATGGTCTTACCTTTGATATCCTTGTTATGGTAACTGCATTTCATGTCTTGCCCCTGTGCTCAGCCTCTTGTCTAGTTAGGCTGAGCATAAAATTATTTGGTCCTTCTAGATCCGGGGCCTTGTCTTGCTCTTGTAAGTCTCCTTAAAAGCAGAGTACATGATACTAATTGACATGGACACAGGATTCTGAGCTCCAAACTGATCTTTGAGCTTGGTTAAAAACAAACTACTATAGTCACAATAGTATTTGATTAGCAGTTTTTGGAGGAAAGAATCTAGCTATTACCACTTCCAGTACAATAAGGAGCAGAGAGGTGTGATGCTGAAGCAGTGACCGCTAAAGCACATCAGCAAAGAGCATCTGGGGAGAGGGGTGGGCAAGGTCTTATTCAGGGTTAAGTCTCTTCATGGCCTGTTTCTTGTTATGGTGAATTATTTCTCCTCCTTGAAGTTGCTTCATTGATGTTTAACCCCACAGACATAACCTTTATCTATAAGGTTTGTTGTAAATACGAGTCTTATAAACATTTTTGTTATAATTAATTATATGTACTTGCACAATCCATAAAATGTATTATGGGTAAATACATTTTTTGTATTACAAATACTTTGTAAATAAACCACCTTGTAGTAATTAATCTCAAACTTCCCTGATGAACCCACCGGCTTTATGTAAGTTGCTTAGCTCGCTGCTCTATGAAGACCATGTAGGTTAGCTTGTTAGGCGGAACTTTTAAATACTTTTGAAGACTGCTGGAGATCAAGGGCCTGTATCAGATTCTTAATTAAATATGTGACACCTGCCCTTCCACTTGATTTCCTGCCAGTTTGTGGATCTCCATCTCCAAATAGTTCCTGCTTGCCACTTCCTGTCATTGGGCTTTGCTATCTATTGAGGCCCTAAGCTCTTGCATATCACTTCCCATTGCTCAATGTACTATTGTCCCTTCCTGATAGGTTCTATACCAGCCTGCAGAACTGCACTCATTTTCTGCCCTGAGACTGGATCTCTGCCTCCAGGTGTATGTCCAGCCCCATGTCCCAGCCTCTCCCAATCTTTCATCTCAGCACTGGAAATAATGGCATTAGGTCTACTCATGACAGCAGAAAAACGGCACATTCCTCGTTCTAAAAAACCCAAAATAAAACCTAAATTTAGTTATATTTCATAGCTCTATGATGGTACAAAACAAATTGAACGGAGAAACTGCCCAGTTGATACAACTTTTATATCCCCGTCTGCAGAGGCTGACAACCTGCGGTCACTCGCTCTCCAGTCCAAGGGCAGACGGATCACCTGAGAGTGTGTTAACATCTGGTGCTCTCCCCATGGGCCACTGTAGGTTGTGGGTGGGATGTGCAGTCTTTCTTTTATACAGGCATACCTCGTTTTACTGTGCTTTGCTTTGTTGTGCCTCACAGATGCTATTTATAAGTTGAAGGCAAGGCCCTCCACCAGCAAAAAAAGGAACGCAGCTGCTTTATTGTGGCACTTGCTGTGCTGTGTTCGTGCGGAGCTGAACCTGGAGTACCGCCGAGGTGTGCCTGGGTAAGCTTTCCTTGTTATTTTGAGGTGTTCCGGGAGCCACACATTGAGATAAATTACTATGATGAATTAGAGAAATCACCAATGCTCTTTCTAGTGTTTAAGCCAGAAAAATATGTCATTAAGATCGTCTCCATTGTTGATTGATCAAAAAGCTGATCAAAGGAGGAAAAAAGCAACTTCCCGGAGTGATACCGGGCATTGTTTGGCATCTCAGATCGTAGGATGCCCCGCTCTCATTGTTCTTAGAGGTAAACAAAGATTTTACTGTGATGGTCACACCACTGATTCCTCGTGGAACTTGTCTTGGTGCTTAATGAAAGGAAAGATTTTTAAGAAGAACAGTAATTTTTTGAACTTTAGCCCTAATAGCAAATTGCTATTTGAGTTTTTTTTTAATGTATTCCAATTTGCTGACTACAAAAGTGGTACTTAGGAACATAATGCTTTTCATCCATCCATTCATCATTCAAATTTTTATTGAGCATCTACTTTTTGCCAAGCTATGCACAAGATAAACAACACCATAGACAGAAATTACAATGTAATATTGATGACATAAGGAATAAAAAATAGAAAGTATTTCAAGAGTAGGATCTTAGAAGGTAAAGAGTAAAGAAATGAAAACTAGGGAGTATTTTTTTTTAAAGGATTCCATTTAAAGATAAATGGGACTTAGGCTAACAGTGAGGATGACGTCTTCCCTTGGGTGCTTGACGTGAGGAAAAGCCAGGCCTGTTCAAGGACTGGAGAGGAGGCCACTGAGGGAATTGGTACGGAGTCAAGAGAGGAGTCAGGCATGGTTCGTGGGGCCAGCTCCAGAACTGTGTGCATTATGCCAACACTCATGCACAGCGAAACACCACTGAGCAGGTTCGAGGTAAGGAATAATGGAATGGTATTTTCTTTCAAGAAGAACCAATAAGCAGATAAGCTGCTATATGGGGAATTCATTGGCAGGGGGAGCATAGCAAAAATGAAAGCAGGAGGTGTTAGGAAGCCATTGAGGCAGTCCAGGTAAGCAACGATTGTGGATGGTTCTATGGGATGATAATGGAATCGAAGAGAGTGGATCTGAGACACACTTTGGAACTTGTTAATTTATTGGACATGGAGGGAAGGCTGACACTCTCTGGGTTGCTGGCTTGAGCAACTGAATGAAGGGCTGTGTATTTTACTAAGGGGAAGTGGTGTTCACGTAGGGAACTTGCACGTGTAGCTCCTGGTGAGAGGGTGCCATCGAAGTGGAGCTAAGTAATCTAGGACTCCAGGTGAGTCATGCATTCAGACAAATTTGCTGAAGTCACGGGATTGGATGGACTTGCCTGGAAGTGAGTAGAGATGGGAAAGCCATTAGATATGTTGCTTAGAAGGGGGATCTGGAGAACACAGGGGGGACTAGCCTTTGAGAGAAGGACATTTTTTTTTCCAATATGGAAGAGGAAAGAAGGGGAAGTTCAATGTAAATGCAGGTAAATTTAAAAGGATTCTTTTTTGATAGGAAGTTAAGGGCTATTTAATGTCTTCTGTTTTCTCGGGGTAGTCAGAGGTAAGGCCGTCAGCTGAGATTAAGGAAGATGGAAGTGAGATCAGAGGTCTGAGGAGAGGACAGAGGATTGAGATGTAGCACCTTCCATGGACAGATGCCAACACTTCCCGTTTTGCCTTCCCAGATGGCTGCCAGCTTGCCCTGGGCCCGGCCCAGCACCAAGACAGCTTACGTCTATAGCAACACATTCACAGATGGATTTGAAAGGTTTGTTACTGTTGATCTGGTCTAGTGTTGTCCGATTTTTGTAAGTCTTACATTTTGAAAGAAACTCTAAATATACTGTTCCTTCCCTGACTAGAATGCCTTCAGTGACACATCAGATCATAAAGCACTGAACTTGATGCCGCTGGGAAGTCCATTCCGTGTGTGCCATATGGTTCTCTTCTCACTGGACATCCTGCCCTGAGGAAGGGGCCTTTGAACGCAGGCCAAGCAGGAGGACATCCCCGCAGGAGACCCACTGGGCCTTGACGTGGGCAGTGGGTCACCCTGTCTTTGCTGACTGTCATGGTCGAATTGCATTTAAATAGAGACCTATGGAGAAACCTATAAAGGACTTCCGTCTAGTGTAAAATTGACCAAGAACTGGTGCAGATGCTATGTGTGTACCCTGGTGCATTGGTCTCTCAGCATCTTATCAAGCTGTAGAGTTTTATAGTGAAACCTTTGATGGATACGTTTAGCAGCTGCTCGGGACTAGTCCTGCTGTGACTTGATTTGAAGCCAACTCTGCTGTAAGTAGAATGAATGTCCCTGTCAATTTTTCCATCCCTAGTGCATATTTAACCAAATTATCTTTTTCCCTCTTGATTTTATTTACTCATTAGCTGTGTTGTAATGAAGAGTCCATGGTGACTAATTCTTCGGGCTCAGCACGAGGTTGAGATACGTCAGAGCCAGTGTGAGGCCGTAGTGAGGAATGGCTTTCTCTTCTTTCTTGGGCTGCCCTTGGAGGAGGGCGGAATCACAGCCTGCCATTTAAATGTGACAAGGAGCCCTCTTAGGGTTTGTACAATGAAATGCCATGGAAGGGACTGTGGGAGAATAACACTGGTCCTTTGGTGCTATGAGCTCTGTAGTAATTCTTAAGAGAAATAACAGAACTTCATTTACTAGAGGCACATTCACAGAAAACTACTCTGGGATGGTGAACAGATCTGTCCTTTCCTAGTTATTTTTGCTTTTCTTCCACTACTCATTTCTCTTCAAGCTATTATAAGAGGAGTTTCTTAGTTTTTGTGTTATTTTGCATCTTCCAATATAATTCTCTTTGATTTCCTTCAATGTGGAGTTCCCAAAATTATCGCACATCTGTCTGTTTTCCAGAAAACTCCAGCATTTGCTTTAGGGACTGCATTTTGTTATTCTCTCTGGGCCCACATCACTCGTTCTTTTTTCACTCCTTTTATTACTCATACATGTCTTGAAACACTCAGACTTCTACCCAGTGTTTTCACCAAGATCATGGCTCCTCCGTATGAAGAAAAGTATCTTTGAACACCTGAATAGGAACTAGGTTAATATGTTCAGATATTAAGACCATTTGCCTTGTTAGAGAGAACCATATTAAAAGGAACAGCAATCAATATTGGTGGAATTTTATGTATTTTGGTCCCTAAATTTTTTTCATAGGATATTTCAAGACTGAATGTTCTGCCCACATTAAAAGTTTAACTTAGCTACATCCAGAGACTCGGTCCCTGTTTTCTCAAACATGTGATGGACAAACTGCATGTGTCCCTGTTATGTCCTCTCTACGAGTGGCAAGCCTGATCCTTATCTAAGTCAGATCCTTATCTGACTCCCACACCGAGGTCATGGCTACAGAATGACATCCATCAACCTCAACTTCCTTATATTTTTTTAAATCTTCATCCAAGGATGTTTATTGATTTTAGAGATAGAGGAAGGGAAATAGAAAGAAAGGGAGACAGAAACATCAATGTGAAAGAGAAATGTCGATTGATTGCCTCTTGTACACACCCTGCCTGGGGATCGAACCTACAACTTTTTAGTGCACAAGACAATGCTCCAACCAATGGAGCCACCCAGCCAGGGCTGTCTTCCTTATCTTTTTTAATGGAGACAGTACCTCGTGCCTTCTCACAGGCAGTTGTGGTGCTTTGTGCTCATCTCTTTTACAGTCTTTAGTAAATCTGTTGTAATTCTTTAAAAGTCGTTTTCTTTACCCATTGGCTTGAAGTTCAAGAACTTCTGTTTTCATATTTTTATGTACATTTTCCCAGTGTCTAGCACAATGCAGGCACATAGTAGGGACCCAAGATATTCTTCTAAACAAGGAAATTCAACTCCACAGCATGGAAAGCCTTGAGATCTATATGTAAAGCCTTTGTCTTAGGTGCAATGGAAATGATAAAAACTTCAAATGTACTTTGAGAGGTAGGAAAACAGCTAACT
>CM052549.1:24786220-24820364 GCA_028533065.1 Trachops cirrhosus
AAGAAAAAAAGTAATTTCATAGCTATTTGTGTGGCTTGAAGTGCTTGAATATAGGAAAAAAAAGAGGCTATAATATAGAAAATAGGGTGAACATATTTGAGCTTGGACATTGGAAAAAGGGTGATTGGTGAATGGTAAAATGTGAATTCTGTAGAGAAACTGACATATAGTAGCAATGACATTATAAATAAGAGCTTTACAAGACAGGTTTGGAGATTTTTTTTCAGTCCTCTGGCTTGTCAACCATGCTTACAATACTGTTCTTGGTTCTGGGTGCTTCTGAGATATACAAAGCCTCTAAGAGAGCAGCCATCCACATGATGCGGGGACTTGGAATGAGGCTATACAAAAATATCAGGTAGGGTGTATCAGCTGCATGTAATTCGAGCCCTGATCTCCATCTTTGATGTGCTGGTTGTTTTCTTGGCCGTGAGTGGCTGCTGCATCTCTAGGCATTGTGACTGCATTTCAGAAAGTACACAGGTGCGGGAGTGGTGAAGGGCTGAAGGGCAAAGGTGCTTACCAACTCAAACTGTCCTTCAAACAGGGAAAAAAATAGCTTTTCTCTTAGGTCCCCCCAGTAGGTAATTGCTTAAATCTCATTGGCCACAACTGAGGACCATAGGAAAGACTTGTTCTAAGGACACAACTGGGAGAAATCTCAAGACTTTACTATTAGTTCTGGTTCAACCTGCAAGGACATGTGAGAGAAGTATTTTTACCTAGGTACGCTTTGCCCTGTACAAAATCAGAGTTCTGGGACAAGGAAGAGTGATAGAATACTCATTGGGTTGGCAACTTCCCATAAGTGCCACCATGAGAAACCAGTGAAAACCTGAAAACTTTAACCTAAAAAGAAAAGAATAAGAAAACGTGATATTTGAAAGTGTCATGGCAATCCAGAATTCTGTGGGTAGCTCTTTTTTCACCAGTTCCCTCTTGTCTATTTTTCACTTCTGCCCTTCCCTTTTTGCCCTGACTTCTACCTGTACTTCTAGGAAGGAAAGACCAAATAAGATGGAAATGAATAGAGAATACACGTAAAGATAATTTTCTAAAATATGCCTGACCAACCTCACCTCAATATATCTGTTTTGCCATTTCATTTGTTACATTCTTGACACTCTAATGGTAGTCTCAGCTCTAATTTTTGAGCATCTATTATAAGACACAGATATAACTGTTCTTCTTTTTTAGATTTGGAAATTAAGATTTACAGAGGAAGCCCCCTGGTGACACAGATACAATAGTGAGTCTGGGGTTTGAACTAACATCGGGACTATTTTGAACACTCCCGAAGTGCTTGTATTAAGCATCCCATGCCCAAGGTTCTGAGTTGGGCCCCTTCGACTGCTCGGAAGCTGTGATATTATCATTGCGAGTGTCCTGTGCCAAGATAACATTTCTAGAAGAACCCTGTGCTCCTTAACCTGTGGTCCTTGAATTTGTTTTCTTATTTAAAACAAAAAACATGGAAATTTTATATTTACCTGTGATAAGACTGCAGAGATGAATAAAGTAACGCATTTCTCTTGATGTGACTTTCATCTGCTTTATTTGTTAACACTGGTGCTGACCTGAAATAGCTTGCAATTATATGTTGTTGTTTAATTCAAAATGGAGAAGGAAAGAATTATTATGTAAGCAATGCAATTTCTTTAGTTGAGAAATAATCTTTTCAAACTTGAGACTCTTGGAGAAAATAATAAAGACCATACGGCAGTAAGAAGCTTGGAAGCATTATACCAATAAAGCATGAAATTGTGTCGCTATTTGAGTAGGTTTGTCACCAGTATATCAGGAGGCAATGTGAGTCATTCAGGGGTTGAAGGTCACCTACCTCTTCCCCTTTCTTCCTTTTCTCTGTCTCTTTTAATTTTTTTTTAAGTTCCAAGTTGTGTGTCCCTAGACTGCATCTCTCTCTGGCCTTCTGGAGCTGTGCCCTCCCCACCTCCATCGTAACGTGGACTGGACCAGCGGCAGAGCCCAACCAGCGGCCACCGTGCTCTCATTGATGCCCTGCAGACATAGAGCATCTGCTGGGTGGTTATCTGAAATAATTTAGTGTATTTTAAAAAGAAGTCAACAAAGGAGAAGCCAGTCATGCTGATTGTGGGAATGAGACACAACAGGTAGTAATGAAACAGCGTTTTTCTTCCATTCCACTTAACACAGGTGGCTGTCATCCAACTTCAATCTGAACTGAGACTGTTTTTTGTTCTCACAATAAAAATCCAAGTAGGAAGTATATGCACTGACAAGGCATGTGTCTCAAGGGGTGGCTTGATGTTATATAAGACCATAGTTTGATTTTGTCTTACTTTTCAGAACTGTGCTTGAGCATCTGCCTTTCGGCAAGTGGGGTAATTTGGAAAAAGAGCTTGGTATTTCCTGGTAGTTGGATGGTCTAAGATCTGACTGCGAATCCACACAAGTTAGCAGAGATGGAGCTAATGCAGAAAGGGTGTTAAAGGATGAAGAATCTGACATCTTTCTCACTTGCGTTGGATGTAGAAACTAAATACAAAGCAATAGGATTGGAATTCTAGAATTTTGAGGCTGAAGGGTCTGTAGAGATCGCTAAGCCCTCTTTGTACAGCTGAGTTACAGAGACACAAAGAGGAGAAGCGAGGGGCCCCAAGACCACAGAGCTATTCACTAGCTGTACCACCTCTGCCCAGTGCAGGTCATGTGTCATAGGTGACACAGGAAATGGCGACGAGTCGCTCCTGGGGAAGACATGAGATGACCCTTTTAGTCATCACCAAAAGTGGGGAACGATGATTTGTGAAAATTTTGAAAGATCTTAAGAGGCTATTTAGTTCTTTCTACCATTTCCCAAAGGTTTATTGCTTTCTATGATTGTTTAATTAGTATTTTTTTTATTTTGAGATTGTTTAGATTTGTGTGCAGTTATAAGAAATAATACAGAGAGATCCTGCGTATCCTTTTTCTGATTTCCCCCAATTGTAACATCTGCAAAACAGCAGTGAAATAGCACAACCAGGGTATTGACATGGACACAGTGAAGATAAAGGACAGTCTCATCACCACGGAGCTTGCCCCTTCTAGCCACACACCGACCTGCCTCCCTCCCCCCACTCCATCTCTGCCACCTCACTGGCAACCACTAATCTGTTCCTCAACTATACAACTGTGTCATTTTAATAATGTTATATAAACAGAATCATTTAATCCTAATCTTTTGGTTTTTACTTTTTTTAACTCAATATAATTTTCTCAGAATTCACCCAAGTTATTGTGTGTATCAATAGTTTCTTTCTTTTTATTGCTGAATAGCATCCCAAAGTATAAATGTAGTAGTTTATCCAATCTGAGTACTTTAAATTGGTCCTAGTTTGAATATCAAATGCTGTTATGATTTTTGCTGTAATCATCACATGTGATTTAGAAAACTCATGAGAAGGAAAGACTATCATATAGATTCTTATATTTATGCTTTTTTCATTATTCTTCTATCCTGATATTCCACGTTTTCCTCTTTTATTATTTATTTTTATTTAGAAAACTTTAAAAAGGGTAGTTCTGCTAGTGACAAATTGTTATAGTTTTCCTTCATATGAGAATATCTTTATTTACCTTTAATCATGTATGATTGTTTTGACCTTTGAATTTCTAGCTGACAGTCTTTTGGAAGTTGAAAAATATGATGCCACTTTATTTGACCTGTGTGTTTTCATATTATAAATCCACTGTTATTTGAATTTCTGCTTCTTATAGCTAATACGCCATTTCTCTGGCCTTTTTCAAGGATTTTTCTTAATTTTTAGTTTTCAAAAATTTAATTTCTATGTGTGTTAGTATAGTTATCTTTTGGTTTATCCTATGTTGGGTTTGTTCAGCTTTTTTCAATTTGTGATTTTATATCTTTAATGAAATTTGGAAAGTTTTATCCATTATTGTTTGGATACTCTTCCCGCACACTTCTTTCTTTCTCAGACTCCAATAATATGAATGTTGGGGTATTTATCTGAGGCTTGGTTCTTTTTTTCCAATTATTCTTTCTGTTCAGAGATAAAAAATCTATTGATATGTTCTCAAGTTCCCTAGATTGTATCTTCTGTAAGTTTATTCTACTGTTGAGAATATCCAGAGTATTTTTTAAAATTTTATTAATTTTGGGGGGGTGACATTGGTTAAAAAATCATACAGGTTTCAGGTGTGCAGTTCTGTAATCCATCATCTGTATATTGCATTGGGTGCTCACCACGTGTCGTCCAGTCTCCATCTGCCATATATTCGGCTGCTTTTACCCTTTTCCACCTTACTCCTACCCCTCCTTCCCTCATCCAGAGAGAATTTTTTAAATTTCTGTTATGGTATTTTTGGGGTTATTTTAAAATAGTTTTTATTTATTTTCTGAGATTTTCTTTATGTTCATTTTTTCAGGGGAATTTGTTAATCCTTGTTGAATCATTTTTATAATGGTCGCCTTAATATCCTTGTCAGATGACTCCAGCATCGGATTCGTTTCAGTGTTGATATCAGTTGATTGTTTTTCACATTCAGGTTGTAATTTTTCTGTTTCTTTGTTTGACAGAATATTTTTTTATATCAAGGACATTTTATCTACATATGAGGAGACTCTGGACCCTATTTAAATTTCCTTTTGTATCAGGCAATTGCCCTGTTTAGAATGATCCTGCGGATGCTGGCCTGCTTTTGTGGACTGTGGTTCGAATGGCGCTCCGATGTTCAGAGGCTCTGCCGAGCCGTCTTGGTTTACCTCATGCCGCTGGGGCCCTCCCTGGTCCCTACTCGTTTACTTCAGAGGGAGGAAGGTGCTGCCCCACCCCCGGCTCCCCTAGGTGGAGGAAGGGAGCCTCCATCCCACACAGATGAAGAATGCTTTCCAGTAGGCCCAGATCTTGTCATCTTGGAATCCTTGTCATTGATGCCTCGCTCTGTGGTGTCTCTGGGTGGGGGTGCGAAGTCCCAGGCGCAGCAGGGAAGGAGAGCGTGTCCCAGACTGGGGTTCCTTGTGGTATGATTCCCCTCGCAGGTGCCTCTTCTATTTTATTTTCTGTTTTGTTTTTTTTTTCAGTTTCAACTTAGCCAAAGTTTTGTTGTCTTGTATCCTTCAGATTACCAAAGTCTCTCACTGGATTTGAGTTTTAACATGAGCCGTATAAAAATTAGTAAGGTGTTAATGATCTAGTCAGTATAACTTAAGTATCAGAAAGAATCTGAAAGTTTATTTTTTACATTGTAACAAGGTTTTTAAACCAGAGAGAACATTCCTTTTTAGACATTAGCAAAGGAAAGATGCAATACAAATTCTCACAAAGGAGGTATTATAAATTTTGCTGTAGTTTCATTGAGTGTCTGTTATTAACTCTTTCAGAAAGTCAGGTACTGCCATAAAATGAAAGGTGTTGGTATTTCAAAGTACTGGTGGGCACATTATTGTCTGAACACTATAGAAAGCAATTCATCACATTAAATAAATATTTAAGGTTTTTACTGATTGTAACAGCGTCGATCCAGGCTGAATAAGCTCGTTTAGGATTTGCATGCATCCTCCTCCCTACTAAGGACCTGAGCACTGATTCTGTGTTAGGAGCTGTCATTGGTGCTGTGGGGAATTCAGACACAAATAAGATCACAGGCCCTTACCTCTCAGCTCTGTCTCCTGCCACTGCTGATAATGAATACACCTGAACTGCATCTCACTCACCGTACACGGGTTCTCAGTATCCATCTGTGCACAGCTACAGGTTTTAACTCATGCTCGCTCTCTCTTTGAGAATGCCCTTCCTTCCCCTTTTTGCCTCGCAAAATCCTTTACCCAACTCAAATGTCACTGCCTCTGAGAAGATTCCTCAACCTCCTTAGGTAGATTTCATCACTACTGTAAAAAATGTTCACATCTCTATTAGCAGGTGTGACATTTTATTACAATCTGATCGGCCAGTCTCTCCCTGCTAATTGGAGAGTACTTTACATTGGAGGACAGTCTTATTCCTTTGCCTGTCTTTAGTACCCAGGACTAGGGTGACAGATGGAAAGATCTCACTATATTTCATTCATTCACTCAACAAATAATTTGGGGAGCTACTAAGTTTGGCCACATAGGTTGAACACAACACAGTTTTAGGGGATGTCATTCCTATGAACTATAATGCATTTCATTGCTGTTGTACAACCACATGGTGTTTACTGAGCACCTACTGTGTGCCAGGTTTGGTCCAAGAGCACAGCAGGGAGCAAAAACAAGCACTCCAGATGCATCTTGAATGAGTGACTTGTCCATTGCTTTATCCCTGGAGCTTCAAAAGAACCCTTTTTATTTTTGTAATATTCTGAACAGATGGTGCTTACTTGGTGATAATCTAAATAAGCCATTAAAAGTCTTTGTTTTGGCTTGAAATTGTGTCAATTTGGCATGAAAACATCATTTTCCAAAGCTCAGATATTTTTATCAAGTAAGTGATACTGACTTATGCTTCCTAGAATGAAAAATAGGATTAATAATTTGGTTTCTCTAACTGCTACCTGTAGGTTTCCTTTCATTATATATTTTTCAAAAGCCACTCACCCATTTTTAGACACCTGAAGAGCAAACTGATAAAAATAACAAGCATGGCTGCTCAGAACCAACAGAACGCATTGCCTGTCCTTCTGGTCTGTATGGTAGGGGCAGGCCAACTGCATTCAAACTCATTGCCATTCATTATTTTGGATGTGAAAGTAAAACTAATCATTGGTTTCCAAACAGAACCACAAGCAATCATAAATATACATTTATCTATCTACATCTATGCATGGTTTGTGTTCTTAAAAATTACCCCCAGTACTAAATAATCTGCACACACACACAAAACCTCCTGTGGTTCTGTTTCAAGATCAGTAATTAGTTTTCAATTCAAACAGGAGTCTTAGACTCGCCTTTTGATTTAATTTTATTAATTTCATTTTCTTCAACAGCAACACATTTGAAAGAAAAAGGCATCAATTAGCCATTTCTGCCAGGCACAGAATAGGCAACAGTCTCAAACTGGAGAAAAGAGAGTAAGTTTTTAAATTTGTGTCTTTACCTCCTACTCAGGGGCTGACTTAGGCTTTGTGGGACCTGAAGTTTATACAATTTGAAACGTCCTCTTTAAGGAAAATAATACAAAGTTAGATATAAACATGAATATTTAGAATGAGAAAAGAAATCACAACAAAATACAATTTTTAAAAAGCTAAAAACTACTACAACAAAACAACATACCAAAACCTCCCGAATATTAACTTCTTGACATTTCTCTATAATGTCCCAACATTTATTTATTTATTTTTGGCCATCTTGTTTTATGAAAATGATCTTGTAATATTTTCTTTCAGAGAGAATAGAAATATAACACAATCTTTCCTTAAGAGGGTTGACCGAAGTTTGTTTTTTAATTATTGATAGTTAAGATGCAGAGACTCGTGAATTCCCACACAGATGCACTCATTTTTGTAGGGCTGCTGCAGGTTTGTTCCGTACAAACAGGAGGAATTCTGATCAGTTGTAAATCCTGAAATTTCCATGAGAAATGAAAAAGTCGTTTGTATTTATGCTACGTTACTGTGTATATTTCATTCTGACTAGGTAACAAGGACACTCTGCTTACAATTTCCTACATGTGATTATTGGATGAATTTTCCATCGATTAACTCTGACTCCGGTGCTTTAAACCTTGTGTCTTCGTCCCTGCTCTGTACTCCCGATACTGTGGGAGCATCATTATCCCCACATGACCTCTCCCCTCACTTCTGCCCCATGATGCTGGGTAAGGAGGCAGGTAGAAGCATTCCTAAAGGTAATGACTTCTCTCTTTGTGGAAGCAATTGACAAACAAATGTATCCCCAATTCGGCTTCCCTGCAGCTAGATCCCAAAAGGGCCCTGGGCCATCATAGAGGAGGAAACGGTTTTCTTTAACTCTCTTGCAGTCTCTGCCTGGATCTGAAAATTAAACTGAAAAAGACAGGTTAAGAGGAGAAAAACCATGCACATTTATTTCATGCAGGTTTTACTTGACAGGGGAGCCTTCGTAAGGAAATGAAGACCGAAAGAGACGGTTAGACCTGAGTGTTTTATGCTAGGCTTGCGGAAGAGTGCGCATTCATGGGAGACTATGAGAGGCAGAATATGAGGTAATTGTAGTAAACGGGGTAACTGAGCAAGGCCTGTTGCTTAGAATTCTGCTTGGGTTTCCCTTCATTTTTGGAGGTTAGGATGCTCCTTTCTTCCTGGTGTAGCGAAGGCGGCAGCTCTGCCCCCTCTCCTCCTTCCAGCCCTCCAGCCTCCGCATTCCTAGCTGCCACACCAGGAGGAGAGTGCTCTGCAGAATCTCATGGCCACTGAAACACTCTCATTCATTTGACAAGTCCATTGGCCAGAAATAGAAACACGGCCCCACCCAACCGTGAGGATGGTGAGGAGTGCCCTGTGTTAGAAGGAGAGAGGATTTATTTAATAGCACTGATGACTGACTGACTGCCAGGAATTCTAATAGTTTTCCTGTATAGGCACAATTTTAGGATATAATAAAAGCAGACATTTCAGTGCTGGGTCAGGTACTGTGTATTAATCATTTTATGTGTATCACATCTTACTTAATACTCACAACAACACTTTTGTTATTCTCATTTTAAAGATGAGAAAACTGAGGCATGAAGGATTTCATAGTAATTTGCCCAGAATTGCACCGAAGCCTGGGGTTTCACCCCAGGCCGGAGGGTTCATGCTCTTACCCACAAAGTCATGGCTATTTCTGATTATTTGTAAATGCTGTTTTCCTTGAGACATGGTTACTGAATGATCCATTGGCTAGGGAAATTCTGAGTTCAAGGCATTTCAGAGGTGTAAAATGAAACTGTTGTTAGTGTTTTGCAAGTCTACAAAAAAAAAAAAAAACAGAAGTAGCCCAATCCTGAGAGCATTTATTACAGAAGGTATTTTTGTATGTTGGTATGCTTTGAAATTTCAATGTATGATTGGTATCCTTATGGCAAGCTCTAATTTAGACTGATTTGTTCAGGAGACATAAATGACAGCTTGTTTTATAAAGATCAACATGCAATCTGAATTATAACATGTTTATCATAATGAGGTAAAGCATTTTGGGGGGATTGTTTTGTAGTATCTGTCTATAAGGGTATGAATTTTCTGAATTCACAGAAGTTTATAAAGACAGAGTATATTAGCCTGCTTATGCTGTTAATAACAAAATACCATAGACTTAGTGGTTCAAACAACATTTATTTTACATAGTTCTGGAGGCCGGAAAATTCAAGATCAAGGTGTCAGTCAATTTGGTTCCCGGTGAAAACTCTCCCTGGGTTGCAGAAGGCTGCCCTCTTTCTGTGTCCTCACGTGGTGCTGAGAGAGCTCTGGTATTTCTTTCTCTTCTTATAAGGATGCTAACCCTGTTAGGACATCTTGACAATTCAATGTAATCCATTTATTTCCCACTTCAGACTTCGTTTCTTCAGGGTAACTGTTCAGTTAAAAATCTGGATTTCCCTGTGTCTTCCCTTTCTCCTGGGGATGATAAAAGTAACTAGAGGCAATAAGGAAAGAAAGGAAGTCTTGTTAATCATCCAGGCATCATAAGTAAGTCCATCAGTGACCAGCAGGCACCTCCCCTGCTGACCTCTGCTAAAAAGTTTCTGGACTGATCCACATTGTTGAATGCTGGTGTTAGTGCCTGATGCTCCAAGCCCCTGTGGCCCCATTTATCTGGTTTGTTAGACCCAAATGCAAGCTGTCTTCTGTCCACAGGCCCCACTCTGCATTTTTGGACTCTTTCTTGGCAGGGTTCTGGGACTCGGGCTGTTTTCTCTCCGCTGTGTTGGGGTTCATGAGACTTTTTGAGGCTTCTCTTTAGTCTCATCCAGCCAGACTTCATTTGGCCATCACTTCTCAACTGCCCAGGATCTTCCCCAAAGGGAAGCCACCTTTCAGCTGCACTTTGCTCTGAGACTCCAATCAAACTTATCTAGCTATTCCTTCCTTTGCATTTCCTCTTGGAGCCCACTCCAAAAGGGGAGAAGAGAGGGTGCCTTCCAGGCCCTGTAGAACCACATCTTAAGCCTTATTTTCATTTGAATTCGCCTCTCTCTTTAGTAATCAAGACTTTCAGGCTTCTTCGGTGAGAAATATGTCCAAGTCATCAGTATTCATCTCCACTCAGTAATCATGACATAAATTCTATGTTCTGAAGCCTCCAAGCTCTCTCAGTAATATAGAGAGTCGAGTTGTCAGAATCCCCCAACATTTTTCTCTCTCAGAGAGAAATTTTCTCTTACAGTTACTGGTGGAAACTATCCCCTCCGCTCCATTCCTTCATTTGGACAGAGCCTAGATTTTTACTTTTCCTCCCATGCAATGCAGGTGCCCTAGAGAAAGCCGACCACCTCCCACTACAGAGATGGTCATGATGGTTCTCACAGTTGCTTAAGGTCTAATCCTTAGAATAAACCCTTTATTCCATCACTCCTCCTGGTCCTGCTCTTTTGATTGGACTCTGATATAGGGGCATGTGCTCTTCTCTTTCATTTCTCCTATAGAAACCCACCTTATGCTCACTGGGATATAAATGGCTAACGACTTAAGATGTTACTCCTCCCAACAGTCCTGGTATTTCAACAATATGGTAAACATATAATGTAGAAAATGTATTGAATGAAGAATCTATATGTATATGAATTTTTACCTAATCATGGTTCTGCTCAAAATTATTAGAGACATCTTGGCCAGAACCCTTAACCTCTGTGGACTTTGGGCCTAGCTCTGTCATTCATAAAATGGGAATAACTTAGTGTGTTGGAAAGAACACTGGTTGGGAGATAGGAAACCCAACCCTCATTTCAAATCTGCCACAGAGCAGTGGTGTAGTGCTGGGGAAGCCATTTCATGGGGAAGTCTGTGAGCTTCTGGTTTTTTATTTTTAAAATGTGAAAGTTGGCCTAGATTAGAAGTCATCAAACTGGTGTATGCATACCTCTGCAGGTGTACAAAGACTTTTTAAGGAGTATATGAGTTCTATAATTTTAAGGAAACCAATTTGCTCATCCTCAGCTTCCATTTGTACACTTTCCAAGCTTTATGTAGATTGTACTTTTCCACCTCTACTGCACAATTGGCTTTCTCTCTCCTTATGTAAAATGGGCAAACAACTATTCATCTCTCCTAAATCTTATGATCCTATATTGCCCAGGGATATAAAGATACCCAGGGCCCAAATGGTCATTTTGGAATATTGTTTGAGGGAGAAGCTGCTTTTATGGACTTATAAACATGTCATAGGGCATCTTGAAATTTTTTGCCTTATACTTCTGAGAATGGTAGAAAATGACATTAGAATTGGGGTGTTTTAGTCTTTGTTGGGAGGTTCTGAAATCAAATATATTATAGAATATGAAGAGAAAGGTAATGACAAACTTATTTAATGACCTACCTCTCCCCTCCCTGCCCACTGTCAGAGAATGCAGTGCTTTTAGCATATCTGTGAGAGTAAATTAAAGAGAGCATTAGTGAGACATATTCAATCCTAGATATGAATTTTTGAATTTTTAGAATTTGACCTCATCATATATCTTGTATTTATACACAAACAGTTTTATTTCAGCTTGTCTGCATACTCGTATTTTATTAGCTGGAAAGAAGAGGAACTTAAAACAGCCAAAGTGTATAGGTTAATGATACTATTCCTTTCATTGCAATGGCAATGTTTAGTGGGTTATTAGATTTTTCAAACTGCACTGGATGAAACCACAGATACAAATTATAGGTGATTTCTTTTAATAACAGTGTGAGTTATTGAATGGTTATCAAACCATATCATGAGATATGTACACCAATCTTTTTATATTACCTTGTAAAATGTTTAATCTTTTTATAACACCTCGTAAAATGTTTAATATTTTCTTTCCTGTTAACACAAAATATGTGTAGAACTGATTGGTTTTTGGTAATATGTATCCTGTTTGTTACTAAATATGTAATGTTTTATCATTCATATCTAAAAATATTTATGGAGTGATTTCTGAATTAATTCCAAAAGCTGAACTCACCCAACACACATTTACTGAAGAAAAACTATGTCCTTTCTCATGCTCTTCACTTCATAATGACTCATGATTCTAGCTACATAGTATCTGCACTGAAATGAATAGAATGAAAAATTAAGGATACTATTTTGAGGATTTCCTGTTTCCTGCCCAACGTGTAAAGAACTCAGAAGTTCTTACAACAAGAAAAAAGCTTAACAAACTAAAACTAACAACTCCTTTTAGATCCATTAAAGAATTGGGTTCCAGGACAAACTGTTGCCCCAAAAAGCAGACAAACAAGCAGACTCACAGAAGGATGGCTGACAGGCAGCGGAAGCCCGGGGCCGAGCCTCTCCGCTGAAGCTGTACTGGCGCAGGGCGCTGAACTGTAACTGATGACTTTCTGGAAAGTCTGAAGTCGCCCATTATTGTGGGGAAGGGTGGTGCACAGTTTCCCTCCAAGAACCTTACTAAGTTCTCACAGTGAAGATCCAGCAGGAAGATGGGAAATACATTTTGAAAATACACCCAGAATTTTATATTCTCCTTAACAAGTCCTGCCATCAAGGGAAATTATTTTACCGAAATGCACTGATTGGGGTTTTACCAAAGCCTGCGGAACGGAAGGGAAAGGAAACGTGCGATGTAGGCTCATTAAAAGAAAAGATCTGTGCAGTAGGTTGTCTTTTTGTCCCACTGATGGTTTCCTTTGCTGTGCAAAAGCTTTTTAGTTTGATATAGTCCGAGACTTGTTTATTTTTTCTTTTGTTTCCTTTGCCCAGGAAGACATATTAGGAAAAAAATATTGCTAAAAGAAATGCCTGAGATTTTATTGCCTAAGTTTTTCTTCTGGGAGTTTTGTGGTTTCAAATCTGGTATTTAAATCTTGAATCCATTTTGAGTTTAGTCTCACATATGGTGTAAGAAGGTGGTCCAGTTTCATTTTTGTGCATGTACCTGTCCAGATTTCCCAACACCATTTACTGAATAGAGTTTCTTTACCCCATTGTATGTTCTTGCCTCCTCTGTGAAATATTAATTAACCACATAGGCGTGGGTTTATTTCTGAGCTTTCCAGTTTGTTTTTGTGCTGGCCACATGCTGTTTTGATTACTATGGACTTGTAGTGTAGTTTATTATAGTTTCTTTTTCTTTTTCAAGATTGCTTGGCTATTCGGGGTCTTTTGTGGTTCCATATAAATTTTTGGATTATTTATTCTACTTCTGTGAAACATGCCATTGGTATTTTGATAGGAATTTCACTGAATCTGTACATTGCTTTGGTTATTCCAGACATTTTAATGATGTCAGTTCTTCCTATCCATGAACACAGTATATGCTTTTGTTTATTTGTATTTTCTTTATTTTTTTCTTCAGTATCTTAAGTTTATTTTTAGAGATTTTTTATGCATTTGTAAATGGGAATATTTTCTTAATTTCCCTTTCTGATAGTTCATTATTTGTACAGTCACTATGGAAAACAGTATGGAGGGTCCTCAATAAATTAAAAATGGAACTTTCTTATGACCTAGATATTCCACTTCTGTCTGTTTATCTGAAAAAACCCAAAACACTAATTGGAAAGAATATGTGCACCACTATGTACATTGCAGTGTTATTTATAATAACCAAGATATGGAAGCAACCCAAGTGCTCACTGACATATGAGTGGATAAAACTTTAGTGGCGACACCTGAATGATGGAATATTACTCAGCCATAAAAAATGAAATCTTACCATTTGTGATAGCATGGATGGACCTAGAGGGTATTATCCCAAGTGAAATAAGTCAGTCAGATAAAAGCAAAGACCATATGATTTTACTCATATGTGGAATCTAAAAAACAACAAAAAATGGACAGACACAATTGAAACAGTCTCATAGACAGAGAGATCAAACTGATGGCTGCCAGAGGGAAGGGGTTTGGGGGTGCTGGGTGAAAAATAAGAAGCTATTAAGAAGTACAAATTGGTAGTTACAAAATAGTCACAGGGATGTAAAGTACAGCACAGGAAATATAGTCAATAATATTGTACTAACTATGCATGGTGCCAGGTGGGTGCTGGAAACATTAGGGGAATGCTTTGTAAAGTATGTGATTATCTAACCACTATGCTGTACTTCTGAAACTAATACAAAGTAATATTGAATGTTAAACTGTAATTGAAAAATAAAATTAAAAAGACAAGATCTAATTACAGAACTATATAGAATTCCTCCCCTCTGCCTTAATACCCTATCAGCACATCTACAAGACTTCTTTCTGTTGAGAGAGGATGACAGCTAAAAGAATTGCAAACCTCACACCCTATTTAAGGAATCTACTGGGACACAAGGAGATAACGGGAAAATAAAAACAAAGACGCTAAAGGAAAGTCTAGCCTCTGACCCCACAGCTGTCACAGACAGTGAGCACAGCAGACGTAGTCCTGAGCCGGAGGGGCGTGAAACCTCACACGGAAGGCCTGTCTGCTCAGTGTGCTTACTCAGTACTATATGGCCAGCTATTCAGAGAAAATTCCAAGGTCTACCAAAAAGGGAAACAAACAAACAAACAAATATGGCCCCCCAAACAGAAGAGGCAGAGCAATCATCAGAAACATACCTGGTAGGGTTGTTAGAATTATCAAACTAGGAATTTTTAAAAACTGTGATTAATAAGCTAAGTACTCTGATGAGTAAAGTAGACAGCTTAAAGGGGTAGATGGAAATCTTTAGAAAGAACCAAACAGAAATGATACAGATCATAAACTCTAACAGAAATGAAGAATGCCTTTGATGGGCTTATTAGTAGACTGGAAACAGTCGAGGAAAGGATTTCTGAGCTCGAGTATATCTCAATAGAAATTTCTAAAACCAAAAATCAATGAGAAAACAGACATTTAAGAAAAACAGAATATCCAAGAACTGTGGGACAACTATATAAGGTACAATGTATATGTAATGTGAATACCAGAAGGAGAAGAGAAAGGAAAAGAAGAAATATTTGAAATAATAGAGGCTGAGAATTTTCTAAAATTAATGACAGACACAAACCACAGATCCGGGAAGCTCAGAAAACACCAGACAAGTACATAACCTCCCCAAATCTATACCTATGCCTGTCATATTCAAACTGCAGAAAATCAAAGATAAAGAGAAAATCTTGACAAGCCAGAAGAGGAGAAAACACCTTACCCATAGGGGAACAAGGATGAGAATTACCTCAGATTTTTCTTCAGAAACCAAGCAAGCAAAGAGGGAATGGAGAGACATATTTAAAGTGTTAGAGAACGTTTCTACAGCATAGTCAACTTTCTTGACTACTTTTTCTATCTTAAAAGTCACTGTGGTACACTGTGCCTTTGGTGGCCTCTAATAAATCATGCTTCCCAGTACTCTGTTTCATTGTCCCCTTCCACATTGACCCTGGGCTAGGCCACTGGTTTTGGAGATGTTTTTTAAGTGGTGCTTAGGTTCTAGTGATTAGTTTTAGCCAATGAAACATTAGTGAGCATAATACAAGGCTTGATCAATGTGGCACACTGGGGTGTCTTTTCTTGAAGTTTCACATGGAAATAGCTTTGCTATGAGAAGGCCAAGCAGACACCTGGAGAGGCCCACATCAAGAACTGAGGCCCCTGGCCAACAGTCACACCTGAGCCCCGAGCCTGTGGTCAGCACCACCTGCCTGTCATGTGGATGAGGCCATTTCAGACCCTGCAGCCCTCCCAGTGTCGTGAAGCCAAGGAACCACCTGATTAACCAACAGAATCATAGAAAATAGCTAATTGTTATTTTAAACTGCTAAGTGTTATGGTGGTTTGATATGTAGTAATAGACAATCAAAACAAATACATTTTATAATTTATTTCTTAGTATAGTTTATACCATTCCTTGAAGCATATATGAAAGTCGGACTTTTTCTGAGGAGTAAGTGTGATTTGGCTTACTGCTTTGCCCATGAAGACTAGCTTTCCTCTACACTTAAAAAATGTATAATTAATGATCATTTCATAAGTCTTAGAAGAGTCTTTTTGGTAATCTTCCCAGGAACTGAGAAAATGAATGACTCAAATCACTGAGTAACAGGATCCTTTTGAAAGTCATGTGGCTCTTAATGCTTTGCTTTCAATAAAACTGAAGGAGGATGGGATGAAATTATTTCTAACAGGGTGAATCACTGCATGATTTTTAGCATTTAACTCAAAATGAATTCACTTACTTGAAGAACATTGCTGTAACAAGACTTTTTAAAAAGAAAAAAGACAAGACTTTTCCAAATGTGAACAAGATTTCTTATTTATAAAAACAAAAACAGAAATAATTGGTGTTGAACTCTGTATCATTCTAGCAATAAGTCATTCATCAATGGACACAGGAAGTAAATGGGGAAAGAAAGAACAGCCTTCTCTCATTAAAGAATTCATTTCTGGACATTTTTAACTTATTTTGTTTTGATTTACTATATAATAATGATTTCCGTGATAACTGAATGTCAAATATTTTACCATTTAGAGAATTTTTTTGGTCACAGAAAATATTTCAGTTTATAAGCATGTGTTGGAGAGAAATGTAAGTGGTTGATTAGATATTTTCAATTATAGAAATATACTTTAGAAACAAGTTTCAGAAGGAAAACAAGAATAATAATTTCCAACCAAACATAAAGCTTATTCATTGCATTTTTAATAAATTCTTCTAATTTCTTAATTTATAAATATTTAAACCTCTGGGAAGATTTTAAAAATAGTACAAAAACCCTTTGAATAATTCACCAATTGTTTAAAATTTTGTTTCACTTGCCTTTGGCTCTCCCTTTTAATGTGTCTAGGTATGTGTGCACGTACATTTTTGTATCTGCCACTTGAAGGTAAGTTGTGGACACTTTTAAATATTTCAGTATGGACAGTACCATGGTCATATCTAAGAAAATTAGAAAATTAACAATTTCTCTATACTATTAGTTGTCTGAGAACTAACTTCTACAGCGGTAGTTTTTTTTTTCTTTTTTTGATCTAGCATTCAATGCATTGCATTTGTTGTTGTTTGTGTTTTAGTTTCTCTCTTTTTTTTAATCCTCACCCCAGAAACATTTATTGATTTTAGAGAGAGAGCAAGAGAGAGAGAAGCACTGATGTGACAGAGAAACATTGATCAGTTACCTCCTGTGCACGTGCCATCCAGGGATTGCACCCTCAACCCAGGTATGTGCCCTGACCGGATTGAACCATAACCTTTTGGTGTGTGAGATGATGCTCTAACCAAGCCTCCCGGCCAGCTTATTATTTAGTCTTTTTCAATTTAGAAATCCATGTCCCCACCATCAATCATTTTTTGTTTGGTTTTGTTATTTAGGTTAGTCACATGTATTTTTTAAAAATAGAAGATGATAAGTACTAGAATAATGTAGCATTTACATTCCTAGAATTTAATAATTTCATTTTTAAATGTCAATATTTATAGTATAAGAAAAACCATATTTTTGTGACTATGTAACTTGAAAGTTTAATTAGTCAAACTTGAAAAATGTTAGATGGCAACTTTAAATGAATGAGAGTCCACAGTTTTTAAACAGTTCTTTTAGGTAACAGCAAGCAAAAGTATATCTGAAAACCATTGGATGAAATACTTGTGAGATTATTTCCAACTCTGAAACTTGGGTACTTTGTCTAACTTACCTCACATAACTCACACAAAGCTGTCTGTGGTTGTTACTAATCCATTTTCTGAATGGGGAATCTTGTGTCTCAGACGAATTAAATGATTTACACAAGTCTACACCATTGGAAAGTGCCAGAACCAAGACTTGAACTGCCTCTGCCTGTTTCTGAATTCCCCGCTCTTTCCTCTCTGTCATTTACCCATGGAAGGGATAGGGCTCAGGACATGGAAATTAGGAACCAAAACAGCAAGACAAAATCAAAGCCCAGTCAGAACAAGGGGTTAACAGGGAGAGGGCAGAGACATGGGAAAAAATGCTCAGCACCACTAGCCATCAGAGAGATGCAAATTAAAACCACAATGAGATATCACTTCACACTGGTGAGAATGGCCATTATAAACAATCCACAAACAAGTGTTGGAGAGGATGTGGAGAAATGGGAACCCTAGTTACCACTGTTGGTGGGAATCAGTATGGAATTTCCTCAGAAAACTAAAAATGGAACTGCCTTTTGACCCGGCAATTCTACTGCTGGGATTATATCCTAAGAACCCTGAAACACCAATCCATAAGAACCTATGCACCCCAATGTTCATAGCAACACAATTTACAATAGCTAAGTGCTGGAAGCAACCTAAGTGCCCATCAGCTAATGAGTGGATCAAAAAACTATGGTACATTTACACGATGGAATTCTATGCAGCAGAAAGAAAGAAGGAGCTCCCACCCTTTGTGACAGCATAGATGGAACAGGGGAGCATCACGCTAAGTGAAATAAGCCAGGAGGTGAAAGACAAATACAATATGATCTCACCTTTAAGTGGAACCTAATCAACAAAACAAACAAGCAAGCAAAATATGACCAGAGGCATTGAAATTAAGAACAATCTGACAGTAACCAGAGGGGAGGTGGGAGGCAATAATGAGGGGAAAGGGGAGAAGGGTTTTCAGGAACAACTATAAAGGACACATGGACAAAACCAAGGGGGTTGGAATCGGGAGAGAGGTGGGGATGGCTGGGGTCGGGGGGAGTGGTAGGGGTTAAATGCAGACAACTGTACTTGAACAACAATAAAATATTTTTTAAAAAAATGCTGTGGTCACCCAGGACTCATCAGGCTGTTAGTCAATTTTAAAAGACACCTGATTAAAGGGAGGTGAACCCTGTTCCCTGAGGCTCCTTGCACTCAACACACACACACGCACGTGTGCACACACACACACCCTACACATTCTGCTCTGCTCTGCTCATGTCTCTCCTGGTGCTTAGTTTGTAGTCCAAACCTAGCCCCTACTATTTTGGGGGGTAGGGCGAGGGGTAGATCGGGGGCAGCATTGTGCTTAAAAAACAGCATTACATGAGATCTAACCTTGTAACAAATTTTTAAGTGTACAATGTGGCATTGTTAGATAAAAGCAAAATGAAACTTTACAAATTTTATGATTTATAAAGTCATTTTACAAGTGACTGTTGCGTGACTGAAACTTTACACCCATTGAACAGTGAGGCGGATACCCATATGCATCGCTGCCCCCTCCTCCCAGCACCTGACAATCACCATCCTGCTTTCTGCTTCAGGGAGTTTGACTGGTTTAGTACCTCCTGTGAGTCAAATCAGACAGTATTAGTCCTCCTGTGACTGGCTTACTTCACTTAGATGAACGTTCTCGAGACTCATCCATGTTGTATCATGTGACAGAACCATATGCCTTATGGTTCAATAATCTTCATATATATACAGGGTGGGGGAAAGGCAGGTTTACAGTTGTTTGTATGGAAAATGATGCAATAATGAATAAATAATAATATAAGAATAAACTGTATTGTGAATGCACAACTATAAAGCTGCTTTTGCCCCATCCTGTATATTCATCTGTCAGTGGACATTTTGGTTGTTTCTATCACTTGGAAATTGTGGATAGTGCCATGAAAATGGGAGTGCCAGTATCTCTTTGGGATCCCAATTTTATGAACTTTGGATAAATACTCAGAAGTAGGACTGCTGGATATGGGAGTTCCAGTTTTAAAATTTTTACAGAAACTGTGTACTATTTTCCATAGTGGCTGCTCTATGTCACATTCCCACCAACAGTGCACAAGGGTTCCAGCATCTTCACGCCCATGCCGACCCTTACTATTTGGTTTGGTTTTGTTTCCTAGATAATGGCCAGCCTAACAGATGTGAGGTGATAGCTCATGATTTTGATTTGTGATGTTAAGCATCTTTTCATATACCTGTGGGCCATTTTTGTGTCTTCTTTGGAGAAATATCTATTAAAGTCCTTTGCCCATTTTAAAATTGAATTATTTGGGGTGTCTTTTTTTTTTTTTTGCTATTGAGTTGTAGAAGTTCCTTATACAATATATTTTTGATACTAATCCCTTATAAGTTATCTGTGGTTTGCAAATATTTTCTACCTTTCTATAGATTGTCTTTGAACTCTGTTGTTTCCTTTGCTGTGCAGAAGCTTTTTAGTTTGATGAAATCCCACTTGTCTATATTTGCTTTTGTTGCCTGTGTTTGTGAAGCCATATCAAGAAATCATTGTCAAGATCAACATCAAGAAGGTTTTCCCCTATGGTTTCCTCCAGGAGTTTTACAATTTCAGTCTTGTGTTTAAGTATTTAATCCATTTTGAGTTGTTTTTTGTGTATAGTGTAAGATGAGAATCCAATTTCATTCTTTGGCACGTGGACATCCAATTTTCCCACCACTACTTGTTCTAGGTTCTCCTTTCCCCATTGTGTATTCATGGCATTCTTGTTGAAGATCAGTTGACTGTGTAATGTGGGTTTATTTCTGGGTTCTCTATTCTGTTTCACTGATTCTGTTCTGTCTTTAGGCCAGTACCACACTGTTTTTATCACTGTATCTTTGTTACATCATTTAAAATCAGGAAGTGTGATGCCTCTAGCTTTGTTATTCTTTCTCGAGATTGTTTTGGCTGTTTGGTCCTTTGTTGGTTCCACATAAATTTTAGGATCGTTTTATCTGTTTCTGTGGAAAAGGCAATTGGGATTTTGATAGGGATTACATTGAATCATTGGATAACTTTGGGTAGTGTGGACATTTTAATATATTAAGTCTTACAATTCATGAACATGAAATATCCTTCTATTTATTTGTCTTTAATTTCTTTCAACAATATTTTTTAGGTTTCAGTGTGCAAGACTTTTGCCTTCTAGGTTAGGTTTATATGTATTTTGTTCTTTTTGATACTGTTGTTAATGGTATTGATTTCTTGATTTCTTGATAGTACTATTTGTTGTTAGTGTATAAAACCGTAACTGATTTTTGTATTTTAATGTTATATCCTGCACCTTCACTGAATTCATTTATTAGTTCTGATGGGTTTTTAAATGTTATCTCTAGAGGTTTATACATAAGAATATATGATCTGTGAACAGAGATCATCTTATTTCTTCCTTTCTGGTTTGGATGCCTTTTATGTCTTTTTCTTGCCTAATTGCTCTGAGTAGGACTCCCAGTACTTTCTATTCTGCCATCTTGCTGACATTATGACCTCGTCCTACTTCTTATCACATATCTGCATGCTGTTTTATGTGATTTCTCTAAGAGAACAAGTAACTAAAATGGTGATGGCCTACATGGGAGACCAGTGGGGGTGGGTATTTAGGAAAGGCTAGAGCCCTGAAGCCACACTATAAAGGCTACCTCTTGTACCACTGGGTTGACTCTATCTCTAAAGCCCATGAGGACAGCCTATTGAGCATCTCAAGGTGACATCCAGATTCTAACGTATTTATGGGAAGGAAAGGGGAATTGTATATGTGCCTCTGAAACTTCAGTTGAACAATTCACAGACTAACATAATTTTTTTAAAAAGCCATCACAATGTTTATCTTCTCAGAAGTATGCTAAAGGCATTGCATAGATAGAATAAAATATGTTTCAGCAATGAAAGGTGGATGTCTTCAAACTTGAGAGTAATGCTGGCATCTTCTGATGGAGTTGTAACTGTTTCAGAGTTGTAATAATCGTGCAGCCTTAAGAAATCCATCTCCAGTGAGCCCAATAATGTAATGCTTTATTCCATTTAGATGTCAGGGTATGGCACAGTAAATTTCCACCCGGCATGTAACCTATATCCTTGGGCACACAGGGCTGTCAGAGAAATACTACAGATAGTAGTTGTAGCAGTACTTTATGGGTTTAATTTCAGTGTGTTATAAATAGGGGGTGCTTGATTATACCCCAGTGGCAGGTATAACATTTTCTCCTACAAGGCTACAAATTTTAGCTAATCAATTGCCTTCTCCTTTGCACTAATTCTGCTACCCTCTGTTTTTACTCAAATTCAAAATTCTTTAACAGATTTATGGTTTTGTGCCTATTTGTTGAATTAATCCCTTAGGACTGAATTTCCTGTGTCCACATTTACTCTTTTTTAAAGTGTTTTCTTCTGTCTTGACTCACAGTAGTTAGTGATTTTTGAGAACAGTAATGCATTTATCATCTCTCCTAGCACCTGGCACAGTGCTGTGCAGAGGGTGGGAGTTCCACAAATGTTTGCAAATGGGATTGTTCTCCTGTTATGAACTCAGCCATCTGGTCGACCTGTCTCAGAGTCATACAGGACCACCTAGCACAAACTCAGAATCCTGAGACATGAAAGACCATTCCTGGTCTTTTTCTTCATCTAGAATAGCCATTACAATTCTGTATATGTGGTGCTGCGTGTTCTACAAAGTAAAAAGTATAGGTTTCATCAAAAACTCAGCAACACAATTATATATGACAATTACAGACAGCCTGGGATAAATAAAATAGAACCTGTAGTTTTTGACCTCACTGTTTGAGCCACTGATAATACTAACCAGTTGGGGTAGCTGGCAGGAAATCCAATAGACAAGGACAATTATTAACACTGGAGAACTATCCAGAAATGCTCATTCTCTGTGGCTACCCAACAATCAATAAGAGTGAACTTTACTATGGGCTGCAAAAGGGAAACCAAGCTTTTAAAGTATTAGTTGCTATTGTTTTCCAGAGTTTCCAAGTCTCAAACCCTCCTTTACTTGATATCCTCCTGAAAATCTCTTCCATTCTTCCCTGATTTCTTATGCCCACAGCTATTGCTGCAGGAGAATATTACAGTAATCAATCAGTATCTGATTAAAAGTGTGAAGCTCTTTCATTATCTCCGCTAGGTGATTGAATTCCTTCTGCCTGAGCAAAAAGATTCTCTTTTAAATTGCTGCAGCAGTAATCGGCGCTGTGTGTGAATGCCAGGCTGCATTTGGCCTGTGTGATTGAGTAAGTTTATTTCCTTTGTATGGGAATGCGGAGTAGAGTCCACTCAGTATTCATCAGGAAGATGGTTACTATAGAATGACCATTGGTCACTAGATCTCTAGTCTAAATGTCTGATTTCTTTTGGCTCCCTATTCCAAACACATACACACAACCCATTTGTTTTAGTACTTGATTTTATGAAATGTCACTCAGTAACTATTTCTGTATATTTCATAGCTAGTTTTCCAAAAAGTTTTCAAAAGACCCTGTTGTTAGTCAGGTAGTAGAAAAAGCACATGCCTTGTATGGGGTAATAAATATCTGTCTTTTAGACAAGGTTGACTTCCAGTTATCATCAGTGGTAAAGGTGATGTGAGTAACACAAAGAATTAGAACTGTTGAGTAATAGAACAGTTTCCAATTGAAAACCAATAAATCACATTAATATTTTCTATCCAGCTTTTTAGCAGAATGAATAAGTAAAAAATTCACCTCATTGGCCTCCTGGAGACCCTCTGATGCACAAGTTTATCATCAATTAACGAAGACCATCAGAAATGAAATAGCAGAGAAGAGCATGGATAAATAAAGAACATGGATAATTTGCCTATGAATCATCATCAGTTAACTAAAAAGCAAAGCTTTTAACCTAAATCCAAGGAAACCACTTTGCATAGTTGGGTTTTTTTTTTTTGCATAATGTAGAAAAAGTAGAAATCAGATATAAAGATAAGATGCTTTCTATTCTACTTTTTGAAACCCAATGAATATTTTTAACTTTTGAGGGATCTGCAACAGTCTGATGAGAGCTATGAACCCTCTTCACGGACAAGTACACAGTCATAGGGCCACTACAAGAGTAACACGAATATAAGAGTATATGAAGACAACACTATGATCGATGCCCCCTGGAGTTGTACAATGTTTCCATCCAGATGATATTTCCTATTCTAGGGACTCCAGGTGAGGAAACCCTGCCATGTTTGCTCTCCACTGGATCTTAGGCAGAAATGAGTTGAAAATTAAGTAGGCAAGATTGTCTTCTCAGCTAGGCTCCTGTATCCACTACTGTGGAAAGGCAGTCAGTTGAAGCCTATCTAAATCACTAGGGTGGGAGTATTTTCAGGTGGCACCCACCCCAGGAGAAATTCAGTGGCTCTGCTCAGAATGTCACATTTACTTTCAGAAGGAACAATGAGGGGGCAAATCAGTTGGAAAATGCTGTTGCCATAGGTGACCATTGCAAGCAAAATGAATCTCTTGTGCCTTGATATAGCTTTGAGCTGACTTTCAGTCTTCTGCAGCTGGCTTTATTGAGTGTTCTAAATTTTCCTATGCATGAAAGATTTTGAAAATGTAATTCAATTGTCAGTACCACTGGAATGAAAAGAAGCAAGAAAATGGCTGGATTTTGGCTTTTTTCTGGATTAGATCAGCAGCTGTTGAGCAATAAGTCTACCAAAATGGCAATTTGAGCCAAATAAAACTCAATTAAGTAACACTGTTAACTTCAATCAAGCTTCTTAGAATACTTGAGACAGTGTCAAGGTCAAGGAGAGCAGCCTAAAGAACTGGAAGTGCCATTGCTTCCAAACGGGTAATTTCTTTTCCTCTCTCTTACTTCCAAGCTATCCCCAGTTACTCACATTTCCCACATTTTTTATTCTGTGCTTTGATGTATAAATGCAGGTGGTACCAAAGGGAATGATCTTTTTGAAGACTGTTACTATGAGGATGGAGAAAAGTTTAAACATATGCAGTTCAACCTATATGTGTTCTTCCACTTAGAAAGTATCTTTTGAAAGCCTCCTAGACACCAAATTTGTGTCTGAGTTCTCATTTTTCTTTAGGGCCTCAGAACAGTCTGTTTACCATTAAGGAAGCTTAGCGGAGTGACTGAAAATGAATACAAATATGACTCTGGACACAAGACTCTTTGTTCTCACTACAGTGTATCTTTCCCTGTGATACAAAGCCTCCTTCAAGGACTCAAGGATCTTTGATGAGAAATACATAATGATGCCTGGGATGATTTTGGAAAAAAAAACTCAATATCACTGAACTTGAAAAGGTGGCACTTTTGAATTCATTTCTCACCAATGGAACAAATTTCCTAGAGAGAATATATTTTTAACAAAATTCTAAGATTTTCCATTGGTGGGATCACAATAAGTCTGATTTCTGACCATATCCATAAGCATTCTCTCCAACCTTCCCACAATATCATGAGGAAAAAGCAAAGCTATGCTGATAATGTCCTTGGTTTTATTTTTCCCCTTGCAGAGAGCAATGATTTATTTATAGACCAGTTTTGACAAAATGTTTTGGGGAAGCTAGGATTTCTTTACAAGGGAACAGAAGAGTGGGAATTGGGTTGTGGGACATGTATATTTAGTTCTAAACAGAGGAATCTATTTTTTTCTGACTACTATTACATTGTGCCATGCAGTAATATTAGGGGTTTTTTTTCTTTAACTTTGAACTTGGAAAATGCCCGAGTCATTGATTTCTTGGGATACAAACACACTTCCATAAAGTAGCAACTCATTTGACTAAATTGCCCAGTCGATCAGATCTCTGGAGAAATGTGTAATACACACAGGGAGCTCAGGAAGGGCGGGGCTTCTTTCCAAGTGATATTTAGGTAAACGTGAGTGAGCGGAGTAATGTAACTATTAGTGGAGATAAAGAGTTCGGGTCCTTGGGGGTAGTGTCCTTTCATCGTGGGACCTTCGTCTAATGTCCTCTACCCACCTGGGCAAGAGCTGGCCCTGCTCACCTTTGCAGCTGATGTCTGTGGCTGTCATAACTCAATATCTTATCTCTCTTTTTGGCGTCCCTTGCCTACCCAGCCTCACCTCAGTTCTCTCTGGTGTTACAGGTTCCCTCTCATTCCACGACATCTTCACTATGGTGGCATCTGTCACAGGCTTATAGCTCTCAACTCCACGGTCCATTGCTTCCACTCTGGTGCTTCAGGAATTTGTGGGTCCCTTCCCTCCTACACACAAACTGTGGGTGAGGCAGGAAAGCCAGGTATCAGGGCATTTTTTTTTTTCTGTTAAACTACACTGTACCACCTAGTTTATTTCAATTCGATTTCCTCCTAATTGACAGACTCATCCTTAAGTTCCATAGGGGAAGCCAGACAAGAGGCACTCACTGTCCTCAGTGTCCAGTCCTTTTTTCATCTTGTCTGTCACCTCATCTTATCTTATTGTATCTTACCTCATCTTATCTCTTCTCTTATCTTTTTCTAACTTCCCTCAAACTCCCAGGAATAGGAAAAAAGTAATCTTGCTCTCTCACTCCAAGTCCTATTTTCTTTTTATCAGTTTATAGCCCAAAGGTGAAAAGGGTATTTTCTCCACACTCTGAGCTGGACAAGTTCTGTAAACTGAGTCCTGGACCTTGATATGCTAAAGGAGGTTTCAAAGAAATTTAGAAAATTCATCCTCTGCCTCTCCCCACAATGTCTCTTGACTGAGGACATAAACTATAGAGATAGAAGGCTTCAAATGAACAAAAGTTTACAGGAAGAATGAAAATAAATGACTTTATATTCACAAAGATAGTATGCCTGCCTGTGAATGGGACTGTTCATTGCATGTGCATGTATCCCTGTGTTCCGTGTACTAATGCACAGTTTCATCCTGTAGGGACAGCACCATTAGTGCCCCCAGTGAACACACAGTGAGCAGGAGTCCAGGGTTTGAGGGTATTTCCCAGTCCTCTAAGGTTGAGTCCTCTTCCACCAGCATGTCCAAACCTCACTCTATTTAGCAGTTTTCTTTTGTAAAGTGTTTACACAAGGGAGACTCACCTAGTCCTGATGTCATGTAAATAATTGGTTCTTTGCACATTTGAAAGAATAATTTAATTAGTCAAAGTATCCCTCTATTAGAGCTCTATTCTTCCAAGATATTGAATATTTCAATCTTCTGGGTCGATGAGCTTCCTCTTGTCCATCTTTTAAGTGAGTCTGTCTGTCATATCACTGTCATTTTTACTTCTTATCAGCATCTTACTTTCCACAAAGTCCAGCTTGGATGCTGTACTTACCCCTTCTATGCAATGATCACTTCCCTAGCACAAGTTCAACTGAGGACTCTGAGAAGGTTTCTTAAGTCCACAGCCATTTATACATGCAACATATCAGATGTTTAAATGATCATTATTTTGATGATTTAGAACTTGGAGGAATAGGGATATTTTTTGTCTTATATTTGTTGGTTTCCATTAGCTTGTCTAATTAAATTTATTATTAAAGCTTTTCCCAGGTTTTGGACAAACTGAAAATGTGAGCCACAAAACTTATTTTAAAAATGCACATCCCTCAGCCCTGAGCAGTGTGGCTAAGCTGTTTAGGCGTCATCCTGCAAAGCGAAAGGCTGCTGATTCAACTCCCGGTCAGGGTGCAGGTGTGGTCCCTGGTTGGAGCGCACACAGGAGGCAGCCCATCGATGTTTCTCTCCCTTTCTCCCTCCCTTCCCATCTTTCTAAAAATAAGTAAATAAAATCTAAAAAAATGCACATCCTTTAATATAGAATTAAAATAGTTTTCATTTAGTGAGATATTTGTGGTTCTTTTTTCTTGAAGACAAGTTGTCACCAGTGATCACAGTGATGTAAAGCAATATATATAGACATGTATTTCTAGACAGTAATTTAGGGTTCCATCATATAATGGTGACAGGAAATCCCACACCGAGATAGAAGTGAAAAATGACACCTAACTAATGGATTTGGGGGGTAGGCTGATTGGCACCGTGAGGATAAGACTATTTTGTTCCTTGTTGGGAGATTAGTACAGAAATAGATGGGTGAGTCAAACTTCAGCACGGTAATAACTTCCTGACAGGTACTCTCTCCAAACCCGAAGTACATTAAGTTTAAATCCAAAGAGCCATTGCACTTTAAATATTTTCTCAACTTTTCTATAAATTGGAAGAAAAGGGAATTTTGTATTCTAAGTAGAAACCACAGGATTTGGTTGGCACATAAGGTACTGCCCACTGGAGAACATGACAGAAGTTAAACCATAAGGATGAGCCAATCAATCAATCGGCTTGTGGTGGAGAGCTGTGCGACTGACTCTAGGGACCAGGCTGTGGGCGTGGGCGGGGCGTGGGCTTCCGCGGGGCAGGGCCGAGGTGCCTGCGAGTGCAGTTGGGAAGAAGTCCCAGCCCAGGTGAAAACAGATGTGCCTCTGTCCCTCCAGGACTCAGGGGAACCAGAACCGTCTTCCATACATCGCAGTGTTTCCTAACTTTGAGTATTTTGTGTTTCATAAATCTTGGAGGAAAACTTTTTTGACTCCAGTAGCTGTCTGGCTGTTGAAACAGGGCACAGTGAACTCATTTCAAGTTAGTTACAGGCACAGATCCACGCGAACAGTGTCAGCTGTGGCTTAGCTATCATCCAACTCCTAAGGAAAAGACAGGCGAATCTTTCATCGAGTTCCTAATAAATTTAGAACAATGTTCTGGGCACTTTTATATCTGACTTAATTCTCACAGCCTCCCTGTGAGGTCTGATGCCCAATTAAAGATGTGGGAAGTGACATTTATGAAAGTTAAAGAAATGATCCTCTGTCCTATAGCTAAAAATTGAAAGACTCGTTCCTTGAGCTCTGCTCTGCCAAAATTCACTTTTAGTTTTTACTGTCAAGCTTCCTTTATGAATGACTTTTCCAGAAACTTCTCTACATCCACTGCTTTAAAAAACGGGTCCTCTTAGCCTTGTCAGACTTACTGCTTAACCCACTGTGCTAGTTCTCTAGGGCTGCCACACACAATGCCACAGACTGGGTGGCTTAAACAATGGAAGTTTATTTTCTCACAGTTCTGGCAGTGAGAAGTATAAAATAAAGGTGTCAGCACATTTGATTTTTTCTTTTTCTTTTCTTTTATTGTTGTTCAAGTACTGGTACCCGCCTTCCCTGCCCCCATCACTCCCCCCCACCCCAGCAATCCCCACTTCCCTCCCTTGGTTCCACCCCACCCCTTGCTTTTGTCCATGTGTCCTTCATAGTAGTTCCTGTAAACCCTTTACCCTTTTTGATTTTTTCTGAGGCCTCCTCTCACCTGTATGAGGCCACAGCTGTCTCCTTGCTGTGTCCTCACATGGGCTTTTCTCTGTGCATGCACATCCCTGGTGTGTCTTAGTGTGTCCAAATTTTCTCTTCTTGTGAAGACATCTGTCCCATTGGATTAAGGCCTGCTCTAATGACCTCATTTTCACTTAATCACCTCTTTATAGGTTTTATCTCTTACTGCAGTCTATTCTGAGGTAGTAGGAGTTTGGGCTTCACCATATGAGTTGGGAGGGGGAGACAAAATTCAGCTCGTAACACCCACTTGGATAATAATAAAAAACATTAGACCATTTTCTTCTGGCTTTGCATGGTTCTCCCCTACAGCACCCGGCAAAGAACACCAAGTGCTGTCACAAAGGATAAATGCAACGCTTACAGTGCTAGTTCTTGTTTTAGGTTTTATTTACAATGTTTAGTTCAGGTCTGTGAATTATGCCATCCTTAGCCTGGAGGTGGGTTTCATGCCTGCTATAGATTGACTTGATACAAGTAGGCTTAAACTTGTGCAAACACGGTGTTAAAGCGGGGGCTTCTTATGCCTGACTGAAGACGTACCGCCTGCTTCTGTGTGGTAATGAGCATAAATCATCCATGTGGTGAGAAGAGACCCGCTTTAGAAGAAGAGCTCTGTTGACAGCAGGACAAACTGGATCAGTGAGGGCCACCGAACCCCAGAGAGGAGATGAACTGGCTGGGACTTGGCAGACTATCTTAGCAACTTGATGAAGTGAGTACTGGCAAGGTGGTAGGTGAGAGAGGAAGAGTGAGATGGGAGAGTTCTAGGGACCTGTAGTCAGCAGTCCAGAGTCAGCCATGGAGGAGGGGTTTGGGCACAGGACTGCTGGTATGAAAGGACCGGTCATAACTGAAACAGCAAGATGATAATTATACTAGCTGATGATTATTGTACATCTACTACGTACAATACATCTACATCTACTTGTACATCTACATGCAGGCATGTAGGGCTGCATGTATATGTCCTCTGAGGGCTGTACAAAAACTCACATGTCCTCTATGATCTTTCTTCCATCCTATGTGGGTTTCAGGACCAAAGGTTTCTCTTCTCCCTCCAGTTGCAAGGTCTTCTCTACCCTCCTTCATGTGAATAGCCACCAAGCCTTCTCTTTCTCCATCCAGAAGTTCAGACTCATCTGATTTCTGGGAGAAGCATCTAAGAATTTTTTTTTAATCCCCACCCTAGGACACACTCACTGATTTTAGAGAGAAAGAAAGAGAGGGAGAGAAATATCAATGCAAGAGAGAAACATTAATCAGGGATCCAACTTGCAACCTAGGTATGTACCCTGACCAGGAGTCAAACCACGACCTTCCAGTTTATGGGACAACATGCCAACCAACTCAGCCACTCCAGCCAGGGCCACCTAAGGATCTTCATCTAGCTGGTAAGTCAGGGATTTCTTCCACTCTTGGTTTCTGCTTTGTCATGGCCGGGGGGAAGAAAATCAGCATTTGTGGTGCCATGAGAGAAGAGATGGGAGAGGGGTCACTATGCAGTATTTTAAAAAAAGAAGATAGAAATTTCAACATAGAGCCCAAAAACAAATCCTTTATTATTGTCTGTCTCTTCCAACTAGAATGTAATTTCCATCGGAGGAGATGCCTTTCCCAGGCGCATGGCTCCAGCTCTAGCTGACACAACCAACACGTGTTTGCTGAGTGAATAAATGAGCTCTGTGAAAATTTGAGCAGTACAGGCATGCACATGTGAATTCTTTCTGGTGGTCATTTGCCTCAGACTTGCTGAACTTCCTGGGCTATTTTCATATATATATATTTGCTCAAAATCATAGACACAGAGGCCTTTAAGAACTCTTTAGTTTATAGAATATTATCCCACAATAGAACCTCCTACACTTCGCCAAAGAAAGAGGATGAAGGTAAGCGCTGAGAAATATCAGCCTTTCTATAATTGAAACTCTATTTCTCCAGACATGTTTCCATGTATAAGCAGAGGCCAAATACTGTCTTGTGTATTGAATTGAGGCAGGTTTTTGGAAAATAAATTCTATCGTTACTCTAGTTTTATTTTTCAGGAATGCTTAAGTTCAGCAGCAAATGGTAAGCCCTTCACACAAGATTTCATGCATTTGGCTTGTAAAATCAGAGCACAGATTCTGAATCCAGACAACTGAGTTGAAATCCTAGCTCCCCACTTGCTGTCTTACAGGGTTTTGGCAAGGTGTTTAACCTGTCTCATTGGGTTTCAGCATTTATAATGCAGGGATCAGAATAATACCTGCCTCCCGGGGTACTGTGGGAATTACATGAGCTACGTGTGTAACGCAGTTAGAACGGAGTTTGGCACACAGGAGAGCAGTTAAGTGTCACTGTTACTGTAATAGATTGAGGAGTCCTTTGCTTGGCATTCAATGAGAATGCACTTGTTAAAGGGCCTGGCGTGTGATCTAACTGGGAGAGGCAGCAGACAAAGGACCTAATAGAGGTGCATGCCAGTGATACGCATTTTATATACAGCACGTCATTTAATCTTTACATTATTCCCATTTACACAACAAAACCAAATAAGTAAATAAATAAATAAATAAATAACAGCCTTAGGTTAAGTACATGTAAGTTCACGCTCCTAGTAAATGACAGAACCAGATTTCAGGTGTGGCTTTGTCAGAGTCTGAAGCCTGTTTTGTTTGAATGGTTTTGAAGTACAGAACCACTTAGAGAAAATTGAAGTTTAGAAAATGTTCAGCGATAGGATTCTGTGCTAAAAATGTTAAAGTGGCAATGGGATACCTAATTTGGTTTCCCAAAATAAGTAGATTATCTCCCTGCAGAGAGGAGTAATTTCCTTTGTAGGATATTGTAAAACCTTATCACTTTTTTACTGAGATAGATAGTGACCTAAAATATGGATTTAGAAATGCAGTTTTGGTTTCATAGAAATTTTCATAAGCAGAATGGGAACTGGTTTGGGGGTATGGAAATCATATCAGTTGTGATTTAAGTTCCTATAGCTTACTGTTCTTATTTGTGCCTATAGTTAAAAAAAAAAAGGAGCCCTACTTTAAGTCTAGTATAGGACCTCTACTAGAAACAAGATCCCTGTCATGTTATCCATGATCGCCTGTGTGTGTTTCGTGGTATCAGCGTGTCCTTTCCCCCATTTGATTTTATTCATGTGGGAGTCTTGGAACATGTGGTGTGTTTTCATGTGTAAAATGTATGTGTGTGGGGAGGAGGGTGGTGTTCTCCAGTCTTATGCTTCAATCTCTATTTAATAATTTCACTACCTTTGACATTTCTCTCTCTGTGTTTACTTTCACTTGATTTCAAGTTACCTTCTCTTCTTTCACCGCAATATAGACCTGAAGTCTGTGTTATTTATATCAACGAAGTTTTATGTTCTCTGTTCTTACTTTAACCTATGAAAAGAATAGTTGATATTTGTCTCTATTTAAAAAGCTGGCTCATGTGGACTTATGTTAATTTTTTTTCTTGATAGCATAAAAGGATTTCCATCTCATTTTAAACAACTATTGAATAAATTGGGCAAATTATATAAAGTAGCAACATTGAAACTGTGACTGAAATCACATGTCTACCTAAATAAAGGTTATTTCTTAAGAGATTTGAAGATGGAAAAATGCCCTTTAAGGGAGTACAGTCTATTTAATTATTTCCAAGTAGACACTTGAATGAATTCATCCTTGGAGGAATCCTTCATTGTTAAGTCTTCTAGTCATGCTAATGTCAAAAAAAAAAAAGGCCTGTCTGATGTTCCTGGGAATTCACCTGAAAGCAGATGCTGGCATATTCTGTTTAGCAATGAAGTTGAGCTGATAGTAAAAATGAGCCTTTGTAGAATCAGAAATTGCCCTGGACCTGAAATGCATTGTGTGCTCTTGGAAGATGTGATGATGTTTGTGCAAGTATTTTCTCCCAGGAACAGAGACTTCCTTCTAGTAGACAGGATGGGCAGCCCTTATCTCTTCCTCAGAGAGCACTGGGAAAAGGGGTGGGGCTCAGCTGGCATGGACCATTTTCTCTGGACTGTTGGTAAGGGTTGAACACGCCACAGTTTGGGAAATGTACCCTGGGCCATGACATATGGGGTGCTACATTTCGGGCAAACCCACCTTATTCATGGGTTTGGAATACTTTCCTTGAAGGGAATGGATCTTCCCAGTGTCAGTCATCCTGGGACAGGAAATAAGATGAGTCTTAGGAAGCAAAGACTTCTGCTTCTCTCTGCAGGGGAAGCAGTTGGGCCTAGACTCCCAGGTGCAGAAGCGCCTAAAGCTTCCTGTTGGTGAGAGTAGAGAGCAGAGTGAGAGCCCACCACCCAGAGGCCTGCCAGAACACCCTCAGGGAGGCTCAGGGAACCTGCGAATAAAACTTCTAACAGCACTCTCAGTTGTGCTTCTTTGGTCTTCAAGTTTTCAGTAAACTCCTTAACAGCTGATTAGTCTTAGCTGTGAGTCAGGGGAATTGAAATTCTCAGGGGGTTCTAGTGGGGGAAGACAGATGGGCCTAGAAGTGAGTCGATAGTACAGGGGTCACCTGCACCCAAGGAGGTGGCCTGGCAGCAAGTGGAGAATGCAGAGCAGAGGAAAGCTGAGGGACTTTTGGAACATCGCCCTGGGAAACTTCTGGAAAACCATAGGTGAAGAGATGACCATTGGAAGAGGTTAATTTCTACAGGCAGACAGCAAGAGCTCATACGATTATGTTTTTGCATGTAAAGAGGAAGCCCGACCTCCTTTGGTAGTCACAGAAGAGGAGGTCAGCAATACATGGGATTGATTTGAAAAATTTACAGCAGTGATTTAAAATGCATGCTATACTAAATGCTCAAGATAAATATAAATTAACAAACAACAAATTTCAGCTCACTCAATAAAATGAATTGTATGAATGTGTAACTTAATGAAAAGAATAGATTATATCTGTTAGAAGGCTGCCACCCTTTTTTTAAACAAATTATTATTTTAATGTGATTAATTAGCCATTCGGCAAAGCAAATATTTTCACCTAAATTAAATGTGTTGGCAGGATGATTAGTTTCCACACATTTGCTATGAGTCTCTTTTACATTTTTTATGAATAAATAGATTA
>CM052549.1:24820864-24841669 GCA_028533065.1 Trachops cirrhosus
AGCATTAAAAAATGTTAACTTTTATGTGGTTTTTCCCAGAAATGAAGCAAACAAGAAATCATGAATCAAAGATTACATGATAGGAAAGCATTCTTGAGAACAGATTAAAGTAGCTATAACTACTTAAGTGAGTTCTTGCTTACCTGTTAGTTTACCTTTACATTTACAGTGTATGTACTCAATGTGCACGAAACCTAAGGGTTTATACTATCAGAAGTGGGTAGAAATGGAGTGATTCTGGGAGGCTAAGTGAATGGCTTTATATGGATACTGATATAGATATAGCCCTTTACAAAATACTTTTATAGAACCTCGCATTCCATTTTTACACACCTTACGAGATAAATATTTTTCCTATTCAGGAGAGGTTCAAAGTCAAATAAAATTTTTAAATTAACCCATCTAATACATGACAGAGATGAGATTGAAATCTAGGCCACCTCTATTGCAAAGTGCTCTGTTCTTCCTCCCTCATTCTATTGCCTTTTCCTTGTCAGTTCTTGAAATCTGCCTGGCCGTATATCTGTACCCACTTTTCTCTACAGCTTGCCTCGTTTCTCAGAGACCAGAGATTGGCATCTATGGTAAGAAAGTAAAACAAATGAGACCCCTGATCACTGCAGTTACACATTGATCATAAGATATTTGGTAAATATTTCTTAACGTGTTTCACACGGGAAATTCTGAAGACAGTAATGGAATCCCATGTAGATTTGACTAGTGTTGCTGTAGGCTAGTTTGTGGGTCAACACTGCAAAACCTGCATTAGATTTTCAAGTTTATCTGGAGCTTCAATTGAACTGTAAGGTCCAGGGACTTCTGTGAGTGTGATATGCAATAGCTGTTCCATTGAGGAACATTTCAAATGCTAGACATCAATGTTTATTCATCCATCACGCACATATATACAACCTCAGTTATATGTAAAAAGATGAATCTTTTTAAAGAGAAACATTGAATTTAGTTTTAAATGATCAAACCTGGGCTCTGATTTCAAAATAAACATTTTTCTAAATTAAGCCTGCATTGATTGTCCTGGCCTTCAAATATATGTATATATACACTTGTATATTTATATATGCACATATGTGTTTATATATACATGTATAGATATTCTCTTCTTTTAATTGCTGAAGAGATCTTTTCATTGCCATTTGTTTCATATTTCAAAATTTTCTTCATCCATACAAAATTATATCATTTTTTATATACAGTTTATCTCCAAGAGATTCAGAGAAAGTAAGCAATGAGAAACACTGGGAATAATTATAGAAAATGTGTTTAGGCATGTGAATGGATTCAAGTATTCTACTTGTGAAGGAAGGAAATTGAGACATAAATAAAAAATACTTTGGTATTGAGTTTTAAAGGGAAGGCAGGAGAGATGAATACAAGGTTTTACAGTCTTGTAAATACAGGAATGCAGATTGTAGAAGCGTAGACAAGAATTAAGGTGCGCTCTGCAGAGAGGTTAGGTGTATCAGATTGTAAGTAATGCATCAGGTACATTAGGCCAAGAGTGGAGGGTTGGTGGGATGGGGCAGTTTCCATCAAGCGGTGTTTGTGGAAAGGTATGGGAATGGTGTTTAAAGATGAGATTGCCTGGAAGCCCAGATACTTGGAGAAGAGAAGAGATTCCAGATCTGACATTGGGATCTTTGGGAACACTGGGAGAGAAGGATCCAGCAACTGAGAGAAAGGGGAAGAGATCAAGCAAAGAAGTAGAATACATAGGAGTAGAAATTGCATCCCCCACTGCTGGGAGACTAAGTGAGCGGCGAACCGAAAGCAGACCATAGATTTAGCCCTGTGAAGGGGCTGGTGACTGAGCAGAAGGGAAGCTGGTGGAGAAGAAGAGGGAACTCAGGCAGTGGAGACAGGCAGGTCAACGCTTCCTGCCGTTTGGCTGTGAAGGGGTCGGAGACATGGGGTGGATGTGGGGTCAGAAAGGATTTGAAGATTTTATAACACATTTAGTTTGCTGATGGTAAAGGTCCAGACCCATTAAAGAAGAAACAGTTATAGTCATAGGAAGAGCTCACACACCCACCTCTCAGGGGACTCCGGACAGAACTTGACCACGCCCCCCTCATGGCCAACAGATGGACAAATCAGGCTTCTCCCAGTCCAACACCCCTGCCCAGCTCCATTTCCCTTCTCACCCATGTATCATTATCTAAACAAGTATAGCCCCTAGATATATCAGGGTGGCTGTTTTAACAATTCTGTATCACTGAACCCTATTCAGAGGTACATTCTAAAGATTTAGGACCACACAAGGGACAGGCAGTAGAATCAAATGGGATGACTGTTATACAATTCCCAAAGTGAGGTTTTCAGGCCAGCGGCATCTGCACCACCTGGGAATTTGTTGGAAATGCCCGTTGTCGGGCCCCACCCCAGTTCTCACTGAACGAGCCGGCCATCTGTGTTTTATAAGCCCCCAGGTGATTCTCATTCACGCTCAAGTTCAAGAAGCACAAATCCAGACTGATTTCAAATAAGTATTTGATGGAAATTTTCCCTATTTTATTTTATTTTAGTATTTTATTGTTTATGCTGTTACAGTTGTCCCGATTATTTCCTCTTTGACCCCTACCACCCAGACCCCCACTCCCTTAAGCAATCCTGACACCATTGTCCATGCCCATGGGTCCTGCATACAAGTTCCTTTACTAATCCCTTCACCTTCTTTCAAGCAGCCCCCACCTCCCCTTTTAAAGCTGTCAGTCTGTCCCATGTTTCTATGCCTCTGATTGTATTTTGCTCATTAGTTTATGTTCATTAAATTCTACATAGAAGTGAGATCATATGGTATTTGTCTTTCTCTGACTGGCTTATTTCACTTAGCATAATAGGCTCCAGGTCCACCCATGCTGCCGAAAAGGTGAGATTTCCTTCTTTATTATGGCTGTGTAGTGTTCCATTGTGTAAATGTACCACAGCTTTTTTAATCCACTCACCTATTGATGGGCACTTAGGCTCTTTCCAGATCTTGGCTATTGTAAATAGCGCTGCTGTGAACATAGGGGTGCACATATTCTCTTGAATTGGTGTTTTGGGATTCTTAGGATATAATCCCAGAAGTGGGATCACTGAGTCAAAAGACAGATCCATTTCTAATTTTCTGAGGAAACTCCACACTGTTTTCCACAGTGTCTGCACCAGTCTGCATATATTTGAGGGAAACTTTACATTTTATTGTACTTTTCATCACACTCTTCACCCACTTCTGAGCCAATTTTCTAATGTTTCAGTAAAAAATGTTGACTAGTAGTTTTAAACCCACTTCCTCAAGTTTATATTTTATACCAGACTCACTACAAGGGTAAAAACAGTTTGTGCTTTTGTCATTTCTGTCTGTAAGCTCTCTGTCATTTTTTGTTCTTTTAGCTTCCCTGATTCTAGGTTCTGGGTCAAGAAAGTACACGGTGAACTGAGAAGTTTGTGTCAGAAGCAAGGAGTCTAATGCGGTCGCAGGGAAAGGACACAGCAGCCAGCTTGAAGGGACCACTCTGGTAAAATCTGAGACAACTAAAATGCGTCCGAATAGTGACAGCAATGACGACAATAATACATATAGTGATATCTGCTTTCTTGTTATCTTGGCAAACAGTTGTTGTGGATAAGGGATGCTTCAGGCCCAGTCCGAAGGTTGTTTTGCCCAGTTTTAACATTCCAGTGTTTGAGGGGTAAGACCTACCAGGCAGTTCCTCTGGGCTGGCAGCTTTGATTCCAGGCAGCTAGCATGTTATTTTCCATACTGCTAATACTGAAAGAGGAGGCAAAGGAGAGAAAACTCTTCTTAATAGAAGAATACCAGTTAAGGAAAGTAGGAGAAGGGACAGAATTAAAATATTACAATTTTGCATTTAACAATAAAATATTACATATAGCCAAGGATCATTAATGGCTTCTAAACAATGGGTCAAAGTTTTTTGGGGAGAGGAAGTTCACAGTGTCTCAAATTATTGTCATGCAGAATATGTACTAATTAAAACTACAGAGAAGTTCCTTTACAACAGAGAGATCTAACAGAGAGACTTCCTTTTGTGATCAAATCAATACTTGAAGGTATGTAGTTACTGATGAATTCTACTTTCTTAAGCAAATATTTACTGAACAGCTGATATAAAGCAAATACTATTTTAGACAATGAGATAAAAAAGGCTACACAAACATAGTGGGAATTAATTTGTTATGGATTGGATAAAGGCCTTTCTGAGAAAGTGGCATTTCAACACAGAGAGCTAAAGGAGTCTCCCATGGAAAGGCTCAGGTGTTGGGTTGGGTGGGACAAGGTAGACCAGTTAGATGCCGGACCACAAGCAGCGACCCTAAGGCCAGAGGGTGCCTGACTGATTGGAAACACTGACAGGGACGCCGTGTGCCTGAAAGAGATGTGCATCCGTTTCTTATAGCTGCTTTAACAAATTGCCACAAACTTTGTGTCTTATACAAAAATGTGTTATTTTAGAGTTCCACAGGTCAGAAGTCCAATACAAGTTTAACCAGGCTAAAATCAGTTCGCCTGGGGCAGCGTTCCTTTCTGGAAGCTCCAGGGGAGACTCTGTTGTCTGGTCCTTGGAGTTATTGGACCAATTTTGTTTCTTGCAGCTGTAGGGCTGCGATCCCCGTTTTCACAACAGTCAGATCAGCAGAGGGCTGTTCCCAACTCTGGAGACTACCGCAGTCCTTGGCTCCCTGCCTAGCTCCCTGTTTCAAAGCGAGAATCCTTCTCAAGTTGCATCCCTCTGATCCTCCTCAAGTCCTATCTCTCAGCTCAGAGATGTGCTTCACTTTTAATGACTCTTGTGACGACATTGGGCTCACTCAGATAATGCAGACCACCTGGGGGGGTCTATAACCTTACTCACATCTGCAAATTCCCTTTTTCATGGAAGGTATCTCTTTCCAGGGGCCAGGGCTTAGGGCAGGGGCACTTTGGGAGCCATTGTCCTGCTGCCATTAGAGGAAATGAGGAAAATAGCTCCAGGTAGAAGCCTTTGTCTCCCTGTTAGGTCCAGTCAGGTTGCTCCCTTTTCAATAAGCTTTCAATTGCTCACTGTTGCCTAAAGAATTACTTTCAAACACACTTGCTTGTCATGTAGACTTTTCATGCCACGGGCAAAAGCCTATTGTCTATTGTTTGTACCCCAGTTTTCCAGCCACCTTGGACTAATTACTCAGGATTCTCTGGCAAAACCCCATGATTTCTTGGCTTCACACTTTTTTTTTCAGGCTGCCCTTTCCCTCTGGAATGTCCTGCTCCCCATCTCCATCTCATGCTATTCCTTCAGTCCTTTGAGCTCATCTCTTTCATACCCGCTCAACACTCACCTGCACATGCTCGCACACACACACACACACACACACACACACACTCTCAGCCCTTTACACTATCTACAACAGATCACATTCTGGCTTGCATCGCACTTAGTGTGTGTGTTTCTGCGGGTGGGGACCATGGCAGGGATGGACATCCTGGGGGTTTAGTTCCATTCTGATCAGTCAGTGCTAGTGTCACACCAGTGGTTACATTTTATTTGTTTGTTTATATATGTATGTATGTATGTATGTATTTAAATGAAAATTTCTTAGTGAAGCAGTGAGACAGAGAGTGGTCACTTCACAGACAGAGCAGTCCCTCCCTAGTGGGAGTTACTTTTTTTACTGAGGCTCATTCAGTCGAGGGTAGAGCATTCAATAAGGGGGAGGGACATTCAGGATTTTTACGGAAAAGGAGTGGAGACTTCTCAGAAGAGTCCCAGGGGCCACGTTGTGTCCTTATGCGGCCTTTCTGTTTCCAGTCATGACAGCACAGGGCGTGTTGTTTAGAATGCTGATGTGTTATAATGAGCATATAGTGAGGCTAGGGGTTGCCGCCAGGTGAATTAGTTGTATTGGATCGGGCTGGTCTTCTGCTGGTTCTAAACCCTAAATCCGTTGGGGGTTGGTCTTATTATCTCCTTGACAGTCTCCATAGCCCTTATCCATTACAGCTGTTTTGCCACATACTCTATTTTATTCCTCGCTCAGAGGTATTATTCCCCCTTATTCTTCAAGGTTGTTGGGTCCAAGGGTCTATGTTCTGTAACTGTTTCTTCCTGCATTAGGGATGTGGGCCCTGCCTACTGGAGGAAAAAATCTCAGGAAACCTGATCTAAGGGGCCCAGTGGTGGGGGCTGCATGAGCTCAGATGCTACTGGTTCATATCTTTGCATGACTATCATTTTAACATAGAATTGATGTAATCTCTTCCTCAATGGTGTTTAACTTACGAGCATTCGAGGTGTTTAATTTACAAGCAGGAAAAACAGCAATGATAGATGAAGCAGAAGGCCAGGATACCAGTACCCTAAGTAACAATTAGATCACACTGCAGGTTAATCTCTGAGTCTTCAAGACTGTCCATCAAGAAGACCTCCGGATGAAAGGCCCAGAGCTTCTTTGTGCTGGAATGAAGGTATGCCGTGACAATCCGGCAGATTCCACTGGGCCACAGCCCAGATATCCCAATGAACACCTGGCACCAGCTTAAGCAGGGTGTCTGTGTGATTCCCACAGCATCAGTCACTGAACCATCTGAGCATGAGCTGTCGTGATAACCTCTCCAACTTTCACAGTATGGCATCTAACTAGGATATATTTTTAATAGCATCTCTGGGGGTGGCTGCTCGTTCATCTTTGTATCCTCCAGGGAGCACAAATAAATGTGTCCCCTCCCCACCCCTCCATCCACATGACAAGGTGAATGACTTCTCCTTGATACATAGTACTTGTTGGTTCCCAGCTTGTCAGGATCTCTGTAAATTTCGATGTTGGCACATGCCACATGAATCATGCTTTCCAGACTTGTTTTTTATACAACCTTAATGGGATTGCAAATGCTTGACTTTATTTCTATTGCCTATGAACATTATACTGTATACTATATACAGAATATATTTCTTTTTCACTCTTCTCCTTTCTCCAAAGGAGAAAACACACATACACACAATTTTAAAAGCAAGCAAAGTAATCCGACTAATTTATTGTCTAAAACATGTATGTTTATTACCATCCAATAATTATTCTTGGTATCAATTTATCTGACACTAAACCGTTTATGTCCCTCTCCTTCGTATCCCTCTGGCACACGCATCTCCTAGAACTTGATATGTGTAAGCTTTAAAATATGAGAGACCTTTCCATTTTTGCATGGCTGTTCTCTTACATTCTTTTCTTTTTCTTCCTCTTCCTTCAGAGCTATTTGTATGAGAAGCAGCTTTGGAAAGGTCCAAGTTAGTGCTGTCCAGTTGATAGTTATTGCTGTTATAAACTTCAGTGTGACTTTTCTTTTTGGACTTTGAATGTACAAGGAGTCCTTGGGCAATGCGCTCTCCCAGCTGGTCTCCTCGCTCAGCAAACCAGCTCAAAACAGCAAGAGGTGGAACCAGATGCATAGTGATTGTGTGACTGTTTTCTTTGTTGTATTCATTAAACTTTTCCATGCAGACCTCTGTCCTTAGGGCAATGCAGCACCAATAACTACATTTTTTTGAGTCCAAAAGGAAGAAAAGCAACTTATTGAAGAAAGAAAGGAAAAGCAGAAATACTGCCAATTATTAAATAAACCTTATCCATGCTATTGTAAGCTTTTGACTGGTGTGTTTGTTGTATGTATGTATGTGTGTGTTTATCTTGTGGCATAATGATCAGATTTAAGATTAAATTATTTATTTCTTAACACCTTTGCTTTTTAATTAGTAGTAGATATTTTTATTTATACAAAAAAATGAGACCATTAAATCTGATTAGATATTCTGGGGCACAGATAGCCATCTCAAAATTAGAAATGTACATTGATGGCTAAACAGATAAAATAGAATTGTTTCATTTTGGGAGACTTTAGCCATAGATAAAATAATACAGTTATGAAAGTATCCAGCAAGTAGGCTGACCCTGAAGTAAAACAGCAAATAAATCCTAATTATTTTTGTATGCATCAAAGCTTTGGTCTATAAAACCTTCATATAGAAAACTGGGCTGAGTTTCACCTTTTCAAGAAAGACGCAATAAGAGATACTACTGATGATATAATAAGAGAGAGTTCAAAACATGTGGTGATCCTCTTTCTCACTAAAGCAAGACTGAAAAAGGTATGCTTTTCAGCTGAAAGATAAATGCTGATTCTAGGGAATTATTCAAAGCTCCCACTTAATTAAAACCATAATTGTTGCAGGCAGGCTTCAACGTGTGCAGGCTTCTCACAGGTGGTTGTGAGAGAAGGTCTGTGGCGGCAGCACTGAGGGAGGGGGGAGCACTGGGTGGTCTCCCACCTCGTGGTAGGGGAGAGGGGACTGCCGTTTCCAAGATGCTCACTGCAGAAGCGAGGAGTGCAGCGGAGCAGGTAGGTCATTGTTCTCCCGAAGACGTGGTGTATATAGCACTGGCCTTTCTCAGGTGAATGTCTTTAAAGGCTACACAGGCAAATGGTTACATATTAATAGTTATATATCTATATTAATGTATATATGTAAATTATACAATTTAATATATGTAATTAATACCTCAAACCTATTGCTCAGGACAAAGCTAAAGAAATTAAAAATTTAAGGTAAATTGCTTTATACATTGTTGCCCCCAAACTGGAAATAATCCAAATATCCATCCACTAATGAATAGATAAACTGTGGAATACTACTCAGTAACAAAATGGACAGAACCATTGACACATGTAACAGGGATGAGTCTCAAAACTTTGTATTAGGGAAGAGAAGCCAGGCAGGAAAGACCACATACTGTGTGATAACCTGATTGTTTTAAAAAATGGTTTATAAGCAAAATGTAAGGTCACGGGTGTTCTTATGCCTCCTGAGTGGTTTGGACCTTAGAGTTTCTGACCCTGTTTTTCTCTACTGGAGATTTGATGACCCCATGCACACGCATAGACCTGAACCCCAAGACAAAAGGGCCTCAGAGAGGCCATCAAAATGCAATGCAGACACTCAGGTTTCTCTTCAGATTGTATAAATCTTTCGCCTTTTACAATATACAATGCAGACTGTGCACTGTGTGGGAAGAGAGAGCTCACAGAGTGAAAGAAGAAAATATTTTTTTCTCTCCTGCTCCCAACCTGATCTATAAACCTTCTGCCCTTGGTCGAATCCATAATTTTTCTGGACACTGTTACACAATACAAAAAAAGCTCTCCTTGTGGCACAAGCAGCAGTGCCGGTTCAGTCATTAAAGGGACTGCTACGGTTTAATTACCAAAACTCCAAACGTATTCCAGAAGGAAAGCTTCCCTCTGCGGTGTTGGTGCTGCTTCAGACCTCGGTCTCCAGCCGCTGGGCCGGAGGCTGACCTCTGGTGCCCCCCCAACTCACCCCCCCCCCGCCCACCCCCACCCCACGCCCACCCCGCTCGCCCCCGCCTTGGCTCATTTCCTTTTCTTCTGTTCACACTGGGCTGCCTTGGATCCTCTCAGGTTTTTCTGAAGGCAGTGGAGCGAGAGGAGAGGAATGGAAAGGGAGGTGGTGTCTAGCTGGCACAAATAAAATCTAACAACAGTGTCCTGTGGGTTTGGCAGATTCCCAATGAGAGGTGTTTTCAGGGGGTTCCCAAAAGTTCCCTCACAAAGGAAGTGGTGGCTGCAGCTTCCCTAATTAGGGAAAGGTCCCTCTTCCAGCTGTTCCCCACTATGACCCCCAGTCTGTACTTCAAAATGGTTCATCTTCTGTCTCCACCTGCCCTTCTCATGGAATCTAAGGGAAGGGAGAAAAAAAAGGATCTGTTGCTCCATTCGGTTCAGCCCATTTACATCCTTGAAGAGGCCAAGAAGGATGGATAAAGCAGTTTAAAAATATCCTGTGGTGCCTCAGGCAGCACCTCATTTGAGATGTAAGTCTCCGGCTCCTAAAGCATTATTACTTTGGTCCAGTGGGACTCTTTCTGGCTCAGAGCATGAGACAGAATCCTGTTTTAACACAAATGACATGTAGGCAGAGCAAACATCACAGAGGTGGACACAAATGACTGAAGGTTGAGAAACACTAAGTCAGGTTAAGGAGAAAGAGGAAACTTTTGCGGAAGACTAAGGGTATGGAGACTTTGCTTCCAGAGCGTTCGGTAGAAAGGTTTTGAAAGAGGGTGAGATGTAAGAATGGCAGAACACCGAGGGGCTGAGAGGCATAGAGGAGGTGGGTTTCTGGCCTGGGCGTGGCTTGTCTTCTGAAAGGAGGAAAGGAGTCTCGGGGTGAAGTGGAGAGAGCAGCACCAGAATATGTAGAACCCCAGTCTGGCCATAAACTGCACAAAGAGCATTTACCCCACCCTGCAGGCAGTGCTTGACGTGGGCAGAGACTTGCATTTTGGACCAGGGACAGAGAGGGCATTGGAAGAGGGTAAATGATGGTGAAGGGTCACCACTATAAAAAGGATTGGATCAGAATGATTTTCAGGCCAAAGAGATGTTTTGAAGACTGGCAATTTTAGAAAAGGATCTGCAAGTCCTGCTTAAATTCCCCATTCTCTTCTGCAGCCCAGTGGAGAAAACCGAGCAGGATTGCCTTGAGGGAGGTGAGGGAGCCCATCCCTTCGGGCCCAAGTGCAGTGGACCAGATGCCATCCTGATGAGAGGTGGGTGGACGGACTGAAGAGGTCTCCTCCGCTTCTAATTCCTGCGATGAACGTGCTCTTGCTCTCATCCTCCTGTGTTTTCTAACAATTCTGAAAATCCTCGCTGATAGAAAAACATTTTATGGGGAGATTGAAAGTAATTACAGTGGGTTTTGGGTTTTGTTTTTTTTTTTGCCTAGAATATATAATCAATTTCATTTATTTCTCAAGTAAGACATTCACTGCAGGTTCAGTCTTTGAAAGACAACTTGATTATCCATTCCACAGAGCAAGTCAGGAGATCTCATTCTCAGTTTTCAGTCATAACTTCCTGTTATGAAATGTTTATGCCCTAAACATTTCCATATTGAACAGGAATCCGACGAACATACAACATTTAATGTATGTATGTATTTTTCCCCTAAGTACAACAGTCGACAGCATGTAATGTCATTGGAAATAAATTGCTCTACTCAGCACCTTTGCTTTACAAAGAAATCTCTTTTTTCTTCTACAGTTTCATAATGTCCTGAACATTTTTTAAAGATTTTATTTATTTTTAGAGAGGGCGAAGGGAGGGAGAAAGAAAGTGAGAGAAGCTTCGATGTGAGAGATAAACATCAATCAGTTGCCTCTCGTGTGACCCTGACCAGGACCGGACCTACAACCCAGGCCTGTGTCCTTGACTGGGAATTGAACCAGCGAACTTTCACTCTGCGGGATGATGCCCAACCCACTGAGCCACACCGGTCATGGCCACCTGAACATTTTAAATAAAGTGTATCATTCCACAGTTCAAAACAAAATCATAAATGCTCTTTGAAGGAAGATCAAATAACTTCCCACATACAGTGAAGGTCATGGAACTCTTCTAATAAAAAAAGGGAGGGGGCTAAGGATGGGAAATACAAATGTACATTCCTGTCTGGAAAGTCACCTTAAATTAACTTGACCTCCCCCGCAAAAGACTAAGTTTTGTATATATTGAGGGCCTTTTGTAAAAGTGTAAATAAAGACTTCCAACTAGATTTCAGTCGAATGTGTGTGCCCTGCATTCCCCAGGCCTCCTGACTTCAGCGTGAAGTTCTTTGTATATTTTGGATAACAGTTCTTTATCTTCTGCAAATATTTTTACCCAGTCTGTGGCTTGTCTTTTCATTCTCTTGATCCGTGCATTTATTATAGTTCCTTCTCCTTAAGAAACTGACATGTGTTCCCTAGGGCCAAATGAAGAGAAAATCTGAGTAAATACAGCTGTTCAATCAACTTTGTCCCCTTACATACTGCACTTGGGAAGCTAGTGGCTTGTTTCCCCACCCCCATTGTTGAGTATATTAGTTAAGGGAGTCGGCCATTGTCTCATAGGGAGTTTAGTGGAAAGGTTTTGAAAGAGGGTACCAATGAGGTCCTCAGGCGAAGAAAATCTTTTCCTTTTTTTATATGAGCTGTCAGAACATTCTCAAAGATGTTGAAATTGATAGGCTCTAGGAGACTCACTATGCACTTTCATAAGACTGGTACAACACAAGAATATACATTAACCAGTTAGAAAACTAAGGTCACTCAGAGATAAAATTGCTTCATACATAACTTTAATTAATCCAATGTTCTTGCTCAATATTTCGTTAATGAGGATTATGTTCTTGTGGCCTTTTTGCCTTCCAACTTCTGAGTCTAGTGTATTCTGTGTGCTGTATGTTTTGCTCTACATCAACGTAGACATAAAAATCAACATTTGGCCAGCAAAGCCAAAAATAAAACCACATATATAAAGATTTTCATTTTTGCTGCTATCTTTTTAATTTCCAAGCATCTTTTTTGTTATCCAAATTTTCTATTTTTTTAAATAAGCATTTTAGTAATATACTTGGGTTGAAACATATTCTGTTAGCACTCAGGGAATATTAATAATAGTTGGTTTCTGTTTATTTATAGCCTTGTCTCTCTTCTCATTTTTAGGGGTTTGTACTTAGAAGCTAACCGAAAGCTGTGTGCTTATTTTCCTTGTGTCTCTCTAGAACTATCCTCTACTCTTTCAATGCCCCAGACACTGTGCTGTGGACCATATCATCTGGGGTCCCTCACTACCTGGCTTCCCAGTAGGTCTAGCCAGTAGACAGGAGATGGAAAAATAGCAGGAGAGGAGGCCAGTCATCTGTGCTCATTCAGTGCCCAGCCACAGTTGTGTCCGTGGCTGTGTTCCTCCGTTGCAAGGTTTCTTAACCTCAGCACTGCTGACATTTGGGGCCATCAGGTTTTTTGTTGTGGGTCGGTCCTGTGCATTGTGGAATGTTTAGTGGCATTCCTGGCCTGTGTGTTCTAGATACCAGTAGCGATCCCCTCTCCCCAACATCTTGACAAACAAAAATGTTTCCAGACATTGCCAATGTCCCCAGGGGATAAAACTGCCCCTCGCTGATAACCACTTTGCTGTGGCTGAAACAGTTCCAGCCCTGACTGGACCCCAGTAGTACCACTCTCTCCCCTTGCACTCCAAGGTGTTCCCACTGGCACACATCCTTGGGCTGGTCACCATTTGGATGGGGACATGGTCCCTTTAAGTCTTCCTACCCCTCTGTAAGGAACCCTTTCATTAAAGTCTCTTCAGTGAATCCTTTTAGCCTGTGCCACCTGTTTTTGGCTGAGAGCTCATTGATCCAGAAGTTCCGCACAGGTAGGTGTGTGGTATTGAGCATGATCTTCACAGGAGGGTACCCTGGATGAGCTGTTGCCTTGGGAACCCACATCTCAGTATCTTAGGCATTTTCTGTGGGCCAGTCAGGGTTCTCAGAACACTTTTCTGATATCCTGCTTAGGGAGGACATGTATACTTGACTGACAGTGTTCTGGGAAGGGAAAGGCCTCACTATTCAGCGTAGAACTTTTCACCTAATCTTTATTTATTTATGATTCCCTTGCTGTGACCTGGGCCTGACGTTTCCAAGTGCAGAGACCTTCTGTTTTCACTCCCACCAGGGAACAAGGATTCAGGATCCTGCCCCAGTCTTTTGAATTTTAGTCCTATCCTTGTGCATGCTGCCAACATGGGCTAGCTCCTCTCGGTCTCTTAGAGGAGATCTCCTCCTCTAAGATCTTTTCCTAACCATCCAAGACAGTGCTAGGTACCACTTTCACCACAAAACACCTCTGCTCTTTCCCGTTCTCTTTCCCGTTCCCCCACCAGCTCTGCACACATTCTAAAACACTGTTGGGGGTGCATCAGCTTCCTCAGGCTTTCAGGAAGAAAAAATACTTAACAGCTCCCTCTCTATGCAGTACTTAGAACGATGTGTCTTGTGGTCCAATTATGCTCTGTCCTTCAGTAAACTGGGGTTCCTTGAGAACAGGGCTGTGTCCTGGTTGCTGCTGGATCCCCAGAGTTGAGCACAGTGCCTGTCACATCAATATGCGTGAGTGGATGAATGTTCGTTCCTATTGACTTCATGTTCATGATTGACTCATTAACCCATGGTGATTTCGCATCAGATGACGGTGTTCTGAAGAAGCTAGATTTTTCTGGGAGCTTCTCATGTGAGTAACAGTCAAAACGAAGGAGAACATCCCACAAGTGAAAGCCCACAGCCAGGTGGTTCCCCCGAAGATGGGGGTGCCCGGAGCCATCCTTTCTGAGTCTGCCACATTTCCCACTCTTCTGGAGCTGCTTCATGCCTTTGAGATCATTGTTTGGCTATTTGCATCAGGAGATGAGAAAACAAAGTTTAAATAACAGGTAATAAAAGAAAGAATTGAGTGACTATTACCACCCCATTTTTGCCAAGTTTTGCAGATGAACAATTCTGATAAATTTATTTTGAGACAGTTTTGTGTGACTTGCAGTTAAGGGTGAATTAAGACCTATGTAGATTGTATCCCGTTTTTCTTTTTATGAATTGCTGTCAATTAAATGATCAGGAGAGATTTGATGATTAGCATGAATGAAATGTCAAACAAGAAGTTTGGACGCCAGCCCTTATTCAACTGAAGCCCGCCTTCCATTTCTAGGAAGAAAGTGGAATTTTCAGCAACCCATCAGAGCAACTGACTCTGGAAAGGCAGCCTTGAAGGTTTTTAACATAAGGCGCCCCTACTGGACACCAATTGTCACAGACATCTGGGGGTTGAGGCCACATGTCACTGTAGACTTCTTAAAGCCATTACCCCAAACTAACCATTTTTCAAATGACAGATTTCACCTCTTGCCTTCCAACTTTGGAAGGTTGGTAGGTTGGTGCTTTGCTGCTGTGGAGCCCGCTGTAATCACCGTCCCACCCCCCCCACCCCCCCACCCCCTCACCCCTCCCCACCACCACACACAGGGCGAGCTCACTCCTGTTGAAGGCGGGGCCCAGGTTGCTGTTCCTTTAGTCAGAAGCCACTCCTGCCGTGGTGATTTCCTGTACTCTGCTGGCCACCCTGCTGGAGACGGTTGTGGCTAAACCTCTGATGCCATTTCTGTCACTGCCTCTGTGGGGATATATGCCAAGACCTTCCAGGAAAAGGGCCAAGAGAAAATATCTTATGTTCCAAATACAGGGTCTGGCAGAATGAGTGTGGTTGGTAGGGTAATGATATGGATGTAATAATTTATAGTTTTAATTTGAACACTTCACCTAAAATGTCATATGGTATGCTTGAGTGTGATATCATTCTGTTATAGAATTACATGCTTATGATTTTGTAATAAAAGATTTTGTAAAACAAGGGGTGTGATTTGTGCCGGACCCCGTGTAACCCTCACAGCCATGTTGGAAGGATTTCCAGGACAGATGGTCTATTTCCGAGATATTTATCTTTCCACTCCCGTGGCCCCTCCCTGCCACAGTCACGAACTCTGTCCTGAGTCTTCAGTGTAGCTTCTCCTCGCCCGGCCTGTATGATGTCTCATCCAAGTCCCTGTGTTTCTTACGCTCTGCACCCAGCCGCTACTGCGCACTCACTGGCTCTCGGGAGAAAGCACAGCTACACGGCCTCTCGTGTCGACTGCTTGCCTGGCTGCAGCAGCAGCTGAAGTGTTAGCTCCACGTGGCTCCCCGACCTTCTCTGCTTCCTCCGTGCAGGAAAGGCCGACAGGACAGGGGCCCCCCAACTGCACAGCTGGCAAGACCCATTTTAGGGACATCAGTCTCTTTGAAGGCATTGATGTCAATTTTAAATTTTAAAAAAAGAGAAATGTAATTATCTTTCACCATAGATTCTCTAAAAATTACAGAGAAAATAAAGAAATAAAATTAAAGAACTTATTTTAGCTCAAATGACCAAATCTACAACAAATGCTTAAGTCCTATTTTAAGTGGCTCCAGGACAGGATGGCAAAGCAATCTTTCCAGGGCCAGAAAACTCCTCCAGGTATTGGGACTTAATCTCTTCGTAAAAAGTTGGGATTTACCATTCCCAGCAGCAAAAAAGTAAACCTGGAATTTTGGGGGTGCAGATCAGGTGCAAAGCTCATTTACTACTGATCCTTGCCAACGCCCCACTTGTAATGCAAACCTTTATAAACAGGATAAAGAGCTGAAGTTCGGCATCCTCAGGACTTGCTAAAAGTGAGTCTCTTTAATGGGCTAAATACTACTAACTTCTGTACTCCCTAGAGTTTACATCACACCAGGAACATGTTAGCATTGCTCATCGAGACTCTGCTGAACACACTTGACTCCGAAAGGCAGGGTAAATCACCAAGGAGAACACATGAAATGTGTCCCCAGGAGAAACGGGCAATTTAATTTTAGTCTTTTACCAGTAAAAATAGTAACATCTCAAACAGGGAACTTTTCACAACTCAGGAATAAATGTTAAAATAGACTCTTAAGAGGGTGATGGGGCTTACTAATCATGCTGTTAACTTTCTCGTGTTCTGCCAAGTGTTCTTATGTCAAGTGCCACCCCCACAGCCAAGTGAGAGTACCTGCTGGTGGCAGTCCGTGAGGTCACACAGAATAATCCCTTCAGAGCTGCCAGCCAAGGCACAGGATCTCGGTGAGCAAGATAAGCCATCTCTTCCTGCCCTGCGTGAATAATCTCCAAAGCAGCCTCCAGTAATTCTTGGAGCTTCCCTGAGCACAGTGCATGATTGATCCAGCCTCTCACCTACCTCTGTTATCACAGAAGGACAGGTGCCGCTGTCGTGTTTAACATCCTGTAAAGGGAAGAGTCCAGGGCAAAGGTCACGTTGGAAAAAAAGCATTGGCCCCTGTAGAAATAAGACCGCCCTACAAGAAAACCAATACTTGAACTTAATAACAAGGCAGATGTTTTGTGTTTGTCATTCCCCTTTGTTTTCCTGGAATTCTTTGATGGAGAATCAGGGAACACAACGTATTTGGCCAGTGTTATCTCTCATAGATAGAAGAAGAGATGGCTGGGACGCAGCCAGCATTAATATCACCAGCGTTGTAGCCCAAATACTGTGGGAAAATTATTTATAGGGAAGGGATTCATATCTCCTTTGTTAGAATGCTCAGGTTATCTTTCCTTTTCTGGAAAGCTTATGTGCTTCTTACAAGTACCAAGCATTTTCCCTGCTGACATGTGTAAGCCATTAGGTCCCGCCGCTATAACCCAGTCTCTGTCCAGGTGAGTAGGGCGTGGGTGGCAGTGGTGAGCAGTGATGCTGCGGTTGGGAGGGCGGGCTCCGGAGCCCAACTGCTCTGGGCTTAACCTCACTGAACTGCTCTCCAACTGCCTGTGTGACTTTGAACAATCTCTTTAAGATTCCAGTTTTCCATTCATAATGTAGAAAAATAACAATACCTATTATTCATAGGGTTGTTGTGTTCCCCCAAAGATCCCTGGCTCCCACATTTGACTTGTCTCCATCTTAGCAATGGCACCCTGTCCCTTACGTTGTTCAAACTAGAAGTCAGGAAGTCACCCTTAATCATTCTGTCATCCACACCCCCTGGCCAACTGGTGATGAAGTCTGCCAATTCTGCCTCCATAACACATCCAACATCTCCACAGATTTGCATTTTAGCCAATGGTTCTTGCATTTTATCCTTCTGGATCCCCCTGTGCTCCCTCTACCACTGCCCTAATCTAGGCCTTACCTCTGGCCTGGTCCATGCAGGAGCCACGCTCATATGTCTCTCTGCTTCTGTTCTTGTCCCCAGTAAGCTAGTCTCCCCTAAAACAGCCCCTGTAAGAGTTTGGAAATGGAAGTCATGTCCCCGCCCTGCTTAGACACTGTCAGTGCTCCTGCTGACCTGGAAATCCGTGACGAGCTCCTTACTGTGGCCCTTGCCTCTCCTCTGAGCTCATCTTGCTCCCATCAGCCCTCCCTGCTCCTGGAGCACACAGGAGCCATTTGTCCCCTTCTTTGGCCTCATACCAGTGTTTCCCTCTGCCTTGAACTTAGTCCCTGTCCATTCAGGTGCTCTAACAAAAGTATCATAGGTGGAATTGGGTGGCTTATAAACAACAGAAATTTATTTCTCACAGTTCTGGTGGCTGGGAAGTCCAGGATCAAGGTGCTGGCAGATTCAGCATCTGGTGAGGACCCACTTCCTGGTTCTTTCTGGGTTTTCACCTAGTGAAAGGGATGATGGGATTCTCTGGGGTCTCTTTTATAAGAGCATTAATCCCTTCTGTGAGGGCTCAATTCTCATGACCTAAGCACCTCTCAAGTGACCTACCTCCAAATACCATCATGTTAGGGATTAGGCTCCAACATATGAATTTGGGGGGACACAGACATTCAATATACAGCAATCTCTCAGACCTGGCGCGTCACTGCATAATCTGGATCTCAGGTCCAATGCGGTCTTCTAATAGTCGGCTTCTCTGACTACCTTGTTTTACGTAGAGCATCACAGTTTCTCTTGCTTTATTTGATTCATGGTATCCATCAGAATCTAAGGGCATCTTGTTTACTTTTCTTATGACCTGTTAACTGCTCCCAGTGTAGAAGATGGTATTTGCTGAGAATCCAAACTGGTCACTGTTGTTCCATAGCATCCATTCCAGAGCCCAGAACGGTGAGTTCATGGAGACCCTCAGTAAACATTTGTTGATGAGTGGATAGAGGGTGGTTTGTATGCAAATTTTTATTTACATATTTGTAAGGAATATGAGTTGATTATGATGATAAAAAGAAGGGTTTATTTCATCTTGGCCATCGGTATTGGCAAAAGTTTAAAATCAATTTTGTATTCTTTCTAATAATGCTAGTGGTTTGGGGTGAGGCTGAGGCAAGAAGAGGCCCACTGAGGGAGGTGGAGCCTTTGCGGCAGGTCCCAAAGGTTCATGTCACTGTTTCACAAAGAACATTTACAGTAGGGACCTGTCACTTGAGAAGCAGAGTTTGGGTAGCCCCCATTTACCAGTCTTGGGAGGCATCAGAAATGTAGGCAGGGTTGGGCTAAATTTTAGAGCAATAACTGGCAGCATTATCGTTTATAGCTGTTTGTCTGGATAGATATTTCATTGGTATGCACCTGTCCTCTTGGCTACCAGCTCAAGCTTTTCTATAATTTTGGCAGCTCAAGACACTTAAATGCCCTTTGGACTTCTATTCTACTCTTAGCTCCTCAATCTTAGAACCAATTCAAGGAGTTTTTGTTTAGTTGTAGACAAACATCATGTCAGCCTTGCTTCTTTCCACCACATCAATTTCTCTTCTCTGGATGTCATCGTAAGTCCCTCAGGCACACGTTTTCTCTCCTGAACTTCCCTTTCTCAATGGGGGGAACCCCAGTCTCACTGTTGGACTTCCCAGGCCTTGTGCACCCTCATGGACCTCTCCACTATTTGGCCTGGTTGGCTTCGTAGGTGTCCAGTATCTTGGCCTCAGCTCGGCCTTTTGCTTAGTGGTGCTTGCATCTCAGCATCTGGAGAATCAGTGTGTTCAGTAATGGCTGCCATTTGGAGAGCAACTGTTACTCCATGGGCTGTATTCAGTGCTTTATGTTTGCGATCATGAATCCTTCACACAACACCCTATGCTGGTTATTATCTGTCCCTTTGCTACCGACACTCTCAGTCCTTCCTCTTAGTGTTACCAAACGCTAAAGTGTTTGCTAACTCTCCCCAGTTTCTCTCCTGAGAGATTTGGTCCTTGCCCTCCCTCTCAGGAAACATTGTACTTCAAAGCCTTACTTGGACACCCTGGAAACTTAACCTTGTTTAAAATACAGTAGAGTAGGGATTGTTAACCACTTTTTCCAGAAAAAGCAAAAACAAAAATGAGGCTTAATTCAGGTCAACCAAAACTTAATTATTAGTATCCTTAATTTTACTTAAAAACTAACCTTTATTATATCAAAATACCTTTTTATTATAGGGATTAAAATTGAGCCCCTCATAACCACTTTTATCATTTTTGTTTTATAACCTTTCACACTTTTTGCTATTCATATAGAATGGTAAGTTTAGTATTCAGTAGTATGGCTTGTTGCAATGGAATATAATTACACTTTTTAGGTCCTTCCATATAAATTTCAAAATGTCAAAGCAGGGGTCACAGAGGAACAGGAGGAGGGAGGAGAAAGGGCTCAAACCTTTATCTTCCACTTTTTCGCATCCAGCTCTTTGCAAGGTATCATGCGATGATGAGGAAAGGCCAAAAGGAAGCAAACTTGGGTGATGCCTGGACTTGGGCACTTGTGAACTGTTGCAGTCACTGGCCAGCAGTGACCACAAACGTTGTAGATGCTTGCAAGTCACGAGAAAAACATACACATGGACTACCGAGTCCTATGGAGGAATAGGGACGGCATGGCTACCCTCTCAAGGGGAGGGTGCCTCCGAGTGGCCTGGCCACTCTCTCAAAGGAGAGTGCCCTGAGCCGCCACCTCAGTAGGCCTTTTATTAGGTAGCATTGGGCAGGTGAATGGATACAGAATGTGGATTCATTGTCTAGCAGAGAATATCAAAACAGGTAGATAATTTACATAGGGTTCAAAAGTCTCACGCTGGGTTTTGGGGCTGGTATCACCTAACAGATACAGAATTAGTCTCGTTTCCTGCCAGAGCCTACACATCCAAGAGCATCCTAGCAAGCAGGTCTCACAGGATTTTACATATCTTATGCCCCAGGTCTAATTTACCCCAGGTGTCTGCTGACTCTAGTCTGAGCGTCACCGCCCCTGCTATTTCCGCAGGCCCTGAGTCGGGCAGAGGAGACAAAGGCAGCCAGGAGACTTGGATTTCTTATACCCAGAACAAGGACTCAGGCTATTGTCAAAGCCGAGGGGGCAGGGGTGATAT
>CM052549.1:24841769-24865063 GCA_028533065.1 Trachops cirrhosus
GGTGCCTTATGCTCTTTGCTATTGTCCAGTGGCTTCTTTTGTACACTAAGAGAAAGTTTTCTTTTCTTATCTACAAAAAAAAAATGTGTACATCACTTTGTGAATTCATTTCAGCCTTGAAGTACAACATAAGCTGGATAAGTTGCCATTTGTGAGAAATTGTGGAGTAGATGATCAAATTTGGCTTTTAGCTTCAGACTTGTCTTCAACTGCTGGCTCTGATGTTTTTCCAGCAGCGTGATCTTACGTGAGTCACTCTTCTCTTCCGAGTCTTAGTTCCGCCGCGTGAAATGGAGGTAACAGTACCTGTGCTGAAGATGGTGTGTGGGGATTAAGTGAGGAGTATAAATGAGGCATCCGGCAGAGTGCTGGGTGTGTGGGAGGCCTCTGAAAAAAGGCATGTATTATTTTTATACAATTCCATCTATTTCAAGTTGAGAAAAATAACAAATCAATCAGCATGAAATGTGGCATTCAGTATGGTTCAGTCATTCAGGCATTTAGTTCCAAATTCTGGATGTATTCAAGTTAGAGTCCGTGGCTCTGAAGAAAATCAGCATCAGCTTCTTCACTTTCTCCAGTATACAAAGCATCTCGTTTCTCATGAGTGTTACCCACGAAAATATCATTCCTTGGAGACGAGGGCTTTAACCAAGATTTCTTGGTGAGCAAAGCTGATATTTACATTATTATTAAGTTAAACTCTGTGGTTCTTGGTACATAGGGGAGCAATTTGATTAAATGAATAAGAATAGAAAATTGAACCCTATTAGCTCTTTTGTCTGGAATCTTTTCCTGATAGGTTCTTTTGCGTGACTGCCACATGCAGTTATGTTAGTGACACAAAACTGGTGTCTCTGTATAGTCAGAAACCTAGTGATCTAGCCAGGGACTGTATGTCAATGTAAACTCTCTGGAATAGATTACAACTTAAAGTATATATAATTCTACCCTTTCTTCAAAATCCAAGCTCAATATTCCAGCTTGTTGGAAAAATTGCAACTAACAAATTCCAAAGATACAGCAAATCATTTTAAAAGAATTTAATTATAAAGAAAGAGATTTAGAATATTTCTCAACACCTTATGGTATTTGACTAGTCAATTTGTTCATTCAGTTTTATATATGTGTGTGTATGCATATAAGCAAATATATATGTATATACTATATACATTATTATATATTACTTTATGTCTTATGTACATATTATACACACACAAATAAGACATGTTTCTGTCATCAAGGAGCTTACAAGCTGTTGAGCGACAAACAAAAGATTAGAGTAAAAATGTTATTTACAGCTGACCTGTATGACTCCCAGTAAACGAGGAAGAGTAAACATTACAGTTAGCCATGGAAAGGGCTTCACAGGGAACAAAGTGCGAGCTGAGACCCGTAGGAGAAGTGGCGGGGTGGGGTAGGGAGAGAGGATGGTGTCCAGAAACTGAGCAAGGTGTCTGGGGGAGGGGGCACTAAACAAAGTGGGAAGGGCTGGCACACAAAGTATTTATGTCTTTTAGGCAAATAGGAACATTAAACTGAGAAGCAGTGACATGAACAGATTTCCATTTAAGAGCGGGGCTGTCTATACAACTTTCTGCAATGATGGAAATGGTTCTACACCCGCACTGTCTAACGGGGTGTCTGCTCAACTCAGTGTGGCTGTTGAGAGTGCTTAAACTGTGACTAGTCAGACTTTGAAAATGAGGTTTTACTTCTGGTTAAATATATGTTTGCATGACCACCTGTGGCTAGGGGCTATCGCATTGGAGAGTGCAGTTTCTGAAAGATCCATCTTGGCCAAAGTCGAGGAGAGATTGCAGATACGACCTAAGTCAAGAAAGCCCTCAGGAGGTTATTTTAAAGGTCCAGGAGGCCGGACTACTGGAAGGTGGAGCAGGGTAGAGGCAGCTGAAGTACAGGGCAGTGTGCCTTGAGAGAGTCTCTAATTGAACCCCCAGTTCCTGGCTCAGTGACGACCACACTTGATATAAGAAATCAGTGTTGAATGGATTGATTTGATATAGAATTTTTTAAATGCTCAAAATTAAATGCTTCCTGGGTTGATGAATGTCACATTTTCTTCTCTTCAACATATATAGGAAAAGCTCAAGTTGCCATCTAAAAACTCTTATATTTGGGCTCCAAACGTCGAAAAGGGAGAAAAGGGGCCCATGAAAGAACAGAACAGTTAACAGCTTCCTCTGGGACTGTAAACACGGGTTACATGGACCCGGTCCTGTCGGAGGGCTTCAGAGAGCGGCAGGGCTCCAGAAGAGGGGACGGTAAGTGTGGCTGAGGAGGTAGATGTCAGGCCCCATGATTGAACCTCAGTAAAGACCTCTCTCCCCAGGTTTGACAAGGAAGTCCAGAATGGGCTGGCAGGACTGCATTCTTTCTGGAGGTCCTGGGGAGAATTTGTGTCCTTACTTTCCAGCCTCCAGAGGCCACCACCTTGTCTTGTCGCCAGAAGTGTACTATCTCTCCTCCCCCACCCCCAATGACATCTGCTACTATTGTCACACCTTCCATTCTGACTTCAGCCCTCCTGCCTCTCTAAAGAGGACTATTGTGATAACACTGGGCCCATACAGATAATAATTACTCACAAAAACCTCCCCATCTCCAGGTTGTCAACATATGCAAAGTCCTATGTCCATGGAAGGTAGTGTCTTTACAGATTCTCATTTCAGAATGCAAACGTCTTTAGGGGCTACTGTTCTGTCTACCACACCATCCAACACAGGTAAAATGGTAATTACCCATAAGAAAACCTGTAATTTTGTGTTGTATTAAAGTTAAACTGTATGAATATAACTCAAAGTAAATAAACCATTTTCTAGGACTTAAATATCATTTAGGAGCTAGAGATTTAGTTTCATCAATATTTATAATGTTGGCATTTGACTTCTAGCTACCAACTATCTCTTTTCTCTGTATTTTTACATTAACTAAGTTGTGTGACCTTGAAGAGGTCAGGCTCCTTGGAGCCTCTGTTTCTTCATGTGTAAGATAAGGGGGTGGAATTGGCTGATCTCTGAGGTCTCATTCAACTAGACTATAATTTACATTCTTTTCTATTATTTTACTTTACATTATGCATTCCATTTTAAAAACCAGCCTAAGTTCTGGTTTCATCCCAGAGCAGCAAGAAAGACTACTTTTGATTTGGTTTTTGCTCTGTTCCATGTGCCTACAGCAGCCTTGCCAAGTTTGTAGTTTGGGACTAGAAAAACAACACACAATTCAATTTTACCTGTATAGGCTCATGAATAATTGGCACAACTTTTGTAAGTACCTCAGAAGTAGCAGCTCTCTGGGGCTCTATTCATAGCAAATCATGTTACACCTGTCACTGATGGTGGGTAACAAGAAGTGCTGTATTTACATACATCCTAAGGGTATGAATCATCAGCCAAATGTTTTATTGCTTCCCTGTTTTCCATAATGTCATATTTCAGGGCAAAACATTAAGTTTCAAGTGAATGTTAAGTATCTTATTCTTCCTGGAAATCATTTAAAATGAACTACTAAAGGAAGCAAACTTTGAAAATGTAGTTTTTGGTTTTTTTTTCTTCTTTTGCATTGGTCAAGGGACTTAAGTGGAGAAAAATACCATTTTGTGATGCTTGCTGTTTGAAATCTCAAATTATTAGCCTAAAACTGGTAAGTCGACATCTGAATTCATTACCTCCACTAAGTCTGTTCTTTTGGTGTTACTGTGCACTAGTCTCAACTAGACTTTATTTGGAATATGTCTAACAGGATCAGGTAGTATGATGCATACGGAATCTGATCACGAATTTACAATATTGTCTTGAGTGCTGGTCAGTGTGAATATATTCGTACCCTAGTACACCTTCTTTACCTCATTTATATTATTACCTGTTGGCAACCACGTTGGGAACATCACGTATTGTGACTTCTAATAAAAAAATACAGATTGCCCGAACCAGGTTTTTCAGTTGGTTGGAACTCATACACCAAAGGGTTATGGGTTCAGTCCCCAGTCTGGGCACCTATGGGAGGCAAGCGATCGATGTTTCTCTCTCTTCCTCTCTCTCTAAAATCAATAAACATATCCTCAGGTGAGGTCCACTCATCCTGGCACAGAGCTCCTACAACCCTTTGAATTTCCTAAATGATAGGAGCCACAAAGGTGTCTTTTGTTATGCTAATGAGATGTCTTATGAAACTTAACCTGAGGCTGGGGACTGGTTGCCAGGAGAACCAACCCTGTGATTAGAGAGTTAGAACTTTCAGTTCCACCCCCCTTACCTCGAGGGAGGGGTAAGGGAGTAGAGGGTGAATCAATCACCAATGGCCAATGATTTAATCAACTATGTCCAAGTAATGAAGCCTCCATAAAACCCGAAAAGGATGGGTTTCAGGGAGCTTTCAGGTTGGTGACCCAGAACGCTACCATGTGCCCCCATAGTGAGTCCCAAACTCCACAGGGACAGAAGCTCCTTTGTTCAGGATTTCACCCTTTGCATCTCTGCCTCCAGCTGTTGATTTGTATCCTTTGATTTCCTTTGTAATAGACTAGAAATCTAGTGAGTACACTGCTTTCTGAGTTTTGTGATCCACTCTAGCAAAGTAATCAGACCCAAGGAGAGGGTCATGGGAACCTCTGATTTATAGCCGGTCAGTCAGAAGTGCAGGTAACGACCTGGACTTGTGACTGGTATCTAAAGTGGAGTGTCATCTTGTGGGACTGAGCCCTTACCCTGTGGAATCTGATTCTATCGTCGTATTGATAGTGTCAGAATTGACTTGAATTGTAGGATATCCAGCTGGTGTTGGAGAATTCCTTGGTTGTGTGTGGGGGAAACCCCACACACTGGAATTGCTGACGAGAATCTTAGCCATTAACCTCTTTCTAAGAAAATTTACTTCGTCCACTTAGAATTCACAATTTCAGCAACCAAACTGTGACAATTCTTTTCTCTGCCCAGCAAGATTCAACACCATGTGTCTTGCCTGCAGTGTGTTCCCTAATCGTGAAGGAAAGGGAGAGGAGAGGGAAAGAGTGGGGGTGTGAGGCTGAATGATCATTGCTCAGCAAATCACTGATCAGTTCCTTCAGAGCAGTATTTCATTATGGATTATTTGCCTAAATTGCTGCAATGTTTAAATATCTTTAATATTCACTGCATGTGATCTTCCTATCAGGTTCTCCTGATGCACTTAATAAATCTGCATTGAACACCTACTTTGTGTCGGGTGCTGTGCTAAGCTCTGGGTATGTGAGGGCAGGCAGACTGGGCAGGGCCTTATTCTTGCAGTTCACACATTTGGGTGGGAAACACAGAGCTATTAATCCTGGAATTAAACAATTGTCTTTAAATTTGCATTATCATGCTAAGAACACTATGTTACACCAAAACAACAATGAAAAAAACAGGATCTTTATGTTCTACCAATGGATATCCATAATAGAACACATTTTAAAGCATTAGGTCTTGTGTGGATTTTGGTATCCATGTGATTTCTCTGAGAGTTTTTTTCCCTAAATTATTTTATTGTGAAGGGAAGTTGACATAACAGGGAAAATTCAACAGCTTTAGAAGCAGCATAGGAAAATAACAATGAGTAAAGCAACCTTTGCCCAGGATTTCAAATCCATTAAGTAGTGATGTGTGGCACATTCTAATTAACATCCTGAAACCGAACCTTCTAATCAGGTATTGTAGAACAGGAAATGTTAAATGCTGCCAGGTATTTTATTGTGCACACAGAACAATTACAGAGATGTCTCTCTTTTTTTAACCTACATTCTTGTTTTGTGTAAAGCGTTTACATCTGCTACCAAAGAGGCCTTTGTCTAAATCCATTTGGTTAGCTCCAGGCAGCATGGAAAATCGTTTTTGTTGGGACTTCTCTTTCTCTCTGTATGTCACAAGACAAAAAGTCAAGGGAGTTGATATTTGGACAATGTCAAATTTATGCATACATATTATTGGTTGGATCTCCCACCATTCCAGGAGAAAAGCAATTGTTATTTCAAAGCCCAGACTAAATCATTAGGACCTTTCATATTAAAAAGAAAATTAAGGTGGCAGGTAATAGTCTGTGTTTTCATTAAGAATCTATTCTTTTTCTGTTCTTAGATTCCTGGAGATCTAAGGCCAAATTCTTCTCTAGTTACAAACCCCAATCTGCCAACTCTAGTCGTCAGGGGCCCTTGCCACCTTGTTGACAAGCACAAGCATCCTCTGACTTCTAGTGAGAGAGTAAGAGGAAAAGGAGAAAGCCCTGGCATCCTTACGAAAGTGCCTCAGGCAACTTTCCTCCACACGGATCCTAATCAGGTAACTGAAGAATGCTACAGCACGTCCTTTCTGTAAACCCTACCCTCTCTCAAAACTCACCTCAAATTCTACCTCCTACAAGGAACGTTTCCTCATCACCCCAACCAGGTCATTGACTTGTCTTCTGAAAGATTGTATCATCATTATTTATACCTCTTTTATGCATATGTGCTGCCTGTGCTTTCTTTGAAATATATATTAAAAGGCAAAGACTCATGATCCATAGCCTAGCTAGACTATAAGCCCATCAAAGTCGAGTCATATCTTTGAAGTTTCTCCAAAGACAGCTAACAGAACATGGTCTTGGACATGGCAAGTATTCAGAAAGTTGTGTTTATTAATTACAAGGAAAAGAAGGGGGAAGCAGTAGGTGGGAGAAGAGGAGGCAAAAGAAGAAAAGAGAGAAAGAAGGAAAGAAACAAGAGCAGGGAGGAGGCTGATACGTGGATAGACATACATACAATCTGCTCAGCCGAAGCCTCCAACACCTCTTACAGGAGCCATAGAGTGTCAGCTGTTCTCACGTAGCCTCCCTTCCTCTGCCTGTAAACGGGGATAATGATAATATCTACACCCGACTCCTATAAGGATTGCATCAGTCCAAAATCACAGTGCCCACCACGTCACCTTCAAGGAATATTAGGGGTTTTTATTATTTTAATTCAATTCTTTATAAACATGATATTAATTATACGAGTTAAATCTGTCTGTATTTTAAACATCTGGGTGAAACACTTACCAAAAAACAATAGGGCCAGAAGGAAGTAGACAAATGAGAGAGAAGACTAAGGTAGAACATAAATCCATTATCTCAAGGAGAGAGAATGTATTTAAACACAGGGAGCAGAATATTCTGACCAACAATGGTTGGTTTATCATTATTACTATTTAATGCCAGGTGGGCAGGAATCAGCTGGAACCAGGAGATTGTGCAGGAGTCACTTTTAGGGCCACTTGCTTATGCCATGTTACTATGGAAACGTGAAAACTAAGTGGATAGAATTGTTGTCGGTGCTGCAGAAGCATTAAATATGTAACTATGTTTCCATGTGGGTTGTGGAGGAATACCTCTAGGCACCGCTCCTGGCAAATGGGACGAGCAGAACAGAGAGAATTTGCACCTAGTTTTGTATGTTGGGAATCTCTATAGTAACCACATGGCACAATCAAATTAGGACAATTAAAGGTGGGTTTATTTACAAAGGAACTACATATTTTGAAGGGCAAGCAACTCTGGGCTAGGAACTGGGAGCAATTGCCACCAACCGTGGGCTTGAAGAAACCAAAAAGCATTGGAAGGAACTACAGGGAAAGAATCATGTAGAGAAACCACAAGAAGAGAAACAGTTACTTTCATTTAAGGGGACAGCCAGACCCAGGCAAACTTCAGAAAGGGAGCCAGGCAAAGAATGCCATGAGCTCACTCTTCTCCCTTGCTCTGATCTCTTGCTGCGGCTCCCAGTTGGCCGATAGGATACCTTCAGAAATCAGAGGTCAAAGAAGATTCATTGATGTGTTCCACGTGGGCCAGACTTCCTAGCACAAACACAAAATGTGGTGCCAGGATGGGTGCCTTCCTTCGTCATATATGCCTGTAACCAAACAAAACGGAGGTTGGAATGCCTGCCACCACAAAAGCCAAACTCATGAGGCAGGAACTGGTACAAAAAGAGGTTTTAGTTAGGTGCCCCACAACTTGGGAGAATGGTGGATTTCCATCTCAAAGACCATCCCCATCGTCCTGCTCAAGCCTGAGGTTCTTATAGGGAGAGGGAGAGGAGGGCTTTTTTTCCTATCCAATTATCTTTCAAGCGTTTGGCTTCCTTGGGCCCTATCCATTCATCTTTCTAGCTTTCAGTGCTATCCACTCACATTTCTAGCTTGTGGCACTCAGTGTAAGAACCTCCCTCCCCCGGCACCATCTTGGCCAATATTGGAGACTCTCCAGCACCCCCCACTGGCTGTCTGTGGTAACGTGCCTCTATTAAATTTGCGAACCTGCCCAACAACTATCCCCGCCCACTTCCAGTGCTCCTCCCTCAAGCCTTGATCCTGGCAGTAAACAACTGAATTAAGCACTCTCTCACTTGCCTCCAACCAAACTGTGCTTCACAACATCTCCATATTCAACTCCGCTTCTTCTACTCAGTTTCTATAACCAGTCTCCTGAGAGCCTTCCTTGAACATCCCTGGACTGGATCACTTCCCCTTCCTGTGCCCTGCAGATCTGGCATGTAGTTAAGAGAGGGGAGGAGAAAATGATACAGAGCAAAACTCGGCAGTTGGATTGCCAAGTTATGAAACCTATCTATGACCACTTCTTAGCTAGAGAAACTTAGGTTTCCTCATCTGTAAAAATAGAGATAATAATAGTACCTACCTCACTTGGTTGTAAATGGAACAGAATTTAGACCTGGCCTAAAGTAAGAATTTGATAAATATTGGTTACTAATACTACTACCACTACTCTTCCACAACCATGGCCACCATTAGCATTCCTATCCCATTTCTCCTGTTTCATTGTATCATTAGATTTGGTGAGAGCTTTGAGGGCAGGGGCATGCCTTATGCATCTTTGAATAGCATTTGCTTTCTCTCTACTCCCCTCCTCAGTGTGGTCTCTGTCCTGAGACTACAAGGTTCTCAGTGTGGTGGAGTTAATTACCACCACTGCCATGCTGTTTTAAGAACATGCAGCCGCGATGAAACCTACATTCTGCCCTGTTCTCGAGTCTCTGATTCCTCAGTGTTTGTTTGTTAAAAGCTACCACGTGAGGATGATGACAGCGCTGACAGCAGTGGTTTTCCAGCCCTGGTTGCATATTCAGATCACCTGGGAGCTTTTTAAACCCCGATGCCTGAGCCTCGCCAGAGCTCCCCAGGAATGGTCAGCGTGCAGCCAAGGATGGGAACTACTGGAGGGAGAGGGCAGGGATACTTACACTGGAAAGAGATCCTGGATATGTGTTTGCAAAAGACGTGGCGGTCGCCGTGGTGACCATATGTCGTCATTGCTCCTAGTGCCATGTGCGGAAGGCCTGTCCCCATTTTTCGGCATCAGTTTGCAATTGCATGAACACATTTCACCCCCACTGGCAACCACATCTCCCATGTCATGCTGTTTTTATTTTTCTTATGTTGACGACTCACCCAGTTTGGGCTTCTAATTCTTTTTAGAAACATCTCAAATATCAAAATAGGTTTTATTCATTTTTTCGGGTACACAATTCTGATGATGATTTAGTAGATACTCCACCCCCAAGGAGGTGGAACATAACCCCTCATTCCTCAAGTGTGGGCTCCCACAGTAATTTACCTGCAAAGAATATATAGTATGGAGAGGAGGGACAATGGATAACTTAATGGTGGAGGAACCTGATAAATCCTTCCTTAGTCATGTGATCCAAATTAACATTGTCTGTGATAAGTCATGTGGGTAGTTTGTACCTTTGATGTGATGCAAGAATGTCACTGTGGTCTTCCTCCCCAAACCCATAACCCTAGTCTGATCATGAGAAAAACATCAGACAACCACTACCAAGAGACCTTCGAAAAATCGGCACTCAGAACAAGGAAGGGCTGAGAAACCGTCACAGCTAAGAGGAGCCCAAGGAGACATGACGACCGAATGTAACGTGGTGTCCAGGATGGGGTGGTGGAACAGAAAAAGGACACAAGGCGAAATCTAAGGAAATCTGTGTAGGCTGGAGTAAGTTGATCACGTGTCAATATAGATCCATTCATCGTGACAGTTGTACTATGCTAATGCAAGCTGCTAACATTGGGGAAACGGAGGGTGCAGTGAGTGGGACCCCCATCTTTGCAATAGTTTGTAAGTATAAAACTTCTACAGTGAAAAGTTCATTGAAAAAACCTGGTGTTGTTTTGGAATGTTGTGGAATGGTAAAATTTCTAAGTGACAGGTGTTTCTGCTTAACTTTAGTTTCAAACCAATGCTGTTATCCAGTAGTTTCAAACAACATCAAACTTGAGAGTATTACAGTTAGCTGGTGGGCTTGTTAAACAGATTGCAGGGCCCACCATACCCACAGCAGTCCTGACTCATAGGCTTGGGGAGGGGCTTGAGGATCTGCATTCCTAACGAGCTCCCAGGTGATGCTTATGGTGCTGGTCCACGGGCCAAACCCACAGCTACATAAAGTCAGTCTCGGAATTCAGACGCAAGCTTTTGCTCATCATTCTTTATCAGCCAACAAGGTAGGGTGGCTTTTTTTGGAACATATGTCTTCCTATGCTACTCAAAGAGTTCATGCTTTAATAATTTTAGCGTAATTCTAGTTGATTTTGTTTTATTTTATTACCCTGTACCTATGTTTCATAATCAGCAAATGCTGTTGTTCATGTCTAGTTTGGTTTTTGGAAGGGTTATTTACAACAGACAAAAGAGAATTTCCAAGTGAAGTGCCGCTTCATCTGCAGGTCTTCAGGAGTGCCATAAAAATCATTAAGAGAATTTGAAATTTGTCTTGGAATTTCTCACCTGAAAGTATGTGCCTTTAAACAAAGACGGGAAGAAGTCCACGTCCGGATGTTTTTGCTTGCGATTTTTATCTCCCAGAGTGAATTCAGAAAAGGCCGTGTGGGGGGGCTTATCAGTTGGACAGAGGTTGGAGGGTTCAGGGCAAAGGCCTGGGTTTATCTTGGTGATTTGGCTAGTGTGTGTGCTGGCCGGCGGTTGGGGGGACCTGCGAAGAGAGCAGGCAGAAAGCTACTGATGCCCAGACTTGGAGCATCTTCCAGATCTTCAAAGATTTGGCAGAAAATAATAACATCCATATCCTTTCTTTAAACAGATTATGCCCTTGTGGGGAGATAGTTTAAAAAAGGAAATTTAGGTTAGATGGAAAAAATAAACCTGGGCTTACCACATTTCAAAATAAACTGGGTTTAGTGAGGATAGATCAGTGGAAACCTTTGACAGGTCTGTGAGATCTTTCTCTGCGCAGTATAGTTCCATTTTAGATCTTTATGAAAATGTTTTGAAATTTAGTGACTTTAGTAATTATAGGGTAGAACCTAGTATGTCACTATTTGTTATTACAGTGATGTAGATTCTCTATTTAAAAAAAAAAATTTAAGCCCACAGGCAGGTGCTATCCTCCCTCTCAGAAATCTGGGTAGTAAAGAGCTTTCCCACCTTGTTTGCTTGATTCTAGGGCTTGTTGTCAATTTCTGCAATAATTACCTGCATTCAAACGTGTTGCTTTAGACTGCAGCCTGCCATTACCAGTCAGGCCGTGGGAAACTTCGACCCCGACCGGTCTTTCAGCAGGACCTGAGGTTCACTCTGCCAGAGCTGGAGCAGTTGCTTCCAGTGTGAGGAGGGAGCAGCCGCCCTGAGGGGGTGTAACCACTGAGCTGGTTCACCTACGAGGTAAGAGAGATGCTGGGAAGGAACGAAATAGCAATAGGAAAAAATAGCAACTGTCAACAGAGGGACTGACAAGATTGTCGAAAGTCCTCCCCCAGCCCTTCCTACCCAAGTTCACGTAATAGTAGTACAGAAAGCAATGGAGAAATACACCCCGTCTTTCAGAAGAGTTGCTCCTTCATGCCGAATATTTTTGTCATTTCCTGAGCTTCCAGGGTTCAACTCTCCTTTTTTAGGCCTCTTGCCCCTAAATTAGGAGGCTATTAGGATTATATAATGGTCTGCATTTAGCAACTTTTTTTCTCCTCTTTCACATCGTTGCTATGATTAAAGACTCAGATTTGTTTTTATGAAGTATTTAACTTTGGTCCCTTCTGTTTTCTATTGTCCTTCTTACTTCATGTACACGTGTGTGTGCCTCCCACCCTTCGTGCTATCTGGCTTCCTGCTGCTTTTCTCTGACCTTAGTCGTTGCAAGTGTATCATTGCATTCCTGCCCAGGGACTGGCCGACTCCTCTGTACCCCACCTTTTCCCCGCTTCTCGTGTTGCTCTTCCTAATTTCGTTTTAAATTTAAGTTTTTTAAATGGCAGCCCACATTCACCATTATATTAGCTTCAGGTGTGCAACACAGCAGTCAGGCAATCATGTACTTTACAGAGTGTTCCCCCGATGTTTCCAGTATTCAGCTGACACCACAGTTACAATATTGTTGACTATATTTCCTACGCTCTACTTTACATCCCCATGACTGTTTTGAGTAGTTTTTATGATAGCATTAGAGTTACTGGCTTTACATGGCATAATATGGTCAGATTTCCCATTTTATTTTACATTAGCAACTACATCTAGCTACTGCTTACAGGAACAGTTCTATACTCTTTTTTTTTTTTTTTTTTTTTAATTTAGCTTGTACTCATTTCCCTGGAAGTAGGACTACAGCACTGGTAAATGCTATGTCTCAGGAACCAGAAGTGAAAACATGAGAAATTTCTTTGCAGACCTATTAAGTGAGCAGCACATACAACAGAATTATCCTGATATTAGAGGGAAGATTTGGGCTTCAACCCAGAAAAACAGGTTTCTAATCCTGGTCTTTCCATTCATTAGCTATGTAAGGTTAGGTGTATATCCAGACCTTTCAGAAACGTCAAAAATGGAAAATGGTTAATGCCCTGCTTTCCTCCTAAGGTTATCGTGAGATTTTATATGTGAAAACAACTTGCAAACTGCAAATGCTTTTACCAGATGCAAACTTTATTCCTTTTCACCCAAGAGCTAGCTCGCATGTTTGTTGTTTGTCTGTTTTCGTGTTGCCTGCTTTCTGCACTGTATGATGCCAGGACACCGGCAGCTGGGTCTCTGCGGTGCGTGCACTGCGGACTCTCCCTTCCCTGGAGGAGACTCAGAGGTTGCTGGCCAGGGTCTAGATTAGCACATAGGCTTCTGGGCCAGACACACCTGGGCTTGAATCCCAACCTGCCACAGCTGTGTGATCTTGGGCACGTGCCCCAATTTCTCTAAATTGAAATTCTATCATCTGTAAAACTGGGGCAATCGTTCTTGAGCATTCTTGATAGTGTCCAACTCCTAGTAAGTGGTGCCTTGCTTCGTATATTGCAACAACAAGGCAAACGATAGTAATGAGAAGGCAGGGAGATAGTAATGAGAAGGCAGGGAGCACTGATTGCTGCAAACCTTGTTTAGTTAATAAGAAAAATGTATATCTTAAACCCCAACGTTTAGATTTCCGATCCCTTGTTCTGGGCTAACTGTTCATCATGGATCCCTGTCCCCACTCAGAGGGCATTTGGAGGCCTTAAAGGGACCCCTACCCCGATGACAATGGGGAGGATAGAAGGTGTGGTGGCATGGAACTGTTCTGGGGTCGCGAGCTGGGATTTTCAACCTCCTCACTGCAGAAGTAACTCTGAAAGCTTCTCTGATGCCTAGGGCTGCCGTTACCATAGAGAGCTCTAGCCCCACTTTATAACAGTGGAGTGAGATGTGAATTATTATCCAGTGAAACAAAGGGATGGTTTGAGGTGACAAATGATAAAGAGCAGCATAGAGCACAGCTCTTCTTCATACAACAGGGGCGAAGGCCAAATGATGGAAATCCTCCCAGAGAGAGACTGACAGTGCCACATAAGCCTCTTTGACAAGCCTTGCTCTGTCAGTTTTAGGCAAATTAGCAAGTTCAAGTGGGTGGCAACTATTCCTGTCTTTCCAGCTGTGGTAGTTCTGGGGCTCAGTGTGATACTTTTAACTGCTTCCCCGATCGAAATGTCTGAAAGCCTCGACCATCCCTCCAGAGTATGGTTAAAAGGGGGTGGAAATGTACCCACCGGGGCCTGCCAATCTTCCCCATCCTAGACTCTGTTTGACTGGCATGTGCCACTCTGCCTCACAGTGTGTGGGAAGCCCAGAACTCGCTTCTGGTCCTTACCGCAAATGTGAAGAGCCCTAGTCATTTTTTCAAAAGAAGCCGTTTTCTAGATGAGAGCCTGCTGCTTGCTCTTCTCAAATTTCCTTATGATCCTGGAACACTCAGCGTCGGATGTCTTCTGAAGCTTTTGAGTTACTGTTGGGGAAATAGTATCCTATGTTTCCTCTGCCTTGGGTGGCTCTGCATCCGAGACCATGGGAAACACAGAGGATTGCATTTCTTTGTCTTCCCTGGCTCTCATTGCTGGTAACTTGATGGCTGGGAAATATTTATCAGTTTATTCGTTGCCGTCGCATTCCCTCTTTGGGTTGCAGCCAGTGCTTGGTTGCTGGCCTCCTGAGTACAGTGCTTGGGTTTGTGCAGAGGTCACTCACGTGTTGTGGAATAAGACTTAGGAGTCGGGACAAGGAGAAACCCCTTTTTTGGACTTTATAATGGCAAATCCTTGTCCGTACACGGAAATAAATAATGGCTTGATCTTCTTTGCCTTTGGGTTAAACAGTGTTTGAGAACTAGCCAAGTGCCAGGCTGATCAATGCTTAGGTAGATTTTTTTTTCTCCACTTGAGTTCCAGAACTGTTGACTAGCTCCATTAAGAATCACAACTGCTCTTCTGACTGGTGTGGCTCAGTTGGTTGGGCATGGTCCCGCAAAGCAAAAGGTGGCTAGTTCGATTCCCAGTCAGGGTACACGCCTGGGGTGCAGTCCCCAGCCAAGGCATGTTCAAGAAATCTATGTTTCTCTCACAGCAACATTCCTCACCCTCTCTTTCTCCTTCCTTTCCCCTCTCTGTAAAAATAAATAAATAAAATCTTTAAAAAAATCCACACTGCTACTCTGAGGGTTTTCATGCCTACTGGCCCCATGGTGACTGTTCTCAGATCTCTCCATGCCCTTCTGTCCTCTCTCTGCATTTTTTAATGATACCCTAGCTTCCTACTCTACTAAAAAGTCAAAGACTTTAATTTCTTTTAGTTTCGTCCAATGCTATCATACACGGTATGCTTATGCTTCTTGGCCGGTTCTCTGAATCAGCCAGCGGTGGCCCGTGGGCCAGACAGCCTGCTCTGCCACCCGTTTTTGCAAACAGTTGTATTGGTACATGGCCGTGTTTGCTCGTTTCTGTGTTTGCAACACAGTGGTAGAGGCGAAGCAACGGGACAGAGGACATGTCGCCTGCAAAGCCTGGAGTACCTACCATCTGGCCCTTGACAGAGAAGGTTGGCCAGCCTCCGCGCTGAGGAAACAGTGATGGTCCTTCCGACAGGAACCCCTGTCCCAGCCCAGGAACCCCGTCTCCTCCTGACTCCTCTATCATGTCTCCATCCATCCCCTCTCCCTCACATCTTTAATTTCTTCTTTTCTAGTCAATTCTTCTTCAAGGGTTCAACTTCAGTTGCTTTAATTCTAGACAGTTCAGTGCTTCACAGTGACATAAAAATTGCTAGAGGAACAGTGTCTGTAGAATAAAGACTAAACCAGGGTTGTCTCTGAGAGCCCATGCTCTGAAGGGCACCTCCAGTCCCGGGGTCCGGCCCACAGGCTGAGGTACCCACAACGTTCCCACCCTCAAGCCAACTCCTCCATGTTTTCAGATAGGACTGTCACCTGAAATAGCCTCTTCCCATTCACATGTTTGCTGTTGTACCCTACATCTTTCAAAATTGAGCTGAAATAACATTTTATGCACACATGTTGTCTCCCTAAATCTAATCTCTCGTCTAACACAACCACCTGCAAGCCTGTGGGTACCTCGATGATGTTTGTCCCATTCCACTTTGTATGTATGTCAGTGCTTTGCCCATTGTCTCCTCCCTGTCCTCACTACAGCTGTGGCAGAATCTTGGCCTGAGTTAGCCTTGATTTCTTCCAATTCCTCATGCTCTTTAGACCCTACCTAGATGTGTTGTGCTGGTTTAGTTTTCCCTCACCCAGAATATAAAACCTTTGTGTTCAATCTGGGTCTTTCTAAGCTACTTTTTTTTCTGAAATAATATGTGTGGATACCTGAAGAATAGATGTCATGCATACTTCAGGTTTTGCCTTTTGATTATTTCAGTATCCATTTATCGTATTTCAAAAAATATGATAGCCCTGCTTGATTTTTCCATAAGTGAGTCTGATAGTCTATAAATTTGTCTTGCATGGCAATGCCAAGATTTTATATACAACTGAACATTTTTTTTTTTTTTTTTTTTACAACTGCAGAGCTTTAAGACTGTATTTGCATGATAATGTCTATGGGATTTCATTTATCCTTCCTGGTGAGTGCATCAGTTTCAGTTTTGAATTGATAATGAGCACTGCCTCTTCAAGGGAATTAGCTGAAGAAGATATCAATGTATGTCAAGATTGAGGGTTTTTAAAAATCCTTTCAGAAAGGTGGTTTTAAATGCCCTTTAGAGGTTATTCGTGAAGGCATACTTTGTATGAGAGTTAGCTTGTCAGCTTCAATCTTTCCTTCGATCTGCCACCCTTGCTGTTGAGTTAAGTAACCTAAATCCTCTTGGTGGCTGGGCTTCAACTTAGCGGGTGCACACTGGCACTCGGGAAGCCAGCGAGGGCTCCCATTCTCTCGGAACTCAGTGTCCTTCTGCTCCGAGGCCACGGTGACGGCCTGACCCTGACCAGCGGCCTGGCCATGTGGGCAGTCTGCAACAAGGGAAACTGGTCAGCACAGTGACTGGGTCTCCACAAATGGTATTTTTAGGGGGGGGGAAACCCATGAAAGGCATATTTATCACTGCAAGTGTTATTAAGGAAGATGGAAGACAAATGGTATCTTAAGAGAAATATTTGTCAAATTCTACCTTTAGTGTCAGTTTGTGTTTTGGGGTAGTTGTTGAACTGCTGATTTGAGTCTACTATTGTGTAAGCATAGTTAAATCAGTCGAGATGACTCCAACAAGATAACAATGGAGGCATGAGGACCCAAAGTGACACTTAAAAAAAACAAACCCTAATATGCACCTAATCAAGGAAGCAGGGATCTAACTAGTACCTGGCATCAAATCATAGTTTTAAGCTAGAAGCAACCAGACAGATCAAAGCTCTTTATAAACTCAAAAGGATAAGTTGCTTGATACCAAGTCACAGAGGTAGAAACGACCCAGGACTTAGCCCCAGGCCTGTTTCCTCTGGCCCAGCACTCTGTCGCTGTGCCGTACAACCTTCCCCTGCCATTTGACTTTCTCTCTGTGCTCCATTAAAATGAGTTCTGATCCACTAATTGAAAGTGTGATTCTATCATGTTTCCCTGGAATTTTCCTTTAACATTTTTTTTAATAGCACACTGGGATCATCATCCTTCTTGGGTATTTACGCCCTCAATCCAAAATAGCTGACATTTACTGAATGCTGGCTGTGAGGCAGGAGGCCCTGTTCTAGGAGCTTATTTGGACAAACTCATTTAATCTTCACAGAAGCCAGTGCCGCAGGCATTGGTGTTATCTGTTTCCTAAGTAAAGAATGTTTGGCAAACTCCAGCAATCTGACCAAACCCATGCTCTGAATGCTTCTGTACTGCCCATCATATGAAACTGTAGCACGCACCTGCCTCCTCGGGAGCGACCCAAAACCGTAAGGGCTGAGCCCACCTGCGGTATGGCCATGCACTGAGCCCTGACTGCGTTTCAAGGGCCATTAAAAGGGTGGCTCTGCGCCTGTCACCTCCTTGCTTACATGTGGAAACTGAGATTTTACCCAAAGCACAGTTGCTAATGACCACCAGACTGGAACTCCTTCCCCTTTAAGAAGGGTTTCTTTGCCTATCGATTCCAAGTGACATGAATGTGTGTGGTTGGCCGGCTGTCCTCTAAACCGCTGTGCTGCTGTAAGTGTGTCTAAAACATAGATACCAGTGCCTTTGTGTGAAAGCTTAGTCTTGGGTAGTACAAAAAGGTGGAAGACGACTCAAGAATCTGAAGAATGTCCTTCCAGTCTGTCCCTGTCTTGCACTCCCAGGAGAATTTACCTGCTTTACAATGATTTCTGTCTAGATTTTCTAGAAGTAAGTGAATTTCTCCAAAGAATTCTAAAATTACTTCAAATGGTGCCTTGCTTGGACACTCTAGAAGGTTCTTTATTTTATTTTTTATTGGGGGGGTTGGTGTTTCGCTTGTGATAGACTCTTAGCAGGAGGAAGGCCTCGGGGCAGAGGGAGCAGATGGCAGGCGGAGTCTGCAAACAGGTGATCCAGGTGTGGGAAACAGAGGTAGACCTGGCGGTGGCGGGCTGCAGACCTCACACCAGTGGGATAGAACTGAAGGCTTCCCTCTGAGTGGGGGGCTGTCACTGGGACCGAGACCCCTGAGCTGAGAGGAGGATCGGATAGAGTGCATTGTAATTTGGGTTCACACAGCCAGTCCTGAGTTTCACAGAAGTTGATAGATGTTTTAATTTCTTCCAAATCACATCTGTTTATTAATTCCTAAATCAAACTCCAATTTGTGTGTTTTTGTTTCTAGGCTGACAATGTATGCTTTGAGACCAATTCAAGTAAATTATCTTCTATCACTCCCATCCCTGGAAAATTAATAGAATCTCATTTGGATAAATGTCTTGCCTCCATTCCATTTAGTCTTAAACCTATTTGTTGGTGTTCTTTTGTGGCCAACTCTTTGGAGAAACTCCCAATCAGTTCACAGACTCTTGCAGGGGCATCCAACCTGCAGCCCGCAGGCTGCATGCAGCCCAGGATGGCTGTGAATGCGGCCCCACACAAAATCGTAAATTCACTTAAGACATTATGAGATATTTTTGTGATTACATGTCACGATGTATTCAACGTGTGGCCCAAAACAACTCTTCTTCCAGCATGGAGCCAAAAGTTTGGACACCCCTGTTTAAGTGCTTTCTCTTCCTCCCTCCTCCCATAAACATAGAATTTGGCTGAGGAAAATTCAACAATGGGAGGGGATTGAAGGCTCTGAAGAGATGCCCTCCCTTGATCTGGGGACAATTTCAGAGATCACCCTTTGACATCAAAGTCTGTGAGGGCTGTTACGAAATGGTTTAGATTAGTGGTCAGGAGAAATAGCCCACCCTGGGGCAAGGTTAACGACTACATTCCTGATGCTATTAGCAATACTTCAGATTTATCAGGACACTAAAGTATCTTCCAAATCCTACCTATACATGCATATTTGGAGAAAGGGGGGAGGGAGGGAGGGAAGGAAAGAAGGAAGAAAGGTAGGAAGGAAGAAAATCTCTCTCCTTAGCAGTTAGAATAGGACCTTCCTTTCTAGAAAAGACCCACCTTTTTATTGTTTTTATAAACTCACTTCTCTCTGGGGCTGAGCTTTCAAGGGGCCTGTCTAATGTGCTGGTGCTCAGATTAAGAGAGTCCCAGTGAGCTGCACTGCTTTGAGAAGGGAGCTAGTTGATTAAGAGGTCTGGTTTCTAAGGTGAGGCAGTGGTGGAAGAAGGGAGAGAGGTGAAAGCCCCAGGGCAGTGCAGAGAGAAGGAACTGGGCAAGGATAAGTGCCCAAAGGGACTCTACAATTACTTTTTGTAAGGGAAAATTTCAAGTATATATGAAAGAATAGCTAATGTACCTTCATGTAATCATCACCTGGATAGAGCAGTTACCAATACACGGTCCATTTAAACTCCAGCTTTCCCCTTTTCCCTCTTCCCCTACTTTCTATCCATAAATATTGCAGTATATACTTCTAAAACATAAGACTTTTTTGAGAAAAAATCCCATTGTTATGATTAATGAAAAAAACTCCCAGCAATTCCTTAGTATTATCAGATAAAAATACTCATATTAGCTCATGAACATAACTATTTATTGTATAACATAAAGAATGTGCACAAATCAAAATGTACAGCTTGATGAATTCTCACAAGTGAATGTACCTAGATCCTCGATGGAATATCACCAGGACCTGGGCCCCACCGCCCCCTCCAGTGACTGTCCCGACCAAAGGTAAGCACCATCCTGATTTTGAATTTTATATGAATTTTATAATTTTATTATTTTATATTTTACACTCTGCTCTGTTTGGCTCAATATTATGTTTGTAAGATTAAATTTTCAAAAATGTATTTGAGAAAAGTTTGGTGTGCACTTTGAGAAGAAAATGTATTTGACTTCCGATGGGTAGAATTTCTATAAATGTCTGTCAGGTCTGTTTGGTTTAATGTATAATTTAAGTCCATCATTTGCTTGCTGGTTTTCTGTCTGGATGGTCTATCCATTGTTGAAAGTGGGGTGTTGAAGTCCCTTAGTATTGTTGTATTGTTGTTCATTAGTGCCTTCAGATCTGTGAGTATGTGCTTAATATATTTAGGTGCTTCAGTGCTGGGTGTGGATGTGTTTATGACATTACATCTTCTTCATGAACTGACTTCTTTGGCATTATACAATGACATTTCTTGTCTATTGCTACCATTTTAGGCCTGAAATGTGTTTTGTATCATGTAAGTATAGCTTCCTCTGCTTTTAGTTTCCACTTTGATGGACTGTCTTTTTCCATAACTTCCCTCTGAGCCTCTGTGTGTCTCAGAGGTGCAGTGAGTCTGCTGTAGGCAGCATGTAGTTGCGTCCTGTTTACTTAGCCATCCAGCCACTCGGTGCCTTTGGACTGGTGAATTTAATCCCTTTACATTTAGCGTTATTGATGCGTAAGGACTTACTAACGCCATCTTTTTTCTGGTTGGTTTGTATTTCCACTGTTTCTTTTTCTCTTTTCTGCCTGCCTTTGTAAGTTGATTTTTCAGGGTAGTGTGCTCTGCTTCCCCTTTCTTTATCTTTTGTGTATCTGCTCTAGGTTTTCGCTTTGTGTTCGCAATGAGGCTAATATGAACCATCTCAAAGTGTATTTGAAATAAGATCTAAGCATTGTAGTTGATTGATATACCACTTAAATTGTTTTTCATTTGTTCTTTTTTTTCTTAAATTTTCCATTCGTTTGTTGAAAATGAGACATCTGTCTCATAATTTTTTACATGCTGGAATTTGTTTAGTTCCTCCCTGGTGTTGAATATATTTGCTTGGGGGACCTTAGAGAGGAAGAAGCAAACAAAGCTGATATCTGGGATACAAGTATATATAAGAAAGAAATGATTGAAGATGCATATCAAAATGGTAATGGTAGTGATGCATTAAAGTGATTATGGGTATGTCATCAAGAGTGTTCTTTAATGTGGTTATGTTTTATAGCAGAAACATTAAAAATCCAATAAAATTTGTCATGCTTAAGAAGCTTCTCCGGCTTGCTTCTCCCTGGCAATCCTATCCCAGGGTGGACGAAACGGCACAGGCATGAGGGGCACCTGTTTGCCCATAAGACCATCCAACTCAGTCGCTGTGTTTCCACTGCAGCCTTCCTGGTCTTCTTTCGGTTTCTCAAGTTGGCTGTCTAGGGGGAGAGGACACAGCATCCTAATCCACTTGACTGATTATTTCGAGCATTCTGTGATGTGTTTGTTAGTTTGCCTTAGTGGAATGTATGACTAATTTCCTAGGATCTGACATCCTTGGGTGAATGGATAAAATTAATTTTATCAACCTCTGCCACTGGGCTCCAAACTCTGAGCGAGGGGTTCTGCAGCAAAGTGCCAAAAGGCCAGGGGTTCTCTTCCAAAAGAAAACTCTGATCTAAATAAAGTACTTGTCTAAGGAAGCTTAATAATAAATGCTTACAGATTTGTCTACTGTGGGGTTTTCCCACAGTAAATAGGGAATCATTGTTTTGGGAATAAATCAGGGCATTCTGTAGGTCCAAGTCCTTACACAGAATAGCTCAGGGGGTCAGGGCATGGATATATACCAAAACTGATAGGCAAATTATAAAAACTTTATTTGCATATATTTTTTTTGGGGGGGGGAAGCATTGATTGCCTCACATTTTCAAGATAGCCCAAGATCAAAAAAGATTAGTAACATAGACATTTTAGATGTTCTTGGGTCAATGCTATATAAAATGAGGTTTGGAAGGTGGAGAGGTGGCCACCCTGGGAAATGTGGAGAGACTCAATGTATCTATGCCCGTATTCACCCCGAACCAAAGTCTACGAGGACATTAGGTTTAGAGCTTGTGCGAGAGGTTTTGCACGGAGCGGTAGACTGTGACTTGCCCTGCAGGGCATCACTAGAAGGAGTCAACCGATGAACTCCTGCTCACCTACATGAGCACCAGCCCCCGGATGCGTCCCTCCAGCTTCATCCCAAATGGTCTCTCATGGCCAGGCTGCCTTAAGTTCATGGGCATTTCTGCCTTGTCTGTTTTTATGTGAAAGCAATCTGCATTCCTCTTGGGGATACCATTCATTGTCTCCCTACCACAGGGAAATAATAAACAAAAAGAGATAAAGAGGGTTCTACCAAAGGTAATGATCTTATGATCAAGGTGAATTTTACCATGTGATGAAGAGAAAATTGTTTTGGAATGAGAAGGCAGGAGAGTAAAGGTTTATTTAACTTTTTGCCCTTAGCCAGCAAGTTTAGATTTAGGTTTTTACTGTGTGTATTTGTAATGTGGTTTTAAGTCCTATGAAATTCCTGGACATTAGCCATGTTATAAAACAGGTATAAAATGACCAGCCTTGGATTGAGTCTAATCCACAGGTTTGGGAAGTAGGGGTGAATTGTCATGGGTTCATATTAATTTTTAAAAAGTGGGGGACAGCACATACATCTAGCTTCTCTCAAAAAGTGGAAGACACATCAGCACTGATACAGCAGTGAGCCACGGGAGCCGCGGGACTGCAGTGTGCCAAACTCTGCTCGCATCCGGCTCGCATTTCTTACGTTACCTGGGTTTAAACCAAACATTTGGGGTCAAGTAGGACGCTGTGTGCTAAGCTTGGACTGGATTCTGGAGGCAATTGGGAGTTACGAAAACATTTTATTTGGAGAAAGTGAAACGATCCAATTTATCAGAACAGGACTAGAGGAAAGTAAAACGGAAGGTAGAAAATGCAGTTGAGAAGATTATTACAGTAATCCAGAGGGAAAACCGTGAGAACCTGAACGGAGGCACGGTTGTTGGTACGAAAGAGGAGACACATGTGAGAGCTGTTAGAGAGGTAGAAGCCACAGGGCTCAGAAAGTTCAGTCTAGGAAGACTCGAAGCAGGAGATAGGGCCACTCCCCACGACAGGTGATATAAAGGGAAACCATTCCGCGACA
>CM052549.1:24865563-24904114 GCA_028533065.1 Trachops cirrhosus
ACAGAAGAAAGCTGTCCAACCCCCACCCCCCAGTCCCTGCCCCAAGCCTTGACAGGTGCATTCAGAGCTGGCCCATCCTCTTGATCTAGGAGCTGAAACCTAACCTATTTCCAAAACACCATGGGCAACAGAGTCCCAAATAAACTACCTTGGTTAGTTTGTGAGCCTAGAAAGCCTTTGCAAATGTATACATGACCCAATGAACACTATACAGTCCCCAATGGGACATCCATTACAGATCATTTTAAAGCATACTGAGCTTTTAAATGTTGGACGAGTTGAAAGGTGAGCATGTTTGAAATCTAAGGTTCTTCATCCCAGAGCAGGAAGAGTAAAACATTTTTGAGTAATTTTTTTTCTGTCAAGTCCTGACCTAGTCAGTGCATTAAATTATATTCTGGTCCAGGCGAGATGAAAGTGCTAATTTTAAGAACATAACCGCAATGCAACTAATATTATGAGTGGCTCCAGCTTCTGCTGATATTTAGAGCTCTTTGAAGGATGTGGCACAATAGACAGGAGTGAAGGATGTACAGAATGTCAGCCTTTTATCCAGTGATTTTTGTGGGCCTAAAATTGGTTGTCTGAATAATTGCCAAATAGCCAAGAGACCCCAGGTGTGCCTGGACAGCCTTGCGTCAGCAATGTGGAATGGTGTTTGAACTGGGAGGCTATACAAGACCAGGGCAGATGCTGGGGGACGTAGGGCCTCGTTTTTTGGAGGAATTTGTCTAGACATCCACACAGTGAAGACATGGAATTAGGAAACAGACAAGTAGTTAGTCCTTTATACTGCATGGAGGATTTGCTTTATGTGGAACTTTCGAGCACTGTACTAGGGGTTAGGCGTTCTGTTGAAGAAAGGGGCACTGTCTTCAGATTAATCTGCAGGAAGAGAAAGAGTTCTGGATGGATGAAAACCTTCACTTTGAAACAGACACACATGGGGCTGTCTGAGTCGCTGTAAATCATGGGAAGAATCTCCTTAGGGCTGTGCTAGCACTCTAGGTTTTAGATGTTAGAAACCCAACCTGTACTAGCCTTTGGTAGAAAACAGTTGGCAAGTTCTGGAACACAGAAAAGGCACAGGTGGAGCTGACTTGAGGACAGTTCAACCAGAACTGGTCTCTGTTGGATTCTTAATCTCTCCCTCTGTCCCTCTCTCCATCTCTCTGTCTTATTATTTTTGTGTGTGGTAAAATTTACATAACAAAATTAACATTTTAAGCATACCATTCAGTGGCATTAAATACATGTACATTGTTCAATCACAGCATCTAACCACTTCCAGTCCTTTTTCGTCACCTCACACAGAAATCTGTACCCTTTAACAATAACCCCCCATTTTCCTGTCCCCCAATTACTATTGTATTTTCTGTCTTTATAAACTTCCCTGTTCTAGGTACCTATACGAGCAGAGTCATAAAATGTTTGTCCTTCTGTGTCTGGCTTAGTGTTTTCAAGGTTCATCTCTGTGGCAGTGTGTATCGGGGCTTCGTTCCTTTTTGTGGCTGAATAGTATTCCACTGCCTGCGTGTACAGCATTTGGTTTGCCCATTTATATGCTGGTGGACATTTGGGCTGTCTGCATCTTTTGGTTATTGCGAATAGTGTGGCTGTGAACACTGGTGCACAAGTACGTTTGCGTCCCAACTTTGAATTCTTTTGGGTATCTATCGAGGAGTAGAACTGCTGGATCATATGGTAATTCCGTTTCACTTCCTGAGGGATTCTTTGTCTTTCACATTTGCTTCATTCTCTCAGAATAACATCTCTACAAGGGTATAAATTGTGCCTTCCAGCAGGACCAGAGAGGAGAGATTTTCTCCTAACTCAGGTCCAAAAACCTGGGAAGGAAACCGAATTGACTAATTGGCTCCTAAACCCTTATCTGAAATGGTTGCGGTTGAAGGGCTGAGGCCAGGGAGCGTGGAGGTGGATGACTGGACATTCTGATGACTGGACGAGGTAGAGGCTGGGTGCCACCTCTAAACGGGGGAAGTGGGGTCATGTAAAAAAATGACAGTTCCCATTTCAGACATGTATCTAAATCTGGGGGGGTACAGTCCCCCCAAAAAGGAGGGAATGGGCAGCCTGGATATGGGTACTGGAGAAGACCTTGTGAGCTAAGCAATCCCAAATCTGAACATCAATACACCATATTTTTCTGTGTATAATGTGCACTTTTTGCCAAGACTTTTGAGGGAAAAATAAGGATGTGCATTATACATGGGTTTCATAACCCCATGTGTAATGCACACAAAAATGTGGGTGCACATTATACATAGCAAAATATGGTAGTTTTGTTGCTATGCTTTGAATAGGCAGTCGAGGCAGATACACACACACACACACACGCACAGAAAGAAACCTGTGTGAATAAAATGTTTCATGCAACAGTCCCTAGTAAATCTCTTTGAACACTTGTTTAACATGTTCAGTGTCATTTTTCAGGAAAAGGCCTTGAAAATCACTTCAAATAGACAGAGTTTGCATTGTAAAAATCTATGCTTCCAATATGAGCTTACTTTTTAACTTTAGTGCATCGCTCAGAACATCAGAAAATAAAAGCTGTTTGCCTTGACTTTTACCACCCATTTCATTTCTACTCTTAGCTGTATCTTGGATTTAAATTATATCAAATAGATGGAAAGTGCCTGCAGATATTCATCGAGAATTGTGTTACTAGCAATTTCTTACTCTGACTGAGTTTAGAACACCAAGCCAGGAGTTGGCATGACTTATTCAGGGGTTATATCAAATCAAATTTAGTGAACTATGGACCTGATTTCAGGATTCATGAGGTTTATTAGCTTTTAAAATTTCTATTTTATATTTATACATGCAGCAAAAGTGCTATCTTCTCTATATAATACAAGTCCAATAATGTATCTATTTCTTATTTATTCTCTAGCATCTTACCTCAAATAATCATTATTTCCTCTCATGATTATATTATAATACTATTTCCTATTTAATTTGTTATTCATTCTGCATCTTGCATTTCCCATTTTAAGCATTGTTTCAGTTTCAGTCTTTAATTGCATCATCTATTTCATATCTTTTATTCCTTTTGCAGCCCATACCCTCTGTATCTTAGTCATCTCCACGTAATTAAGAAGGATAATAGTCAAAGGAATGTCTTGACTACATGTATTTATTTATTGGATGCTTGATTACTGCTTTTTTATCTTAAAAACTTAATAAACAGAGACCCAAATTGATAATGACCCATTTATTTCTTTGTAAAAACAGTACTTCCCCAGTTATAAATTGATTTCTAGAATTAAATCAACATTTTATATGTTATGGTCTCTTTCTCTTCCTCCATCTCTAAGTCTCTCTCTCCCTCCCCATCTATCTTTCTCCCCACCTCTCTCCCAAATACAAACATGTAAATTCTCTAGAAAAAGAAAATTAATCTTTTAAAAATGATTATCTAAGTCTCTTCAGTGGAAAGAAGCAGATATCAAAGGGAAGGGGCCATTGAGTCTGTCTTTTCCCCCAGGTGTTTTGTCTAGAAAGCACGTATGCTTGTGTTCCCTGGATTTGGCTAGAAAAACCATAAATTGCTGCTTCCACTAGACTTCCCCACCGATTTCCTGATAGAACTCAGAGGCAATCTTTGGAGGAAGGTACACGGATGAACCTGCAAAGCAAGAGGCATACAAAGGAGAAAGAGAAAGACTTTCAGAATTGTCAAGTACTTATGCTGACTTTCTGTCTCAGTATCAGATTTCTGTGTATGTATTTTCAAGTGATTCTTTGAACATTATTAACGAATGCCCATTGCTTCTCTTTCCCTCTCCCCTCATATCACTTTTTTCTCCCTTGGCTAACCTCACTGATCCTTTTAACTTCCTTCTCCCCAACTAATAATAATAATAAATTTCTAAATGTACATTCTAAAGTGACGGCATGACATTTTATCTATTTTTCAATCATCACATGCTGCTCATCGTCCTTTTTATTCACATTTAAGAATGCTTTACTTTTTTATTGTATTTTTTCCGTTACCTTTTATCCCCATCATAGTCTCCACCCCTCACAATCACCACACTGTTGTCTATGTTCATGAGTCCTTTTTCCTTTTTGCTCAATCCCTCCCCCTCCTAATCCCTCCCCAGAGCCGTCATTCTGCTTTGGATGAGCCTTTCTGTTTTGTTAGTTCAGTTTCTTTATTAGATTCCACATTTGAGTGAGATCATATGGCATTTGTCTTTCTCTGACTGGCTTATTTCACTCATAATGTTCTCCAGGTCTATCCATGCTGTCACAAAGGGTAAAATTTTCTTTTTTTTCAATCCAGAAGCTCACATTGGGCATTCTTTCTGATGGCTTTGGGTGTCCTATATTGAGGATACGTACTTCTTGCCACACAGTGCCCCAGAAGTTCCCGTAACCATAGGCCCATCCTCATCAAGAAGAATCTCCTGTGCAAAACTGGGAAAGTATTTGCCCACATGCCCATTCTTTAGACATGTGGTAAAAGCTATGGACTTCAGACTTTTCCTGAGAATTTAATGTAAGGTCTTTAATATTTTTAATGGGTCCCATTTCCTACTCTTTTAATCTGTTTCTTTCCTTTAAGACTTCTCATTTTTCAAGATAAAAAGCTAAAGCCAGACACATCACAGTAATAAGATTCTGGCCAATGTGGATTTAATGAGAAGGTTCCCACAACACTTAAGTGCTGATCTTTTACTGTATTCTGTTGTGAATGCTTTTAAGAATATTACAGGAAATCCAGATTTGTGATTTCCAGTACTCCCACTCCTGCGATTCCTCCTGGACTCCCAGATGCTCACTTCCAGAGAAACTTGACCTTTGTGTTTTTCTCGTGGTCTTTTTTTCTTCCTCAGAATCTCTTCAGAAAAAATGTTTCCTGTAGCTAGGACTAGAGAGACAACAGGGTATTTTTCCCACCCTTCCCAGCTGGTTGGGAAGACAGAAACTCTAATAGCAAAGTATCCACAGGCTTGGAAGTGTAGTGAAGAGGACTGTCTACAGGATTTTCAGGACCAAGGGCAATTTGTAACAAGTCTATTACAAATGAGGCTTTTGGATGGATTACATATAAAATACAGCCCTTGCTCTCAGGAACTTCCTATTTAAGGAGACAAGGCAAAAGTAAATGCAGACTTAAGTAAAGATTACTTTAAAAATCCCCAAAGACGACAACTCGGTAGCATTTAGATGTAGTGACGTTGCATTGACTTTGCCCCATTTTGTTTTAATTCTCAGTTGTCTTAGTCCTTTGTACTCAAGTTACATAATAAATAATTTAGGAACCAGTCACTACATTCATTCAGAAACTTCACCTGTCCTATCATGCTGAGCAAGGAGGTCATGTAGAACAGAAGGAACAGTAGATTAGAAACCTAGAGATCTCGTTTAGTCCATCTCACCAGCTAATGGAGTTTAAGACACATCTCTTTCCACCCTCTTCAAGCCTTAGTTTCCTCACCTGCTAAAGGAAGTTTATTTACACTTTCCTGGCCAAGTTAGCAACATTTATTATGAGTATCAAATACAAGGGCTGTCCAGAAAAAGTCCAACCATTTGTTAACATAATGAGAACAGTTTACATGACATTGATGTAATCTGGCAGCCAAGGAGAGTGGACTGGAATGAGCATGAGTTGAACAATGATGACTTCACTGTACTAGTCAGTGGGGGCGGTAGTCATCATTGAGTGAGCATGTGCACTGTGTGGCCATCACATTCAAAATGACTGAGTGAGTAGAGGAACAAACCTGAATCAAATTTTGCCTTAAGCTTGAACATTCCTCTACAGAAACTATTTGGATAAATCAGAAGGCTGCTATGGGCAACTGGAGATTGGCAGCTTCATCACAACAATGCACCCACTCATGCATCACATCTTGTACAGAGATTTTTGGGGAAACATCAAATCACCCAGGGGACTCGGTCCCCCCTACAGCCCAGATTTCATGCCCTGCAACTTCTGGCTTTTCCTAAAACTAAAATCACCTTTGAGAGCAAAGAGATTTCAGACCATGGATGAGAGTCAGGATAATATGATGGGGCAGCTGATGACGATTGGGAAAACTGTGTGAGGTCCCAAGGTGTCTACTTTGAAGGGGACTGAAGCGTCATTGTCCTATGTACAATGTTTCTTGTATCTTCTTCAATACATGTCTCTATTTTTCATATTGCATGGCTGGATACTTTCTGGACAGACCTCATATAATTAATTCAGTCCATATGTTTAGGGATTTTCCTTTTCCAAATGATAGTCTGAGATGCAGACATTCCCAGACAAAGTCTCTAACTCCCAAGACCTTATAATCTATAAAAGAATTGTGATAAATACACAAAAAGCTATAAAAGAGGTAGGAAGTACTAAATCCCATGAGAGTTCAGTCTGGGGAACAAATTCAGAGTACGGAAGGCAGCGTAGGAGACATGCACTGGAGTGGAGCCTCACGTGGGCTTTGTCAGAAAGAGGAGGAGGCGTCAAAGAAACAAATTCTGAAGAATGGAAAGACTACTATCAGGGATGTGGGAGAGTCTACAACATTGAAGGAACTCAAAAGATGATAACTGTGACCAGAACTTAAGGATTGTGAGGGAAGAGAAAGAGGTAGATCATAGAGGACCTTGACCATCTGACCACAGAGGGAGAAATTTTTCAGCATATGGTGTAGGGCCTTGGCAAGATTTTAGAAAGAGAGAATTATTATCAGATCAAATGAGATGTTGCATGTGACAAATGAGGTTACAGTATAGGAGACATTAAATACGTTGTATAGATACATGTCCACCCATGATATCGATGTACAAGTTGGCAGTACCATCTGATACTTCCTAAGGTAGTACCTACTCCTGCCAAATGGTGTGTAGCACTTAATTCTGCCTTCCAAGGGATTTGACCAAAGAAATCAGTGTCACTTGTTATTTCAATGACTAGAACAATGGAAAATAACCCATGTGCACAAAAGTCTTACAAACGCCAGAATTTTGAGAACTTTGAAATAACTTTCTCTTCCATCTTTGCAAATATCATTATAAAAAGATCAGTGAGAGCATAGAGACTACTAATGAAAATACAGTTACAAGAACAACAGCTCTCTTCTCCAGAGCACTTGCTATTTGCCAGGAACTGTGTAACGGCCTTAATTACATTATTAGGTTTAGTCCTCACGAACCTCCTCTCATATGGAATTTATATTCTCTTTACGGGTGAGGAAAGTGATGTTTAGAGATATTAAGTAACTTAGCCAAGAACACCCAGCTATGAAGCACTGGTGCCGATTTCCCACCCTAGAGTGTTTTATAACCCAGAGTCCGGCCTCTTAACAACCTTGTTGTTCATTTTCATTCTTATTCTGTTTCCTAACTTTTCTGCAATGAGCATGTGTTATTCATCAGTAGATTTAAATAATGCACTCATTTTATTTTTAAAAAATCACCTTTAAAAAAAACAAGATTTGCCACCAGTCTGATTGTGCTTGCACATTTTAGGGAAAAAATTTTGTCAAGATGGAAGGATCTTTCCATCTTTGGCATCGTGCCCACCAAGACCACGTTTTAAATCAACCCTAATGAAACATTTCTAAGCTATTTGACTGCCGTGTGGCTCTGACTTCAAGTCTAAAGTGAAATACTAAATAAAATCTTTGACTTTTAGCTGTTGCAGAAATGTAGGTCTGGTGATGATGGTGAGAGAGGCACTGACCTGCCGGGCCAGGCACTGTGCTGTCCTTACCTGAGTGTAGAGCATGGTGAGGGACATCCCTCTGCTGTTCCCTCTCAGCATAGTTCACATTCGTCAGGTCTTCCTGCCGCTTGCATGGCCCTGAGGCCTCAGGAAAAGGGGGAAGAACAGCCAACACAGAGAAGCCTTCCTCACTGGGGATCATGAATGATGGATATAGTTGCAACTTCAGGGATGGCCTCATCCAGTTATCACCCTTACGGGTAAGGAAGTAAAATGACTTGATCAAGGTCTCCCAGGGAATTAATGAGTTTCAACAAGATGTTCTTTTTAAATTGCAACATTCAGGAATAAATTCAATAAGCTAGGACACATGTGCACGTAAAAGGTGAGGGACAGAAAAGTAAAGGAATCAAGAGTTAAGAAAAGTGTCTTAATAGTGTGTGAAATGAACCCAGAAATAGTTGACATTTTATTCTGCTTGTGTTTATTTTATAGAATTCAATTTTCTTAAATTGTTAAAGGCTTCCATTTCTAGACATATGCAAAGGCTAGTGCTGGCATATTCGACTAGGATGCAAGACGTTTTTAACCCCTAAATGTTAAATTTAGAGAGAATCTCTTTAAATCACCTGAATATGCTTGTTTGCCTCTTCTCAGAGTCAGTGCCTTCCTTTGCATGTCTGTCTCATTTGGTGGGCAGGCTATCTTCAGAATCTTCCTCCTCACCAACTGTCTCGGTGATTGTCATTTGAGTCTGTTAGTCATACGTCCTTGGGTGAATAGTGGGTGGCAATTAGCAGCCTCTCTTCAAGGCACCTCCTGGTGCATGTGACCTCCTTGTCACTTCAGTAGGAAAATGGCTGGATAACAGTCATCATCTCCCTGTGATCTGCCTTTCTGAACGTCGGATTGGCATTTAATTTTTAATTATGTTCATTAAAAGTTGTGTTGTCAGCTTACCTGGGAGAAGCAGCACTCTCCTTAGGCATGTGATTTGCCTGTATAACATTCATTACAATCTCAGTTCAGCTGGAGAAAGTAGCAACTTTTGTAACGGACATACCAGGGAAGCAGATGTGGGAGCTGTAGGTAGCAGCTGATGGAAAAGAGAAAATACAGTTTGGCAGCATCCAATGAACACAAAACACTTGATGCCTGAAAATATTATACATTGGAACTCAAACTGGTTCCTCACTTATTGTTGGCATTCCCTGATCCTAGGGAATGGCTGACCACAAGTGAGAAGTAAAGTGAGTTATTCCCACCATTATCAAGAACAGCATAGAGGATATCTAGAATGATACGGTCAGAGCCACTCATGGCTTAGACTAGAGTATTAACCCATCCATTCCTACTCCAGAGTCATGGAGATCCCCTAAATTCTGGTTCTAGGGAAGTATGTGAGGGCAGAGGGTCGATCTGCCCTATCCCTCCTTTCCATTTGCTTCTTCCTCTGAGGATTTAGGAAGTGCCTTAACAAGTCTGGATCATCCCCTCCATCCCTGGTTAATTCCTATAGGACTCTACACTTCCAGGTTTAGATGGTTACTTGGTAATTAGGTATTTAAAGAAGCACAGATATCTGGCTGTTGACTGGACCTTGAAAAATGATTAAAGTGTTAGGCATGTGGTTTTGTGGTCATGTACAAAATTGACTAGTTTTTTTTATAACTTTCTCCTACTTAATTCCAGAACTTTGTTCATTGTATTCTTTATTTTGCTTGCTCGTGGTTGAGAACACAGGTTGGTTCCATTCTGTGTTCGATCAGCAATTTTCAACCCGTGCGGCACAAGGCACAGCGGTGTGCTGCAAGGATGTTTAAAACATGCAATACTGACTATTTAATCAGGGGCACTGCCCTCTTTTCCCTTAGACTGTCGTATTAAACAATGACGACAGCCTACCCAACAGTAGCCGTCTGGTGTGAATGAATCAGTTATACCTATTTCCGCCCTGGTTGAGTGGCCTGGATGATTGGAGTATTGTCCCATACACCAAACATTGTGGGTTCGATCCCCACTTGAGGTGCGTTCAGGAAGCATCGATGTTTCTCTCTCCCTCCCCCCTCTAACCCTCTCTCTCTACTCCCCTCCCTTTCCTCTCTCTCTAAAATCACTAAACATGTTCTCGGGTGAGGATTTTTTAAAAAGAAATTATACCCTTTTTTGATCAAGCAAAAATATATTTTTGATGTGCCACAGAATTTTAGTAATTAGTTCACGTGCCATGAGATGAAAAAAGTTAAAAATCACTGTATTAGATAGCATCCTAAAAATTCTGTGCATTAAATCATATTTCTAATTTATGACATTAAAATTCTGAGCTCCCTTCTCAAAGAGGAAATGACAACCCAAATGACTTAAAAGCCCAAAGCTAAGCAAACATTCTGCTTTTCTGTAATCTATGTGTATGTAACTCAAAAAGGTAATAAGTAGGTATCAGTCTTTATTATAATTGCATATTTATTTAAAGCTGCAGACACACCAATATATGGATTATAGCACATATATGCTTCCCATTTGGAGATAGGATATACCCTTGAACTTGAGAAGTCAGGGCTTTGTGTAGAAATAATACAAGATTTTCTAGGAACGAAAATACCATAAATTAGTCCATGAAGTTAGGAGGGAATATGTATTTCAAAGCCCTTGTGCACTGTGGTTCTCATTCAATTTTTATGGCTAGCAAGGCAGTGCAGTTCAAACCAGAACAAAATATTTCACTTTCTTCGATCACCCATATGTCTCTGGGTATTTCTGAATCGATCAGTACACCGAGGAAAGCAGACCGCAGCAAAGCCTGTCAGTTTCTAGGGCCAGATTCAAGTCGTTACCGTTATCTTTCTTCATTCCAAATATTTTTTGAGACTCCAGTAAATGACCTCAGGAGTTTTCCTCCACACTCCACCTCACTTCGTCTACATTCATTTTCATGATGATGGGGTAACTCGTACAGCTGTCGCTTTAGAGTGAAACCAGTTTCCTAAACTGAAACTGTGAAGACAGTGTTGTACATTTAGCTGTGGCACTCAAATGAAATTGTTATTAAATTTTAAACCAAAACAAGGAGAACTTTAGACACATTCTGATGGCAGTATTCATATCATTCATTCCAGAGATGTGCCCCTCTCCCTGGATGGATTTCTGGATGGCAGGGGCCATGTCACTGATATTCCTGTGCCTTTAGATTCCTAACTGGACTCTAGAAGATATTTCTGTAGTAGTAGGAAAAAAGGACTTACATTAGGCAATTTTACAAGTTCATAAAGTTGAGACAATGGCCTTAATTTCAAACTTGAACGGAACATTTTCCCCCATAGTTCAGCCATGTTACTATCTTACCACTGTGCTTATAATACCACCGATTCTTCTTGGCAGAGGAAGTTTTCATATGAAATCTCTAAGAGAATGGAAAGTGATGGGTGGGAGAAATCTGCCTGCTGTGATTGTTACAACTTATACAGTTGACCCTTGAATGACCAGGGTTTGAAACTGTGGTCCCCTTATACGGGGTAGGCAAAAGTAAGCTTACAGTTGTTTGCATGGAAAATAATACAATAATTAGTAAATAATGTTACAACGATAAACTCTTTTGCATACTCACAACCATAAACCTACTTTGCCCACCCTGGATGTGGATTTTTTAATACTGTAAATGTATTTTCTCTTCCTTATGCTTTTCTTTACATTTCCTTTTCTCTAGCTTACTTCATTATAAGAATACAGCATGTAATACATATAACATATAAAGCCATCAGTTAATCCACAGTTTATGTTATTAACAAGGCTTCTGGTCAACAGTAGGCTATTAGAAGTAAAGTTTTGAAAGAGTGAAAAGTTATATGTGGATTTTGACTGTGTGGTGGTGGTCGTCCGGGAGGGAGGTTGGTGCCCTACACCGTTCAACACTTACATGTGTATAAAAGCCTCCTAGGAGCCCTACACAAACAGGGTCGTCACGGTGCTGCTGGTGAGCTGCCCACTGTGGAGCCTTTTCTCCTGGCTCGTCTGTGTGTAGGGCGACAATATTGGGGGTGGGGAGGGGGAGGGTAGCTGACAGCTGTGAGGCCTGATTCAGCAGATTTCACTCTGGGATGAATACGCTGTTACCCCAACTCAGGATTCACCTGTGTGTTTCTGCAAGACCACAGCTGCCTCTGCTGTCTGTCTGGTACCTTTACAAACCCGAAACAGCACTTTTTAAACACACACGCCTTCTGTCAATGCCACATCCAAGTGCATTTATATAGTCATCTTCTGTAGGATTTAAGAATCATTGGAGAGTTCACCCACAGAATTTAAAGAAGCAACATAGTTTTCAACTTGACCGACTTCTCATTTTAGTTTCTCTGAAACTTACCTGCCGTTGGTATTCCTCACAAGGTGCACACCTTAACGCAGCTCGCATGCTGCAAATAGTACATGCGTCTGTGGCAAGATGAATTGGAAATACACTAAACAAGATAGCAACAGTCACAAAGAATTTTAAATCATAAAGTACAGAAGAATTTCATGTAAGGATTCTGTAAGACAAAGGAAATCTTTACTTTGTTTAGTAAATTATTTGTATTTTCTATATATTCTTAGCTATGATTTTGTATAGACAATCCTCATGGGATTTTTTATTTTTCTTATAGGCAGGTTTGGAATTAAGAGATCGCCTCACCCCATGTAGACCAATTATCGGGACTCTGACAACAATCTCTCTTTCTCGTTAGGCAGACGAAGTCAGTTTCAAATCCTTGTCCAATTCTTTCACGTAGGCCTAGTGTGCGTAGAAAAGTCTCCTGCAAACTTGTCCCTGCAGAGGTCTCATGTCCTGGTCCCTTGTCACTACTTCTGTTCGTTAATGGCTTGTTTGAGCTGTCACAGAAGCTTTGCCACATCTTTTTTGTTTGTTTCTCTTTATCACTGATGTGTTTTGCAGAAACTGGGCAAAAGGAATAACCATTTTCTGTCAGGAGAACTAAACCGGGTGGCCTTATTTCTAGCAAAACTACACCCAGACGCAGCTATTCTTGGGATTCAGGGTAGTTGAAAAATTAGAAAATGCTTTTGTTTCCCTCCCTCAATTTTTACATGTGGTATTTTCCTTTTGGGAAGATGGGCTGTCTTAAGGGAAACCAGCAACTATCTTCTGAGTCCGTTTTATCCTTGCAAAAAAAATCTGTAAGAGTTCAGTAAAGAACAGCGCCCCCCTGCCAACTCCATCTCATTTGACCCCTTTGCAGGACCTCACAAACTTCCAAAAAGAAGAAAGACACAAATCTAGGACCTCCTTGTCGTGACAGATTAGGGGAGGATTCCTCCAAAGAAATAGACCATCTCCAAATATAAGAGCCCTAAGTTAAATAGCTTGCAGCATGCAAGTTCTTGTTTTCACTAGAACTTGGAGTGACTGACTGTATTATCTAGGCCTGATGCTGTTGCTTGCATGGTATCATTTCAGTTTTTTTTTATTGTTCAAGTACAGTTGTCCCGATTTCCTCCCCAGGAAAGGGGGAGAGAAACATCAATGTGTGAGAGAAACATCAGGTGGTTGCCTCTCATGTGTCCCCCAACCGGGGAGCTGGCCGGCAACCCAGGCATGTGCTCTTAACTGGGAATCGAACCAGTGATGCTTTGGTTCGCAGACTGGCATTCAACCCACTGAGCCATACCAGCCAGTGCTTCATTTCAGTCTGAGGAGTAAAGGAAAAGGACAGTTACTTAGCATGTGTGTGTCACCTGAGAGCCAGGGCTGTCCCATCTCCTGATTGGCCAAACACTGGGAGCCCCAGGGATCTGATCTGCAGTGTTCAGCAGCAGAGGCAGATGGTGGGGAGGAGAGAGCCTGGGTGTGGGAACCAGATGCCCCTAGGTTCACATCCCGGCTCCCCTTGGCTATGTAACCTTGGACAAGTCCCTTAACTTTGGCAGGCTTCACTTCCTTATCTTTAAAATCAGGATCACCTCAACTTCCTAAACAGGCAGGATGATCTTCGTTACTAGTTCCTGGGGCCCGAACACTGGAAGACTTTACTGAGTACCCCATTTGTGTGGGAATACTTGCATAAGTAATCTGACACTTCTGCATTTTGAAGACTATGAAAAGTGATTAGGAATTCGAAGTTATGATCTTTAGAAATCATAAAACAGTAGCTTATCTGACTGATTTTGTTGTTGACATAAGAGCTCTCAAGTTTTTTGGTGTCCATATCTAGAACAACACATGCAGGAACCTTGAAGCAGACTCTGAGGGTCTCCCCAAGTCCCCATAGAAAGGACAACCCAAAAGAGAACAAGAAACTGCATAAATGTCAGGCAGGACATGTGGGAGAAAACGAATCTTTAACCAGCCTCCTCTTGTGGTCAGGACGTTCTGAAGGCAAGTCAGGCAGATGTCCATATTTTCGTACTGACTAGGGCTTTCGGTCCCAAAACGCAGTGGGATCAAAGATATCTTCTGAGCAATATCTGCTTTGTGGGAAAACCTAGAGAAATAGTGACCCTTTGTCAGCTACCTAAAATCCTTCAGGGAATAAGGAATGACCAGAAGTAGCAAGTGAAGAGAGGTGATAAGACAGCAAGAAAGGCAGAGATGATTTGGCCTAAACAACAATAACAAAAAAGAAGCTAAAAGGGGATTTTACTTGCTTTTATTCCTGTGAAGGAATAGTGCAGGGACTGACCACTAGACCATTTGTGGGGCAAGGCACTGGGCTGGCAATTAGAGACTAGATTTATGATCCCAGATGTGGGTTCTGACCAACTGTTGGACCCTAAGGGTATGAATCAAAATTGTTAGATTCGGTTGCATTCTAAACATTTTGAATTCGTGGTAGATGATCCCTGAATTCCCTTACAGCTCAGACATCCTAGGTTCAGCCCCTGCCCTTATGATGTTATCAATGTCCAGGAGACCACGCATGTACAGTAATTTAGTGCCAGTCCAGGCTGAGCAGAAAACAACATGAAACAATGGCCCAGCGTGTGGCATTCAGCTCAGGAATGGTGAGAACCAGCCGTAAGGAGGCAGAAGTCCAAAGATGTGTAATGCTTTGCTCTGAACACATTTAAGGTATTTGTCTGCATGATTCACTCAGCAGACCTTCGCTGAGAGCCCACTGCGCTCCAAGTCCTATACCAGGCCTGGGGAAAAAGGGATGAATAGCACGAGCTCCCTCCAAAGGTGCTCCCAGTCTGTAGGAATCTGGCAGTATGGGCATGTGATAAGCACAATGAGTGTGTGCAGGCCGTGCTATGAGAGCGCAGAGAGAGTAGACCCATCCCAGAAGAGAGGGAAGGGAGCCTTCGAAGACTCCCCACGTGCAGTGACTGCTCAGCTGAGGTTTAAAGGGTGACTGAGGATTAGACACCCTGTGCTTTAGGGAGAGCAACAGAGCTTTCCTGCAGAAGTCCTGGCAGGGAGAGCAACATCAGCAGCTGGGACTGACGTCCCCAAAGGAAACAGCTCTCCGACAGCTACTCCGGTTCCTTGCGCCAACTTAACCCCAGAGGTCCCCCTTCTCCTGGCAACAGAATTCAACCTTCCCTTTCAACAGAATTTTTATAACCGAGATGATTATTTCAAACACTTTGTGGCAGTTAAGGTTTTGGTTGCCAAAAATAAAAACCAGCTCAGGCCAGCTGAAAGGAGCAGAGCATGCCTCAGGGGTGTCCAACCTGCAGCCCGTGGGCCACATGCAGCCCAGGATGGCTATGAATGCGGCCCCACACAAGATCGTAAATTTACTTAAAACATTGAGATTTCTTGTGATTACGTGTCACAATGTATTTAATGTGTGGCCCAAGACAACTCTTCTTCCAGTGTGGCCCAGAGACGCCAAAAAGTCAGACCCCCCTACAAATACTGGGTAGCTAATGAAATCAATGAAGAGACGCGAGAAGTCCTGGAGAGCCGTAGAAACCAGGGAATCCAGGCATGGCCAAGTTCATCCAACAGGACTGGTCTCCTTTGAATACTGACTGGTACCATCCCCACAGGACTCCTGTGGTCATGCCCTGCACTCCGCGGCCCCTGGACACTTGCCCTGAACGCTAGACTCTCACGTCAGCCACACCGATGTGAATACTCTCCGTCCTTCTGTTAATGCCTTTGTTGCAGTCCTGTGCCTGAGCTGTGGTGGCCATGGAGCTTGTGGGGAAACACCCGCGTGAAGGGACTTGCCTTGTTTTCTCTCTGTTTACAGATATTGGCTACACACACATGCGTGCGAAACCCTGTCTCTGCCAGGCTTACAGAAATGTTTTGAACATTTGTAATGCAAAGCACTAAATATACTGAAGCAAAGAGTTATGTAAGTATCAAGTACTATTAACCTAAGTGATTAGCTAGTCAGTAAAGGTTATATATCATCTCATTTATGCTCTTTGTAACAAGGAACAGTTGTCAATTTCTCTGCAATGATCTAAATCAGCTACATTTTGAAATGAGGCTGAATGTCATTACAATATAATATGCTAAACCTCTCCTTCAAAAGGAATATTGCATATTTAAATTCAAGTGAAGTCTGAATAGACCTATTATATCAGTGTCCAGAATGATAATAGCATTATTATTGTATCATGTCTTCTACTGTTTATAGATATTATGCTAAGCATTTTGAATAACATTTTAAAGATTTCTTCAGTTCTTTTACAAAATATCTAGAAATAACCATTAGCATACAAAATATTCATTGACCTGTAGCATTTATGTAAGTGTGGTGTTCTACTACCCTGGTGCTTTGGCTGTCCAGTCATGAGAACCGAGATCCATCCGTCTCAAGGTTAGGTCCGCTGTCGCAGCCAACCAAGACAATCCCAGTGGCTTGAGATGTTATGGGAAAATGTCTCGCTCACATCGCAGTCCAGCATGGGCCCCCCAGGGGTATCTTCTCCATGGAGACACCTGGAAACACGGGGTCCTGCTGCCCAGTAGCTCAGCTTTACCCTGAGGTACTCACCGTGTACTCTGCATCCCACCAGAACATAGGAAAAAGAACAGAAAGGAATTCAGGGTGGCTTTAAACATCTGCATTTATTTATTTAATCCTGAGAGGTTTAAGACAAGGTTTCTGGATCAGAGGTCAGACTTCTGATTGTTTGCGCCAATAACTGAGCTGGTTCGTCTTGTCCCACGTCCCCCTGGGGAGTCGCAGTGGGGAAAGACAGACTGCAAATGAAAAAGGGATTTTTTTTTGTCACAAAAGAGAATTATGAAACTGGGAGCTTATATAGGAGCTAGACATCTGTGCATGCCCTGCCCCCATCAAGAGAGGGAGAGATGTTTATCTTTCTAATGTAAACAAATCTCTTTCTCCATAAAGGATTTGTGTACATTCAAAAAATAAGGCTTCTTTCTGTTGGAACGAAGTTTCACTCTAACTCCCATTCCTAGGTCAGAGCTCAGTCCCATGGCTCTCCCTAACTCCAAGACAGCCTTTAAAATGCAGTCTTCCTGTGTTCCCAAGAAGGAAATTACATCACATTTGGTAAATACATAGGAATTTTCCTGTGTCTGTGAGGAGCTCACAGTAGGAGGCGTGGTGCTTGCCACAATTCAGAAGGACCATTAAGCTCCAACCTGGTGTGCAGTTACCAGGTTCCATTATGACTATACTACAAGAAGGTAATAGATGAGGATGCACTCCTGGAAACAGTGCACTCCTAGGGAATATAGGTAAGAGAGATGGTCCAAGGCGGTCTGGACCCCCACCTCCCAGGCAAAGAATCCACTGTAGCTTCCCCAATTCCACATGTTCCCACGGAGGCACTCCTCAGTACTCCTCAGTACCTAGAGCTAGCACATATTAAGGTTCTAATACCTCAGGGGACACTCCCACGATGGAAGGACCATCTTTTTCTTTCAAATAATTTTCTTGGAATGAAAAAGACAATGTCCATAAAATGGATGTCTTGAGTCACTGGAGGTGCCAGGTCTGGCTTACACACCTGTAACGTGGGCGAGCAGCCCCGAGCATGGAGGCGGCATCGGCAGGGGGAAGGTGTGCCCCATGGACGGGCCTGGCAGGACCTCCATGGGAAGTTGTGTGGTGTGTGCCTCCGACAAGATCTGAGCAGGCACATGGGAGCCAGATCCTGCCTGCGTGTAGCTCACCGAGCTACATGAATCTGCCTGGGAGACGGGGAGCCTTTCCAGTGGCCAAGAAGCTGCTGCATTTGTTAAATTGTATCCTCACAGAGTGCATCAGCGCAAAGGGGCGCCCTTTGATTTTGCCCATCCAGAGAAAAAGGCATTTTTTCCCTAATATTTACAAAAGTACCACATAGGCTAGTGGGTGGCCCTAAACCCTAAAGCAGTAAATGAGAGCAGCTTGGAAGGCAGCGGCAGTTCGGTGGAACATAGCACCGGGAGTATTTGCCGGCAGAAGCCATAAGATGCAAGGAGGAAATGAGGGCAGCGAAACAGGAGTGTGGGAGAAGACGATTAGTCACATAGGCTGAGTGGCAGCAGCAAAGGGACTCCAAACATGCCGTGGCTTGTAGAGTATCTGACCTTCCTCTCTCATGTATCCACCCTCGATGGGGGCCCTGGGTCGGAGGCAGGGCATTGTTGTCCACACACTGTCATCCAGCAGCTTTCAGGAGCTGAACCCCTGGATTTTAAGGTCACCGTGGTCATCTCCAACACATAGGAGGAGGATTCATGAGTCAGAAACTGGAAGGAGTGTGTGTGTGTGTGTGTGTGTGTGTGTGTGTGTGTGTGTATCCCATTGGCTAGAACCCTGTCACGTGACCACACCCAACTTCAAAAGAGGCTGAGAAATGTAGTCTATCTGAGGACCCAGGAAGAAAAGGACTGATTTTGGTTAACAGCTCAGTCTCTATCACATGGACTTCTGTGGATTCTTAGCAACAGCATAGGAGAGAGTAAATACAGAGGAAGCTCTCTGCTGTATTTGCTCAGAAGAGGTAAGAAGACAGGAGGTCCACTGGTCGAACTGTTCTCTGAAATCTCTATGTGGGGCAGGGCTGGCCGACAAAGCCAAATTCACACTTCATCAGTACTGGAGCTGTGCTTTTGCCCATGAGTGTGACCGGCTGATCAAAATCCCTTCTGTTTTCAAACACTGTTTAGGAACTGTGGCAGGCAGAGTTATGTATGTCCCCTCCCCAAATGTTCAAATCTCAGAACCAGGAACATGTTACTTACATTGCATGATGTGGGGGGGGAGGGATTAAGGTTGCAGATGGAATGAAGGTTGCTAATCTGCTGGCTCTACAATTGGGAGATTAGCCTGGGTTATCCAGGTGAGCTCAATGTAATCACAAGGATCCACCACCATGAAAGAGAGGCAGGCGGTCAGAGTGATGCTGTGCGAGAGGACCCGCCGTTGCTGGCTTTGAAAGGGGAAGAACTGTGATTCCATAATCAAAGGAATGCGGGTAGCCGCTGGCAGCGGGAAAAGGCAAGGAAATGGGGTTGCCTCTAGAGCCTCCAGAGGGACTCACCTGATTTTAACCCAGCGAGATCCATGTCAGGCTTCTGACAACCAGAGTTGTAAGGTGATGAATTTGTGCTGTTTCACACCCCTAAATTTGCAGTGATTTGTTATAGCAGGAGCTGTACTAGGTCATTGCTTATATAAAGTATATTAGAATGGGGAGCCTACTTAAATGCCGGTCACTAGGCGAGCTGGCCAGGAAGAGGTGACTGACCCAATAAGACGTATTCATACAGAGGAAAGTTACCCAAGAGGTGCTAGTATCTAAAGTGTTTTAGAATTGATGAGGGGTCACTACATCATCATCATACGCCCAAGATGACATTTTCATAGTGCTTCTGCAGGAACTTGAGAACGAAAGTCCTCCAGGGTCCAACTGATAACTGATGTTAGGTGACATCAGAACACACCTCAGCTTGCCCTGAATCCCTTTGACCTGTTTATGTCTAAAATAAGGACTCGAGAAATGCCATCAAGATGTGAAACCAAAATCTGTCAGCTAAATCTCTTACCTCATGCAGCACATGAACTCCAAGTAAATAGATGCCTCTATGCCTCCAACTCCAAAACCTGCTGTTTTACTGCCTCCAGGAGAATGTCATGGACAAGCGCTCCTCTCTTGTGTTATAGTCTCATTTCTTCTCACTGTGGGCAGTCTTAGTCCTTACTAAGGTGTGCCCCTGTTTCCACCTGGCGGGATGCTGGCAGCAGGCTACACAGGTCTGGGGTTGCATGATAATGCTGTGTGCACGCGGCTCAGAGCCTTAGCAATAGGGTTTAAAATCAGTGTTGAAATTTCAGAAGAAAGGCACTAGATGAAGACAGAGAACGTATAACTGCATTCCTGTCTACTGGCCCCAGTAATGATGAACTTGAAATATTTCCACAAGGTGAAAGCAAAATAACTTTATTGAAAATCCTGTTATGCTCTTCTGGGAAGTTAACAAAAAGAAGCCTGAGAACTGAATTACAAGAGTCTTTTGTGTTGCAACTATTCTCTCAAACTGACAGAATATCCTAGTTCTTCATGAAGTGCCTGGATGTGGCTAGAGTTTGACTTGATTCCATCAAGAAAAAAATAGACTGTGCAGTAAAGAGAAAAAATACTGCAGGCAAGATTGAGCCTAGTTTTTGAGTAACAGTTTCACACCCAAGGAGCGCATAACAAGATCATATGATTTCCTTTCCTCATTATGAAGTACTCAGGTCCCCGGAAAGCTGGTCTGGAGGCAGCGCCACCACATTGGTGAAAAGTTTCAGCCAAATTCACTTCTTTCTGGTGTAAACCCAACAAGAGTTGATATTTTTTTACAGTACAGTTAATTTCAATTGAGAGCCATTCATTCCAAACCTTAAGGTAAGTAATTAGTAACTAGTTTTTAAGTGAAATGTTAAGGGCATGCATAGGAAAACAAAGTTCACATAAAGAAATAATGGTTATTAAAGAGTTTTTGAAAATAATCGGTTGACTTTTTCATCTTCATGACACCATTGGTACAAGAATTTCAAGCTTCTTTAGAACATCAAAAAATGGCTATCATCTGCTCCTACTAGATTTGCAAAAAGTAAGGTTGGAGCAGTGTGAACACACACAGTGAAGGTCCGTTTACACTACTGTTTTTGAGGCTTTGAACAGAAAGCTAGAGACCGCTTTCTTTATGTGCTTTGGAAATCTACCGCATTGTTTTATAACCATATTCCTTACTTATATGCAAAACCCCTCCCAATTTCCCCAGGCCACATCTGCCTGAGAGGTAAGAAAAATAAATCATGTAACCACTATAGTCATTTCATGCCTGGTGGCCCTCACCTGGGACATTGCAACACCCCAATTACCCCATTCCTTCCCTCCCTGTTCAAAAACCATAGGCCCTCTTCCAAACCATGCTAAGTCATTCCAGCCTTCCTTCCCTCCTTGGAGGAAATGGCAGACCCTGTAGCTAGTTGACACAGCACCACCTCCTTGGATGCCTGTAAGCAGTGGAGAAACTGGAAACTAGAGTTCCTGGTCTGCCTTGGAGCTGGCATGGCAGTGCAGCACAGTTCTGACCAATGACATGTGAGGGGCCGTCTCCTGGCACCGTGTTCACCCCTTTACCGTCTTCCTGCCTGGGACAGACAGGATGTCTTGAGATGTAATAGCCATTTTGTGCCCATGCTAGGTATGACAGACAGGTTTTTTGTTTTAATTTTCTTCATATTCAATTACAGTTTACATTCAGTATTATTTTGTATTAGTTTCTGATGTACAACATAGTGGTTAGACAATCATGTACTTTACAGAGTGGTCCCCTCAATGTTTCAAGTACCCACCTGGCCCCATACATAGTTATTACGGTATATTTGATGTATTCCCTATGCTGTACTTTACATCTCTGACTATTCTGTAACTACCAATCAGTACTTCTTAATCTCTTCACCTTTTCCATGCAGCCCTCTACCCCTCTTCCCTCTGGCAACCAGGACAGACAGGATTTAAGGGGGCTGCCATGGTCTCCACACCCTGATCCCCTTGAGTGTGGGAGCAATAGGTGACTGGCTTTTAACCAATAGACTAGCAAAGGTGATGGAAGGCCACTCCTGTGACTATGTTATGTAAGGTTATAACATCTTCCTGAGAGCCTCTCTCTTCCTAGTTTTGATGAAACAAGTGGCCATGTATGGGAAGTGGATGTGGCAAGGAGCTGGAGGACACCTGTGGTCAGCAGCCAGCTAAAACTGTGGCTGCTCCAGCCAACAGGTAGCACCGGAGTGTGGATTGAGCCTGTCACTCCACAAGGAACTGAGAGCTGCCACCACTCTGTAAGTCTGGAAGCAGAACTTCTCCCAGTCGAGCTTTCAGATGCAGACCCAGCCCTTGCCACGATCTTGATTTCAGCCTTGCAAAGAACCCAGCTACACTTTTCCCAGACTCCTGACCTGTAGAAACTGTAGGACAGTAAAGGTGGTTGCTGTAAGCTGTTAAGTTTGTGGGAACAATCATTATTACACAGCAATAGATAATTAATAGACCAGAGATGAAAGAATAGATACGGATGGTGGGTGTCAATTCCCTGAAGGCACTTAGAGCTGGTACCCTGGACGATCTATTCTGGATTTTTGTTGATTGAGATCAACGAACCCCTGTGTACTTCAGCTGTTTCATTTATCAAAATTTCTGTGGCTTGGACTTAAAAGCAATCCTTTCTGGTACAAGCTGGCTTGCGACTCAAGTTGCTTCCTCAACACTGAGTACAGCCTTCCTCCTCTTTATGACAACTGTCCAGTTTGAAAAGTTGTAGCTGCTATTCCCATAACTGTCTCAAGACATGCCCCAAATAGTATGAGTCTCACTTTTCTTTGGCTCCAATAATGAAGGTGAGTTGGGGAAAGGAGTCTCCTTCTTCCATTATTAAAAGAGGAAGAAGAGGAGAGAGGAAAGGAGAAATGGAAAGAGGAAGGGAAAGTTAATATTTTTTGAGCGTGCAAACTATGGGTCCAGGACTTCTGAGTTTGTTATAAACATATAAATGTGACTATGACATGCGTTACAACTCCCATCAGACTGGATGCTTTTAGTTATGACAGCTTTCATGTCTATCTCAGCCTCCAACTTGACACAAGCCCCCATGTAATATTCTTTATCTACCTACTTCCCATTGCAAGTCCTTATCACTCCTAACATGTTTTTTCTAACCTGTGGGAGAACAGGGCTCCACTTTTTCCCAGTGACTTGAATATTTAGTTCTGAAATTTTCCCACCAGCGCTCTCATCCTGCGAGTTTTATGCCCCTGTCATGTGAACTAACGTCAATTGGACCGGGGTGGGGGGAGGGCGGCGGGGGGGCGGGAGGACCTCACTTCATCCTCTAAACTCTGGCTGCATAGGTCAGCCTTTTTCGTGAATTATCTTATAACCAGTCAAGTACTTAGTAGTGTTAGCCCCATGATAGAGATGAGGAAACTGAAGTGCAGAATCATGAAATTTTAGCTTTAGAAGAGACTTTTAAGGGGCTCCAGTGTTCTTCTAACTGTACAAATAGTTGTTTGGTAATAAAATGAATTATGAACGTAATAGGACTTCTTGTAACAGCTTCAGCATTTACAGCCCTGTGACCTCATTAAACCCTTCGCCCTCACTAAGAGCACCTACCTGCTGCGTGAGACTTCCTGCCTATTCCACAGTACTGTGGCGAAGACTAAAAAAATTCTTGAATGTGAGCAATTTTTGGAAGCTCAAAGCACTATGAGAACTACATAAACTGCAGGAAACTTTGGACCCACACACTCTTGAATACACATTGTCAACTAAAGTTGTACACTCCCTTATGTTTGACGAGACTGCAAAAAACACAAAGTGCCAAAGTACATATGATCTTTGAATTGAAGTTATACTATTTACAGATACAATTTCACTAACACAATTATTTTTTAATTGTCTCAGTTTTGGAGGTTTGGTCTTCCAGAGATCTTTCGTATTGCAGTTTTCAACTCCACAGCAATTGGATCCCTGTTTCATTAAAAAGTGTTGGGGGGCACTAATCCACATTGGTCCACAGCTGACTTCAGATACCACTAATTTAATTCCAGGGAACACTGGGCATAAATGATACTTACAAATTCTTTTATTCAGAATAGCATTCATGAATATACGACATTTCATAGTGAAGCAATTGCTCACATATTGAATATTTTAAAATAAAACAGGCAATTGTTAAAAGAGGACAGCCTGAGCCTAGGATTTATGAATAATAGACAAAACAAGAACTTTTAATGTTGATTTGTCCTCCCCTTGGGCTTTAGTCTGATCAAGGAATGTCACTCGGTAACTGATGTCTAAGGATATTCAGTGTGGGTTCTGAATGTAACGATTTACTTCACCAGTGCGTTTTCAGCAGCATGGGCAAACGTGAGGAAAAATAGTCTGAAAAGTTCTTCAGCATTACTCCATGCTTCTATTATAAAAGCTATTTAAAAAAAATGTCAGATTTTGCTTTACTTCTGTCATCATGGGATTTACCAAAAGATGAGTTTAGCCTGTTGTGTTTTAAGCAGGAAAGAAATCTAGAATTTGCTGTTTCTGTCCCCCAGGAGCTTAGCCCCAAACAGCACAGCAAACTGGAATACTCCTTAACTCTACTGGAATCTGAAACCTGCTTTCTCTTTCTATTTTAGTGATTGCTAAAATCCCAATTTGGAATTTTTTTTAATGGCTTTAAAGTTAGAACTGTGTGTGCAGAGCGGGGTGGGGGGAGGTACAAAACTGTCCATGAAAATCTATAATTTATGTCTCCTGGCTTCCAGTCTCATCGGAGAATCCACAAATTGGCATCTCTATACCTCCATGACATTAACCAATTCATCACGAGCTGTCCTCTGTGCCTCAGACGGGAACACTGTGCACAACCCAGAAACACGTTTGCCCTGTTGCTGCCATGCTGTTAGCCTTGGCTGCGAGAACCAAGGCTTGAGAGGCAGGAGGGGCTTATGCAGGAGCCTGCCTTCCCCCAGGTGACTGGGTGCAGGGGGTGAAGAGCTAGACTAGGGCATGCTGCCTCCTGTCTCCCCCTTCCCACAGGTTCCTCATGTTTCCATCTGCCCGCAGAAGCTGCGTGATGGAACACTGAATCAAAAGTACTGCAAATTAGAATAACAAAGGCATCAGAAAAACAAGACGAAGCACTTAAGGCAATGAGCACAGTGCCTTACGCATTAAGCACTCCATGAACATTAGCTGTTTTGTTATTTTCAATGAGAGAAGCATTTTCCATTAGCCGTTCTGGCTGTTTTACCTCGAGCTATATGTTTTCTAGCATGCAGGCCACAAAGCCCTCATCCAAAATCCAAAAATGTGGACCTTTCTCCAGCTGCTTGTTCCATCTGGAGCCCAGCACAAGTTCCTACCATGTTTTTACATATGAGATACTGCAAAATGGAATCAGTAACTACTTGAATGTCTACAAAGACATGCTGCCTTAAAATTAAGATGTAAATACCACTCCTGAACAGCAATTTTGTCTGGCATCTAATTCATGGGATTGTGATGTATAATTTGGGATGGTAGCAGAGAATTTCTTAGTCTCATAAAATGGTCAGTATTTACACATAAAAAACAGTGTAAAGAAAATGTGATTCTGTGTATAAAATTAATGCGTTCTTTAGTAATTTGTGTGTAAGAGAACTAGCTTTCTACATACTTGGGAATTGTTTTATCATGTATCTGTTTGAAGATGTCACTAATATTGGCAATAAAAACTACAGAGATGTTTTTGAGAGCTGCCTGAAATCGTGGTTCCAGTGAACTCAGGACTTGTTTGTTCATTTCTTACACCATTCAGACGAGAAGGGGAGCATTTAGAGTTTGCTTGGCCACCACTGGAAAAGTGTTTGCTATTGTTTTTCATTTATCTCCTGAACTTATATCTTATGTGACTTTAGATCTTTTTTTAATGTTTTATTGGTTATGCTTTTACCATTTTTGGTTGTCCCATTTTTCCCTCTTCCCTGCCCCCCCACCCAGCCTGCCCCCCCACTCCCATAGTCAGCCCCCATGTCCATGGGCACTTCTACTGCTGCCCATGTCCACAGGGCCTTCATGTATGTTCTTTGATCCCTTCACCTTCTTTCAAACAGTCCCCGACTCCCCCCCCACCCACTCTTACAACTGTCAGTCTGTTCCATGATTCCATGCCTCTGGTTCTATTCTGCTCATTAGTTTATTTTGTTCATTAGATTCCTCTTATAAATGAGATCATATGATATTTGTCTTCCACTGACTGACTTATTTCACTTAGTCTCTAGTTCCATCCATGCTGTCACAAAAGGCAGGAATTCCTTCTTTCTTCTGCTGTGTAGAATTCCATTGTGTAGGTGTACCACAGGTTTTTAATCCACTCATCTACTGATGGGCACTTAGGCTGTTTCCAAATCTTGGTTACTGTAAACAGTGTTGCTATGAACATAGAAGTACATAAATTCTTTTGCATTGGTGTTTCAGGATTCTTAGGGTATATTCCCAGCAGCAGAAATGGTAGTTCCAATTTTAATATTTTGAGGAAACTCTATACTATTTCCTACAGTGGCTGCACCAGTCTGCATTCCTACCAACAGTGCACTAGGGTTCCCTTTTCTCCACATCCTCTCCAACACTTGTTGTTTGTTGATTTATTAATGGTAACCATTCTGGCAGGTGTGAGGTGATATTTTATTGTGGTTTTAATTTGCATCTCTCTGAAGGTTAGTGACCTTGGGTATTTTTTCATATGTTTATGAGCCCTCTGTTCTTCTTGGAGAAATGTCTATTCAGGTCTTTGCCCATTTTTTAATTGGATTGTCTTCCTGGTGTTGAGTCATATGAATTCTTTATACATTTTAGAGATTAGAGCCTTGTCCAATGTATCATTAACAAATATGTTCTCCCATACAGTCGGTTCCCTTTTCATTTTGATGATGGTTTCTTTAGCTGTGCAGAAGCTTTTTAATTTGATGTAGTTCTATTTATTTATTTTTTCCTCAATTTCCCTAGCCATATATATTGCTATGTGAGATGTCTGAAATTTTACTGCCTATGTTTTCCTTTAGGACTTCTATGGTATCACAACCTATATTTAAGTCTTTTATCCATTTTGAATTTATTCTGGTGTATGGTATAAGTTGGTAGTCTAGTTTCATTTTTTTGCATGTAGCTGTCAGATTATCCCAACACCATTTATTGAAGAGACTGATTTTGGATCTTTAGAATCACTCTTGTTTTTCTAAGACTGATTCATACTCTCCCCTTCACCACCCCCTGCTCTGTATAAATGCAGTTTAGATGTCAATAGTTGCTTCTTTGTAACAGATGATTGATAAGTAGTTCTTGTTGGATTCCTTGCAGAAAAAAAAACTTACTATGAAGTGGAAAATGAGTTAAAATAGTTGAACAGTGGATTTTTAAAAATTTTTTGGCTTTGTACAGCTAAGGCTATTATTATTCATGTATTTATTCATGGTAGGGAAAAAGAAGTAGTTAGAGAAAGCAGTGTCCTTGCTGTAGGGCAGAAAATAGCCCTGGAAAATGTGAATGCCACTCCTCATGAGGCCCCAGCCAGCCTCAGCTTTCCCAGCATGCTCTTCCCTCAGGTTCCAGGTGGGTCAATAGAGTCCCTCAAAGGTTCTGTTTTATGTCCTTGTTAAAGCTCCTTTTCTAAATGTTAAAAATATAAGATATGGGATAATAAATAAGTTCTTCAAGAAGGGAGGTGGATTGCAAAATCTGTGCTTATAAAGTAAGGAAGAATAAAGGCAGACACTTAAGGTGGGAGACAACTGCCAAGGACGAACAGTAGGTGGTCTGGTCCCTCAAGGAGCTCAGAGTCCAGAACACAGGTCAGCATATTTTTTCTCTGCAGGGCCACTAGGAAACATTTTCAGCTTCATGGGTCGTAGCACTTCCATAGTCTTTGTAGCATGAATACTCAATAGTGTAGTAATACTCAGTATTGCCTTTGTAGAATTTTGTAGAATAAAAGCTGCTGCAGCAATACATAAACAAATCAGAATGGCTGGGTTCTGATACTGTTTTATTTGGAGCACTGAAATTTAAATGTCATACCATTTCCACCTGTCACAAACTGTGATTTTTCGTTTGTTTTAAACCATTAAAAAATGTAAACACTTTTATTAGTTCAGATTGTGCAAAAATAGATGGTGGGTCAGCTTACCACCTTCCTGGTCTAGAAAGATGGAAAAGGGCCTTTATTTCATCGTTGGAGGTCAGGGCTAGAATTAGTGCTTCTCAAGTATGGAGGATCATGTTTCCCCTTAGGCTGTTTGAAAATTTGTCACAAAAGCTTTTGGGGGTGGCATGTGCAGACATTGTATACGATAGAATTTTTCTTATTCAGACACAGGAGATGATGAGACGTGGGGGAGCCCGAGGAAATGGCAGGTGGTTCCCGCTGAGGGACAAGCCAGAAAGGCTTTGTCTCCAGTTTGCTGCGCGGTGCAGCTTCCTGGTGTGTAAGGTGGAGGTGAGTTGCAATGACCGGAATATTAAGGCCAAGTGCTTAGCAGGGTAATTTTTTTTAATTCCAAGCCTAAGACTTCAGAACTTAATGAGGGTAAGTCTTGAAAAGGTCTGACTCCAAAGTAAATATTTCAAGTGTGTTAGAAAAGGATACGGTAGTCAAATCTTGTAGTTAACTTAGTCAAAAATTTGGGGAAAGGAGAACAAGTTTTTTACTCTAAGCCTTGTTTAAAAGCTTACTGTTAATGTAAATTCTTTAAGCTTAGGTCTGAAAGCAGTATTAAATATGGAAGTTTAGTGATGCATTATAATTTTGACTTCAAAACAGAAAAGCTATGTTATCCTCTCTCCCTCCCTTCCCCCTCCTATTCTTCCCTCCTCTTCTCGCCTTTCCTCCCTCCATTCCTTATCTCCTCCTCTCAGTGTGAACCATTGAAATCTGATCATTTATAAAGCAGTTTCCAAACCTAGGTAATCACCTACAGGCATCACTTTTTTAAAATATGAAATCCCTGACGCCAAACCAACTGCATCAGAGTCTAGGAGTGGGGAGTGGCATAAGATCATCTTGCCTTGTTTTTGTGTTTTTACAAGCTCTCCAGGTGATTCTTGCTGATGAAAGAACAGGTTTCGGAAGCATCGCATTAGAACAGTGGTTATCAAACTGGAATGAAAATCAGAATAATCTAGAGCACTTATTAAAACACAGATTGCTGGGATTCGCTCCTATGAATCTGGAGTGGGGCCTAGGAACATGCATTTCTAAGCAAATTCCCAGGTGCTACTGGTACTCCTGGTCTGGAGACCACACTCATTGAGAACAACTTTAAGCCGTAAGACCAGGATTCCTAATTCCCGTTGGCCACTTACCTTAGTGCAGGCTGAAGTTTTGAACTACTTAAAAGTCTCATCCGCAATTGTAAACATATAAGGGTGTGTGCCAAGCATCAAGCCTACCAAATAGTTCCTAAAGATAAACACTAAGAGCTGGACTTTTCTTGCGTAAACATTCAGTAAACAGAAAATGCACTTAGCAAAACACCGTGGCACCGTGTACCAGTACTTGGTACTCTACGGCCAGTCAGAGCAGAGAACTCTGGAGTTCAGATGTGTCCACAGGCATTGTTCTTATTTAGGGGACTGGGATTCTGTCACCTTCTAGAGAGGGACGTGGGTTTCTCAGAGTCAACAGTTGGGAGCAAATTAGACTTAATTTAATTTCTTTGTAAATATAAGATAAAAATGACACAAAATCGTTCCATAATAGAATATGTGCATCATTATTTTTATATCCTTTGATGATTTAATAGAATATAAGATTCCCTTCTCCTCCGCCCTGGCCAGCGTAGCTCAGTTGGTCAGAGCATCATCCCATAAACCCGGCCTCTGGTTTGATTTCCGTTCAGGGCACATGCCTGGGTTGTGGGTTTGGTCCTCTGTCTGAGCATAGAGGAGAGGCAATTCTTTCACATTGATTTTTCACTCCCTCTCTCTTTCTCTCTCTTCCCCGCTCTCTAAAATCAAAATGCATGTCCTCCAGTGAGGATTAAAAAAATTCCCTCCTCCTCAGTGCTTGAATTTAATGTCAAAAACCATCTCTAGAACATTATGTTGGCTGCTTGTCTGTACCTGCTATTGTTGATGTCTCAAACTTGGGAAATCTGTTGCCAGCTGGAGCTCAAGGATGAGGGGACAGTGGTACCTGAGTTACCTACTCTTGGTCTCATCTGACATCCACAATAACTCAGGAAAATGGTAAGGAAACTGGGGCTCAGAGAGACAAACTCTCCCACGGCCACAAACACAGCAAGTTGTGGACCAGCATTCAAAAACAGTTCTGTCAGGCCCTCTCATGCCTTGCTGATACATAGACTCAGAGTTCTCTGAAAGATACAGAATCTGTTGGGAAGAACAACAGGGCACACCCTGGCTGGTGTGGCTCAGCGGTTAGAGCGTCGTCTGTAACTGAAATATTACGGGTTCTCATTTCCAGTCATACCTGGCACATACCTAGGCTATAGGTTCACCCCCAGTTGGGGCACTGGTGCGTGTCACCCCAGGTCCAGAAGCACACGATCCCAGGTCCAGTGGGTGCGTGCATAGGGAGGCAGCTCCCTCTGCATCAATGTTTCTCTCTCCCTTCCTCTCTCTTGCTCTAAAAAAGTAAATGAAAATACCCTCATGTGAGGATTTAAAAAAAAAAAAAACAAAGAATAATAAGGAAAAATAGAATTACAAAGGGACACAAAATCTTAATTTCTTATCAGAACTTGGCTTGATTTTATTTGAATTACCTTGATTTTTAAGACCTGCACACACGCATCAACATATTTATTTTTTAAAGATACTCTGTGCATCAGTTCTGATTTTCAGTTAGTCGTTAGGACACACAGAACATCTCGTGCCGGCAGGGCAGAAAATCACGACCTCCGGAAGTGCCTGAGAGCATGCCGACTCCCATGGGCTGTGTTTACTGCCACGGAGAGCCACTTCTGTGAATGCTCGCCCTCTGCCAACCTGTCAGCCTTAACCTCTGCATCCAAAAGCTCATGAAAATGAGAGTTTCCGAAGAGGCAAGACATGGGAACGGCTGAGAGTAGGACAGAGGGAGGTAGAGAGGGTGTGATCCAAGAAGGCAAACGGCAGCGAGGAGGGGAAGTGTCCCTGATGTCTATCACAGAGCCTCAGAGGGTCTCCCTGGGAGGGAGCTGTGGTCACAAGCATTCTCCTTAGACTCCACCCAGCAAACCCATGGAAGGCAGTAGTGCTGCAAGGATGTTTTCCTCTTGTGCCTTCTGCGTTTGGATGCCTGGATGACGGGCGATATTAAAATAGCTTATTGAAACTGACAGCTTTCAGAATCTGTAGTCAAGTTCCCTTTGCTAGAAACCCAGCTCTGGATGCAGCAGGTTTGTCTTGCTTGGAATGGACATCTCACATTTGCCTATAAATAAATATTTGTCTTTGAAGATATCTATTTCTTTTTTTAATCCTCACCCAAAGACATGTGTATTGATTTTAGAGAGGGAAGAAAGGTGGAGGGAGAGAGAGAGAAACACCAGTGTGAGAGAGAAGCATCAATTGGTTGCCGCCTGCACACACCCCGACTGGAGATTGAACCTGCAGCCTTTTGGTGTGCAAGACAATGCTTTAATCAACTGAGCCACCAGGCCAAGGCAAGATACCTATTTCTTAATGTTCAATCTTCTCATTAAGTGTTTTCTTTAAAAAGATTGTTAGAAATATTACTAAGTGCTTATGTTATTCTAGGGTGTCATGCAGAGTACTTTAAATGGGTCACTTAATTTAATCATCACAACCCCCTAGGTCAGTGCCATTATTACTGTCCCTATTTGACAGACGAGAACATGGGAACTTAGTGTAGTTGACCCAACTTGCCCAAGGATTCAAACCCAGGCTATTGGAGTCCAGGCCCTGCATCCCTAATTACACCTTTCTGCTTCTCAGTATTAACGCAGCCTGAGAGCAGGGATCCTCAGCTCTCGGTGCGCACTAGAATCCTCCGGGACATTGCATTTGGAGGAAAAACCTGGTGCTTGAATCCCACCTGGAGAGTTCTGATTTGATGGAAAGTGGGACCAGTTGCAAGTATTTTTAAAAGCTCCACAGGTGAATTAACCTGCAGCTAATACTTAAACTTCAAATGCACTGATTTGTCCCACCCCCAAGGCTCTGATTTCATCACTCTGGGATGTGACTAGAACTTTGGGATTTTAAAAAGATCTGCTCCCCACCCCACCCCTAGGTGAGTCTGATATGCACATTCAGAAACCTCTTCCCTGGTGATTTTCAAACACTGGTCTGTATCAGCATCTCTCAAGAACTTGATGAAAATAAAGATGCCCAGCCCTATTCTACTTCACTGGGCCCTGGCCTCTGTGGATCTCAAACTTGAGTGCATATCAAAATCAGTTGGAGAGCTGGTTTACATCACAGTGTCCTTGGTACCAACCCAGAGATACTGATTCATTAGGCCAGGGTGGGGTCAAACATCTACCTTTTTAATGGTACGGGTGATGTCATTGCTACTGGTTTAGAGATCACAAGAAAATGGAATTTTCTCCTGAGGGCCATTGGCCAGTAAGGTAAGGCATTTTCTGTTGTCCCAGTGGGGGCAATGGGAGAGTGCTGTTAGCTTCTAGTAGGTATAGGCCAGGAGCGCTGCCAAACATCCTAAAATGCCCAGGGCAGCCCCTTAAAATAATTACCCAGTGCAAAATGTCAGTAGGGCCAAGGTTGAGAAACCCTGCTCTACTCTAGACTTTATAGAGATGTTTTAGGTTATCATAAACCAGAAGATGTGAATATAGATTTGGAGCAAAAATCTAGAACTCCTGAATTAGTATCATCTTTAAAATTGAGATATAGGACCAACTTCATGGCTTAACTATACACACTGCTGATAAAACATTGTGATTTCTATTTCAAAACCGTGTTCGTTAGCAAAATTTTGCTCTAGTATGAATCATTATTATTGTATTTGGATGTCTTCCAGAGGGACCAAAATTCTCTGTGAACTTGCCCTAAAACTCTCTGTATAAAAATCTAGACTTACCAAGGAAACTGTTAGAGGATAATTAATCTTTTGTAAAAGTGGCGAACAGAGGACCTTGTGGAAAAACATCCAGTGCTTGTAGTGTGGTTTACCTGAAGTCTAAATTACTTTGAAAATATTTATTTAAAAGAGTTTTTAGGAAGGAACAAGTTATTAAAATATAAAGACAGGTTTTTGTGAAATGCAAAGGTATATAAACTGTTTATATTCTGTTACGTATTCCAGGTAGCTAAGATTTTGTATGAACTAAGCATGATTGCTTCCCTCAATACAGGCTTTGTAAAAACTAAATGTTCCATGGTTCCGTGGTTGTGTGATTCCATCCCTGGGTATTTTATATAAACCTGGGAATAGAATCATAATTGTGTAACGTGTGACTCGGACATCTATTTGGCAACCAGTGTTTGCGTTCAAGTGGAAGGTGATTGCACAGATCAATGATCCAGCAGCAAGGTTTCCACTCTCCCAGCCCTGCTCTCTGAAATGACACAGGACCAGAAATCAGGGGAATTGGGTCCCTTGCTCAGAGGCCTTAGAAATAACAGCATCTCTATAGACCTCCATTTCCTCATCTGTAAAAATCAAGATATTGAATTATATGGCTCTAAGGTTCATTCCGTTCCAAAGTTCCATGTTCTCGTGATTCTGATTATAGTGCTGATCCAGTCATGCATGTAAAGTGTTGAATATTTAAGTAATTGCTCACAAGGTGAACATTTTAACACTGTCAAGAGGCTAGAATCGCATGGAGGGGCAGCACTTCATCTCTAGTTACGTGCTGAATGTAATTGTACTTTAAATGACTTAATAAAAGAGAGGGGTGTCCTCCTTTGCCAGGGCTCATCCTTGTGCTGTGCATGCTCTGTGTGTTAGGGCTGCTCACCTGTCCTACCCAAATAGGCCCAGACCCTGCTTGTCCCTCACCCTGGGCTAGTCACATGGTGTACTTGGTCTGAACTGGCCCCATGTGTGCTCCTGAGCAGGTGTAGCAATGTCTCACTTATTGTTCCTTTATACTCCCTGGGGAGTGTTTACCTCAAGAATATAAAGAGACAACCATAAAGGTTATTTGTGAAGAACTGTGATCTATAACCTCCTCCCCACTTATGAACACACTCAATGTGTGTGTGTGTGTGTGTGTGTGTGTGTGTGTATGTATGCAGCACCTAATCTGGGTTGTAGGGGTGCCCAGTCACCTGGGTAATTTGATGTTTCACCAAAAACAGCCTGCACAAGACGGTGATGCATGAGTTGTGGGAGGGGGTGGTGATGAAGCTACCAATCACCAGTTGCTCATAGCTGTGGCCTTCTGAATCATCCAAATAGTTTCTACAAAGGAATGTTCAAGCTTAACACATAATTTGACACAGATTCATTGCTCTACTTGCTCAGTCATTGTGAATGTGATGGCCACACAGTACACATGCTCACTCAAAGGCATCTACTGCCTCCACTGACTAGTACAGTGAAGTTACCATTGTTCATGCATGTGCATTCCAGTCCACTTTCCTTGGCTGCCAGGTTATATTGATGTCTCATCAACCATTCTCATTATATTAACAGTGGCTGGACTTTTCCCAGACAGACCTTGCCTATTCATGCATCACATCTCATGCAGGGTTTTTTGGCAAAACATCAAATCACCCAGGGGACTCAGCCCCACTTACAGCCCAGATTTGGCACCCTGTGACTTCTAGCTTTTCCAAAAACTAAAATCACCTTTGAAAGGGAACAGATTTCAGATCATGGATGTGATTCAGGAAAAATACACCAGGGCAGCTGATGGTAATTGGGAGAACTGTGTGAGGCCCCAAGGTGCCTACTTTGAAGGGAACTGAGACGTCATTGTCCTATGTACAATGTTTCTTGTATATTCTTTAATAAATGTCTCTATTTTCTTATTACACAGCTGGATACTTTCTGGAAAGGCCTTGTATTTAACTTTTTTTTCCCCCTAATTTTAAGGAGGCCATGAGGTCTACAGGCTTTGCAGTCAGAAACACTTTAGTTCAAATCTTGGATTCCATATTTCCGAATTGTGTGACTTTGGGCAGATCCTTTGCCTTGCAAAGGCCTCCATTACTTTGTCTATACAATGGGAATAATGAGAGCTGGTGCCCACAGGGTGTTAAGCTGTTGTGGGGACAGAAGAGAGTGCGGGAGGCCCAGCGTTCACACTTAGTGAACACACGGTCAGACTAGCTCTCACTCTGTCTGGGTCAACTACGAAATGCTGAACATCTCTCCTCTTTCTAAGCAGCCCCTGGTCCTTTTTTTCTTTTTTATTGAATTTATTGAGGTGATATTGGTTAATAAAAATTATGTAGGTTTCAGGTGTGCAATTCTATTATACATCGTCTATGTATTGCATTGTTGCCTTCCATCACTGTTTATCTCCCTTTACCCTGTTCTAGATCCCCTCGCCCCTGTTTCCTCTGGTAACCGCCATACTGTTGTCTGTTGGTGAGGTTTTTATTTATTTATTTATATTTCGCTTAATCATTTCATGTCTTTCACCCAGCCTCCCAGCCCCCACCCCTCTGACAGCTGTCAGTCTGTTCTCCGTATTTATGAGTCTGTTTCAACTTTGTTAGTTTATTTTGTTCATTAGATTCTACACATAAGTGAAAGCATACGGTATTTGCCTATCTCTGACTGGCTTATTTAACTTAGCATAATACTCCCCAGGTCCAGCCATGCTGTCACAAAAGATAAGATTTCCTTCTTCTTTTCTTTAACTTTACTTTTATTATTTACAATATTACAGAAGTCCCCATCTTTCCCCCTTTGCCTACCTCCACCTACCCCCCACGTCCCTTTCGCTCAGGCCACCACCACACTGTTGTCTGTGTCTATTGGTTACGAGTATATGTTCTTTGGCTGGTACCTTCTCCCTTCATCCCGTCCCTCCCTCCCCACTCCTCTCTGACAGCTGTTGGTCTGTTCCATGTGTCCATGCCTCTGTCTCCACTTTGTCCATCGGTTTATTTTGTTTATTAGATTCCACATATGAGTGAGATCATATGGCACTTGTCTTTCTCTGACTGGCTTATTTCACTTGGCATAATAATCCCCAGGTCCGTCCATACTGTAGCAAAAGGTAAGAGTTCATTGTGTAAATGTACCTCAGCTTTTTTATCCACTCATCTATGGATGGGCAATTGGGCTGTTTCCAGGTCTTGGCTATTGTAAATAATGCTGTTATAAACATAAGAGTGCACATATTCTTCAAATTCATGTTTTGGGATTCTTAGGATATAGTCCCAGAAAGTGGGATTGCTAGGTGTAAAGGCAGTTTCATTTTTAATTTTTTGAGGAATCTCTATACTATTTTCCAAAGTGCCTGTACCAATCTACGTCCCCACCAACAGTGCACTAGGGCTCCCTTTTCTCCACGTCTTCACCAACCCTTGTTGCTTGTTGACTTATTAATGATGGCCATTCTGACAGGTGTGAGGTGACAGCTCATAGTGGTTTTAATTTTCAATTTCCTGATCATTAGTGATGCTGAATATCGTTTCAAGTGTCTATTGGCCATCTGTATGTCCTCTTCGGAGGAGTGTGTACTCAGGTCTTTTGCCTGTTTTTTTTTTTAAATTGGGTTTTATTTTTGATGTTGAGTTTTATAAGTTTTTTAATAAAATTTGGATATTCTCCCCTTATCAGATGGATCATTGGTGAATATGTTCCCCATTCAGGGCATTGTCGTTTCATTCTGTTGATAGGTCTCTTTGCCATGCAAAAACTTGTTAGTTTTATAGTCCTATTGGTTTATTTTTTCTTTTGTTTCCTTTGCCTGATGAACTACATCAGAAAAAATATTGCTACTAGAAATGTCTGATTTTACTGCCTATGGTTTCTTCTAGGATTTTTGTGGTTGTAAGTCTAACATTTAAGTTTTTAATCCATTTTGAGTTTATTATTGTGTATGATGTAAGAAGGTGGTTTAGTTATATTTTTTTGCACATATCCATCCAATTTTCCCAACACCATTTATTGAATAAACTATCTTTACCCCATTAAATTTTTAAATTAATTTATTTTACAATTACAGATGACATACAGTATTATATTAATTTCAGGTGTACAACATAGTGATTAGACATTTGTATACCTTATGAAGTGATTATCCCATTAAGTCTAGTACCCATATGACACCACACATAATTATTACAGTATTGACTACATCTCCTATGCTGTAATTTACATAAAAATGTATTTTGGAAAGTGGGATCCATGAGTATTTATCCAACATTGATTACATTGTTTAATGTTTAAGAGATTTCCTGAGTCGTGAGGATGTGAGAGTTTTAAGAAAACAAAGACTCCAGTGGCGTTAAAGCAAAGGTGCCCAGGAAGATCTCTGGGAAGTGAGGCAGCAGGAAATGCTTTGAGGGTGGCAAATACAATCTGGAAATGTGGTTGGTTTTGAGAGCATCGCTGGGGCAGAGGATGCTTTGTGGCAAAGGTGAAATCAGGACTGGAACCCTATCAGCATGAGCCAAAGCTAGAAACGGGATAACCCATCTGGAGGTTATGGGTGGTTGAGGCAAAATGGACAAACTGGATGTCCCCGACAAGGAGCAGGTGACTCTGAGGTGAGGCACGCCCTGTCCAGTGGCTGGGGCTCTAGAACAGCAGCTGTTCCTAGGATGTGGCCCCACCCCCTTCTGCAGTGGAAATGGGCAAAGGGGTGAGCAACTGTATGGGATTCCAGGAGTGTGGGAGATTCTAACACTTTATTATGAACTTTATCCTGAGGCTCAGCCAAGACCCAGAAGCAGACTACTAAGGGATGCCAACCAAGTAAACGTTTGTTCTGAAATGTCTATTGGACAAACTCAATTACCTGTGCTTTAGAGATAAAACACAAGTTCAAGGTCTGGGCCATGGTTTCAGAGCAAGTTAAGATAAGACAGGATGTTGGTAGTCCTCTCTCACTATTTACTCAATGCATTTTTTCTCCAACAAATGTGCCATTTAAGGTTGTGTTCCATAGTCTGTGTCACAATTACCCATCTATCTTAACGATGGCAAAGAGCGGCAAAGACTGCTGTTTCTCCATGCATTTTCTTCTTTGCCATCTTTATTGAGCTCTTTTCCCATTTTTTGCAGTCTTTTAGATACTGCATGGGTGAAGGAATATTAGTTCTAATAAGCCCTGGTTCTCAATGAAATGAAATGGAAAAATACAATTAGGTGAAATCTATGGGCAAAATTGTCTGTTTGTCCAGGCTGAGCAGGGAGGGTGGTCGCTCCTGCCCTTCGAAGCATCATGACTGTCAGGAAGGAAATAGCAGCTGGGCCCTTTCCCTTTGCCGGGATGCACTTTCTACATCCATTGATTACTTCAAGGTACTTGTATGAATAAATTCCTCTATTCTCCCAACAAGGTGAGGCAGGTTAGAGAACAGTTTTTCTTTGTTGTCAAGTTACTGCTTTGCAACAGAATTTGCAGCAAAAGGCTCCTGCTTGATATTTAGTCTTGCTTTCTCTGAGACTAAAAAGTTAAATAAGTCTGCATTTTTTGAAACCTGCTAGCAGAGTTCTGACACTCATTTGAGTTATGAAATCGCAGAAGCATTTGGTTGCTTGAAAACCAATAAAGGACTTCATCCAGTCACCTGGAAATTAATAAATACTTCTCTGTATTTCTCCACGACTCTCTTTGAGAATGGGTCTTACAATCACTCTCGCAGGGTAGACACTCCCTCTGCCTTGCCCTTTGGATTTAAGATGATGCCACAAGTAGAGGTTTTCACTGTGCGGATGAATGAAGGGAAATAGCATTTTACCCATCAGCCCTCTTGCTCACCCACCCTCCAGTACTGATGGAACAAGACATTCGGTAGGCA
>CM052549.1:24904614-24928463 GCA_028533065.1 Trachops cirrhosus
CCCCAGCTGAAGGGTTTCTTCTAAAGGCTCCTAACGGGGGTAAAGTTTGAAAAGCATCTGAGTGTAAATACTTGGAGCACATAGAATTCAAGAGCACAGATCATTTTCACATGGTTTTCAAGTGAATCTAGGGGTTCATAGTGCACGAAAATCATGAGATCCCAGGTTTAAATATGTGGAACAATAAACAAAACCATTTTTATTTTTTAAAACTGAACAGTAAAGCTATCTATACATGTGTAGTTAAAATCACTATTTAAATACATAGATTTAATTTTTTGCATGTCATAAGCCCCTGGCAAAATAACCCAGAAAAATCAGAGTTTAAAACAATTGGAATTTCCATCAGTTAGCACAAGTTGTTACCGAGCCATTGTGAGGCAGTTAAAGTGTCTGGAAATGTATGCGTTTTAGAAATATGGTATGTGTTTGTTTTAGGAAACAGGGCTTTTAATGGAGTAAGTTCGTTCACAGCTCCTTATACTGTGATCACCGTAGGAAGGTTTTCTTTTTGTCTAGAGATAGTGAGTTGACACAAATCCCACAGACCACTGTGTCATAACCCCTTCTGCTGGTTATGTTGTATGTGTCTTTGAAGCTGTATTTTCCTCTAGGTGTGAAGTAAGATTTCCTTCCTTGACCTCATACATCCTACTTATAAAATACAAAGTAAATTCCTGTATAATTAACTGGCTGCATGGGTTCCCGGGTGGGCTATGTGTCCAAAGGATGAAGGAGTTTTTTCTTCTATTTCCTATTAACCACACAAAATGTGTTTGTGGATTTTAGTATCTGTGATGAAACTCCAAGCAGGGCTGTGATGGTGTGTGTGTGTCTGTCTGTCCATCCAGGTACATATCCCGTTTTGAATTTTTAGAATCTGCTAATTTCACGAAAGCGATCACTCTATCTGTAAGGCAACAAATACTGTTGCCTTCCATTGTTTTTATATAACCTTCGCCAGAAAGCATTATGTTTGTTTAGAGCAGCAATTTTCAACCAGTGTGTGGCAAGAACTTTTAAAACATTCAGTACCTGACTGTCTAGTCAGGGGCACTGACCTCTTTCCCCTTAGATTGTCAAATAAAATAATGACAACACAACAGTAACTGTCCACTGTGAATGAATCACATTGTACCAAGTTTTTTGTCAGCTTGGCAAAAAACAGTATTTTGAGGTGTGCTGTAGAATGTTCGTAATTAGTTTATGTGTGCCATGAGATGAAAAAGGTTGAAAATCTCTGGTTTAGAGTTTTAGGAAGGTCAGGGCTTATGCACCTTACCTGGTACCCTGGCTGTTCCATGGACTGTGACCCATCAAGGAAGAAATGGTGACGTTTTATCATAGACTGGAGAAGTGACAGGGTCCAGCAGAAGTAACGCCTGCCTGAGTGTGGTTGGTAGGGAGATGATATAGGTGCAATAATTTATAGTTTTAATGTGAACATTTCACCTAAAATGTCATATGGGGTGCTTGAGTGTGATATTGTTATGTTACAGAATTACATGCTTATGATTTTGGAATAAAAGATTTTATAATAAAAAAGGAGCATTATTTCTGCCAGACCCTGATATGATCAGGTAACTCCCTGGGAGGTTGTGAAGAAAGCAGATTAAATTTCTTGTTGAGTTTGTCTGTTTTGGAGAGAAATAAACAGACATTCAGGCTTTCATTTTTTTTTCTCAGACATAACCCTAGTCATATCCATTCCATAAGTGTACTGGTCAGATTTATTTCATTTGGAAAGGTATAGGTGTATACAAAGCCACTATATTCTTAAAAATGCACATAAATAACTTTTTTGACAAGTTAAAAATGCCAGGCATATGGCAGAAGAGGTTTCTTCAATTATGTAGCTCCGGTTTCCACAGTGCTGCTGCTGGGTAGTCCCCCTGTTGTCATTTCACAGGTCACTTCTGTTGACACATGCCACCAAATCTTTTTAAGTACCAGCAGTTTGGCTTTGGAGGTTTTCTTCAATCCGCCTTCAGCTACCGCTGATATTACATTATTAAAGGAGGCAAAAAGAATTCAGCTAGTAAAACATCCTTTAAATATATTCATCCAATGAATCAAGTTTAATGAGTTCATTTAATAGATTAAACTGAAAAAAAGGTTAAATGAGATTAAATGGCAAATTATCTTACTGTCCTTTATTTGGACATGTGACGACTAAAGCAGTTTTTGACTGATTGCTAGTTACTGTCTCTCACTCTCCCTCTCTCAATGTTCTTTAAAGACTTGACCTTCCTTTCATGCCATAATCTGAATACATTCAAGCCTAAAATGTTAACTTCCGACTAAACATTTATATTCATTGAACATAAACAACACACTGGCCAGATAGTTTAACATTTTAAGTGTTTTATGTCACAAGTTCATACAGAAATCATGTACTAATACTTTGTGCACGTGTGCACGTGTGTTGATTTAAAAAACAGCGAAAGTGAGCTTTTCAGGATTACCAATTCCACTTAAAGCTGGATAGGAAAATAGCTTTTCCTGCCCCATCTGGACCATTGGCAAAACAGCATCGGTGTACCCAGGAACAGCCTCACCTGTCTCTGAATGCCCCATCTCTTCACTGGTCATTCACTGCTGGTTCCCCTCTAAGCTCTGGTTCCAGGCAAACAGGTATCAGACATAAGAGCGGAACACACAAATGGAACACCTGGAAGAGACTCAGAACTTAGTGGGGCGCTATGTGGCCTTGGGTTAGCCATTCAGTCCCTCCGCTTGTTTCCTTGTGTTATCCTACCTGTCAACCTTAGAGATTTACTGTGAGTAATGAATGAGATAAGATTTTGGTATAGATATTCAGAGGAACTCCTCCTGGTACCACCCCTCCAAAAACTGGATAAAATATTATTTAAATCTTTCTACTAACATGTAGGGGAAATCAGTGATTGTTCTGGAGGCTTGAAGCTATAAAAAACTTTAGCCACACCTGCCAGTGCAAGGGGTAAGAAACAGCTTGTTTCTAAGCTGAGTGGAGGAATCAAGACCAGAGACCTCCCGGCCCCACACACACACCCGGAACCCAAGATCTCATAAAGAAACCCTCTCTTAGTGAATTAGAGGGATGGGCACACACACACACACAGCTGGAAATGAGATAGCTAAGATATGTGCATTAATATTCAGTGAAATGGAAAAAAGAACAATTTCCCCTAAGAGTTCCTAACCTTTGAAGATTTGAGACCTGAATCTATACAACCTGCAAGGACTGAATAAATTTGCGAACAAGTCTCAGGCCCTGGACAGAAGTAAACAAATTTTCTTTGAAATACACTTTAAGCCAAGGCCTCAAAGTCTCACAGATAAAGTTTCTAGAACCATGAACTCAAAATAAATAAATACACATGAGAAATAAAACTACCATGAACAAGAATCAACAAACTACTTAGTCTGACTTCAAAATACTGAAAATATTCAAATAATGAGATACAGAACATATTATGAATTAAAGGAGAAAGAAAAAACAAAATTCAAGTTAGATGATAGTGAAATAATATGCTACAAATATAGAAAGTAAATAGGTGTCTGTGTGGAAATCTATACCCTATAATAGCTACTGGGGGGAAAGGTAAAATAAAAATCTTAGATGAACACCTTTGGGAGCATTTGAAACCAAGAGACTCTTGGTAAAAGAACACTTGAAGAATGTTCTGCAGAGAGAAGGAAAGTGATATCAACACATATGTTGAGAATGGGATAATTAGAATAGAATGTTCTAGATTCTTTGAAATATTCAGAAACATGGTAACTACATCGATTCACTTTTAAATGTAATTGTTATACATGCACATTCAAATGTCTAGAGTAACTCCCCAAAACAATAAAAGTAGAGTAAAATTTCCAAGCTAGAGGAAGAAAAAATTTGGTGAGGAAAAACACCTCCAATCTGAAAGAAGGCTAGGAAAAAAGAGCTACGCACACAGAGAAGCGGGACAAACACTACAAACTAAGAGATTACAAACAAATGCAATGTCAGTCATCGCACTCAGTGTAAACCGACTAGGGCTCCAGCTAAGAACAAAGAGTTTTAGATTGTTTTTAAATTAGCTACATACTGTCTACCAGGATACATTAAAAGTACAATAAGGGCACTGAAAGGTAGTAACAAGATAGGAAAACATACACCAGGCAAATGTTAACCAAAGGAAAGCCAATGCTAAAGTGATATCAAACAGAATAGACTTTAAGACAAAAGCAATATCTAAGGTAAAGAGGGTCACAGGTATGTACTATTTTTAATTTACCACAAAGTGATAATTCTGGAGTTGTATATACCTAAAACATAGCTATAAAATACTAAAATTGGGAAAAATTGAGAGGGTAAATGTACCAGCACAGTGAGAGATTATATCACACCAATTTCAGTAATTGATTTAAGAGGTAAGAAAAAAAATTACCAAGGGTAAGGCAGATTGGAACAACAGAATTAAAAAGCTTGATCTATTACCAAGCTCTTATTTTATGAAATGTTAAAGGGACTTATCTCAGAAAAAAGATAAAAAACATGTAAAATGACCGCAAACTCACAATTATGAACTACCACATCTGAAACAAAAGAAGAAACTAAGCAAACAACTAGAACAGGAACAGAACCACAGAAATGGAGATCACATGGAGGGTTAGCAACAGGGGAGTGGGAGGAGGAGAGAGGGGGGAAAGGTACGAAGAATAAGTAGCATGGATGGTAGGTAGAAAATAGACAGGGGGAGGGCAAGAATAGTATGGGAAAATGTAGAAGCTAAAGAACTTATGACACATGGACATGAACTAAAGAGGGGGAATGTGGGTGGGAGAGGGTGAGCAGGGTGGAGGGGAATGAAGGGGGGATAATAGGACAACTGTAATAGCATAATCAATAAAATATATTTAAAAAAATAAAAAGCTTGATCTAATATGCGTATGTGGAATGCTGAGTTCACTATTAGAATTTTCAAGCACATATGGATTATTTTTAAATATCAACTGAACATTAGAGCAACTCTCACCTAATTTCAAAAATCTGTATCATATAAATTCTAATCTCTGACCTCAAGAAAATTAAATTAGGTAATAATTACCAAAAGGAGAATTAAAAATATGTGTTTGTAATTTAAACAATGCTTTTTAATTCATGGGTAAAAGAAACCTCACAGAAATTTAAAATACTTAAAACAAAATGTGAATGAAAAACTATATATAAAAACTTCCAAGATGCAACTAAAACATCTTTATATTAGGAGAATATTTTATAGCTTTAGAAAAAAGAAAGTCTGAGCATCACAAAGGTGCCATAACTAATGGGCGGCAGAAGTCAGGCAGAAGTTACTGTGGGCAGCTCTCATGAAATGCTGGGCTGCAGTCCAAACGAACTCCAGCTCTGTGCATCAACATCAGTGGATTTCAGGGAAAAATAATTCAGAGCAATTGCAGAAGAACACAGAAGTGTAGTTCTGTAAGGAGCAAGGAAAACTTAGCAAGTACAAAGGATTGTAAAACAGATGCAACCTAACATGTTTGGTTTGTAAAGCTACCTCTGTTGAGCCAATCCCCAAACCCTGTTCCCGCCTACGGACTTTGTAAGCGAATAGCTAACTGCCTCGTCTGCTTCTGTATAATGCTTGCTTGCTTGCCTGCCCATATAAAAGGACTTAGCTGTAAGCGCTCGGCGCGACTCTCGTCAGCAGCCCTTGCAGGCACCGTGTCTCCGGACACTTTGAGAGTCTGCCCCTGCGCAGGTAAAAACTTGGCCAATAAAGTAACATCTCCGAATCCCTGAAAGTCTCCGGCACTCATTCTCGCGGTTGCTGAATGCAACAGTTCCATTCCTATGAAGTTCAAAAATAGGCAAATGTAAACAACATGTTATTCAGGAACACGTGCATGTGACTAAAATATGAAGAAATGGAATGGAGAGATTATCCCCCCATTCAGAGTAGTGACTGCCTCTTGGAAGGAAAAGAGGCATGCTGTCCTGAAGGCAACCTACAAGAAGGCGACCAGTTGATATTTCTCTCTCCCTCCCTCTCTCTCTAAAAAGCAATGGAAAAAATGTCCTCGGGTGAATATATATATAAAAAAAGACTGGTGTTTCTCAGTCTCTTATTTTGTATATAGTTTTGATTTTTTGTTATCCTAGATCGATGCTTTGCATTTTGTAGTTGCTCAATAAATATTTGTTGCATGAATGAATGACATGTTTAAGGTTTAAAACACAGAGAGTAAACACTAAAAGCCGTGAGGTCAGAAGGGAGTGAATGTTGACAAGGGCATTTCGTGTCGGCGGAGAATTACCGAGCAGGTGACAAGACAGCACTTCCTTCCGTGTGGGCACCCAGCAGAGCTGCTGTCGGGCGCGTGGCTTTGGCATCTCAGAGGTGTGAGTGAAACTCACCTCTGCTGGTGACTGGATGGTCATCTCCCCCAAATTACAAAGCCTCTCTTTTACTTTTCTGGCTCTTTTCAAGATCTTTGTCTTTGATCTTCAGCAGTTTTATGATGATATATGGTAGGTTTCTATCCTGTTTGGGACTCATATTTTCTGAGCGTGAAGATTCTTGTCTTTCATCAATTTGGAGATTCTCAGCTATTATTTCTTTAAATATTGATTATACCTTTCATCTAAAGTTGATTTTAGGCACAGATTGAACCTTCCCATTCTCTTTCCGTGTCTCTTAAACTCTTTTCATATTTTCCCTGCCTTTCTCTTTCCTCGGCTGCATCTTTGATTTCAGCGATTTTCTGTTCCCTTGTGTCTGTGTGACCTTCCCTTTGGGTCTTTAATTCCAGCTGTCACTTTTCAAATCTACGAGTTCTACTTGTTGTTTTAAATCTTTTTATTCAGTGTCCTGTTGCTATGTTTTTATTCATTTCATGATATGCGGACTTATCTATGGGAACCTTTTCTCATCTGAATTGGAGAGGTTTCTCCCGAAGCAGTTTTGTTTGCTTTTGACAGAAGAATCAGACCCACTGCCAGCCCAAGCCCCTTGTACACTCCATTCTTAACTGGAATTTCCCGATCTGTGTGGTGGCATCGGTCTGTGTGGTGGCATCGGTTTGAATCTACAACTCTAGGAGAGAAATGTTCCCGGGATAATGAATTCTCAGGAAAACCCAAGAAACACAAGTTTCTTTATTGCCTATCTGTGCTGAAGGGCAGATTTTTTTCCTAAATTTCCCCCTTACTGAAGGTGTGGTTATTCAAATGTTTATAAGAGTTACTGCAAGGTTATTATAAAAGTTTCAATTCGGTCTCCTATGAGCCTTGCATTTCCTCTGTGAGCCCCAAGGCCTCCCCAAGGCTTCATCTCCTGGGCTTGCTGGGATGTTAGACCTCTGACCCTCAGGGTTTCTGGCTGATTCCATTTTCCAATTTGTATTCCCCTTCTGGGTATTTTATTTTCTTGTAAACTCAACTACGCAGCTGAGGCTGTTTGTAGTGGGAAGGTTGTCAGGATACCTACATTTCTGTGCTCCAGAAAATGGAAATCTCCTAATTTCCTAAAATGAGGTCCAAGCATATGACTTGCTGATGTTCGACCATTTTTGACCTATACAATTTTAGGTTTCCTAATGTCATATCTCTTAAATATTCAATTTAAATACTGTCTAACCTTCTGCAGGTTCATATGAGAATTAAATGAGATCATGTATGTAAAGTTTTTATCAGTTTGGACACATAGTAAACACTAAATGCTAACTTAATATTATAAACACTTGTCTATAAGTGCATGAAATATTATGGGAAAAATACATATCACAAATATACATGCTGTTACAGGGTTTGCCTCAAAGGAGGGGAAATGAATTGCTGGAAATGGGGAAGGGAAGAGACTTCAATGTTCCTGTAAACTCTGGTGACTTTTGAATTTTGAACGATTTGCATGTATTTACTACTCAAAAATTATTTCCAAAACAATTAGATTATAAATCCATCAAACTGCCAACTGCATTATAGACATAAGGCAGAGCGTGAGATTTGTGCGTGGCTTTTGACTTTTATGCTGTGTGTTTCTGTGTTGTTTGAATGTTTGCTAATAATCATGTTTATATACTATAACTTGAAAATTAAACCTAAAACATTACTTGGACATATGCCCATAAAGGTATGATATTTTATTTTTACCTATTTGCATGAGGGAAGCAAGGTTGCCATTAGCTTAAAGATAATAAGTGGGCAAATGAGTCTGATTTGGTGTGAAGGGCAACCTAAAAAAATTCAAAACAAGGTAACTTCAAAAGCTGAACTTCAGACACTGCAGAGGGATTTTATAGTTATAAATTATGTTCTGTGCTTTGCGTGCTTTAGAGGAGAGATTCGGCCTCAGAGTAGAGGAAGCTTGTCATGCGTGGTAGCAAAATTAGTCATTGTTTTGTTGCAGTGGCGGTGGTTTCTCTTAAAACAAAGCAGCAAGTGCTTTTGAAAACAGGCCCACACCATGAATCCTCTGTTCCATGTGATACCGAAGACATTTACAATAAAGATGCTAATGGGCTTTTTAAATTGTACCCTCAGTTGGGGTATTTCCCTAAGAAATATGAGGCCATTAAAAGATGTTTTCACAGCAGCCTAAGTACCCAAAAGCCTTCTAAGGAGTCATTGGATGCTACAGGGTGGAGAGCCCACACTGTATCTCTGGACTATCGGAATTTCCCTTAATTTTTTTGTTCCTGAAGCATTTGAGGCAATGTGGTATTCTGTTGCCTCTCCCCACCATTTGGTTTACATCAAAGTTTCTTAACCCCCTCAATGTTGACATTTCAGGCCTGATAATCTTTGCTGTGGGGGCTGTCCTGTGCCTCGTAGGAAGTACAGCAACATCCCTAGGTAACACTAGCCTCCCTGCTCCTCACTTTTTTCCTCCAGACATTGCAAAATGCCTCCTGCAGGTACAAAACTGCTCCTGAATCATCCATAGGCAGTTAAATCATCCATATGGATCCAGATTTGATCCATAGGCATCTTGCCAAATTCTTTGGTCTAAGCCTGTATTGGTGAGGAAAGTGTCAAGACTGGGAAGAAATAGGATGTAGGGTCTTTTTGTGGTTTAATGAAAAAGAGGAAACGCCTCTCCAAGCTTAGCCTGGAGAAACCAAAGGGAAATGATGTTGGAGGCTCACAGGGAGGCAGAGAGAGGCCTCAACCCAGGGGCAGTGTCCAGGTTCTTGTCACCGTGCAAGAAAGAACTTGAGTGTGAGACACAAGGATTCAGTGAAGCACAGAGGTTTTATCACAATGAAAGTGCACACTCAAATAAAGGAGTGTGGGCAGACTCAAGAAGTGAGTTGCCCGGGAGGGTCTGGGGGCTAGGCCTCTTTTTTGAGCGAGTGGGGAAGAACTCATTAAGGGTGGATCTGGGTGGAGAGGAGACCGAGCAGGTCAGGCCCTGCCTTTCCAATGGGAGGGGGAGTTTTTGTCCTTATTTGGTCCTTTCCAGAACTGTCAAGACATTGGTGCAAGATGGGTACTAGTCTATCTGCAATGCAAACCATATTATAATGACATCGTGACTGGCTGTAGGTCAACTTTAGGTCAGGGTTCCTGGTCCCACTGAATATGACTGGACCTTGTTTTTCTCTGTGATTTTCCTCGCAAGTTTGTTTCCTCTTGCAAGCCTGCTTCCACACAGGGGGTCAGGTACCTCAATCTAGCTATCCTGCCTCAGAACCAGTGGCTACATCCAAATGGTACTCAAGAAATTCCACTGTGGTTCTTTTGGGTACAAGCCCATATAAACTGGAGAGCACAGAAAAAGGACTGGCAGGAAGCTCTTATGTCATACTCCGCATGTCTGCGCATTAGGAAGAATCACGGTAACTCTATCTCCTCAGGTGAACAGACCCTTCTGCAGGTAACCTGACTTAGAGAGGTTGGCCTGTTCTTACTTCGGCTTGTGCTTATTGGACAACGTAAAAGTTCTGGGTTGAGGGTTTCTAGTTAAAACGTTGCCATCAGCTCATGCCATGTTTGTTTCCAAATTACTTAAAACTTTTCATTTACAAATATTAACTCTGTTAAAGTCTAACTTGGCAAGAAGAGATAGATCCAGTTTGAAAAAATTTGTCTTTTAACAAAGTGGACTAGATATTCATATTAATCTATTTTTTCTCCCTTTCTCTATCTTCTTTAAAGAATAGTAAACATTTTTTTATGCAAAATTGAATTACCTGTAGGGATCCTTGCTCTGAGCATAGGAAATAAACTACATTTTACAAAGCCCTTGTCAAAGACCCACATTAAGAAGTGAATAATCTTAGGTAATCTTAGATGCAAGTTTTTACCATTTAAATTTTACTGAGTAGGCCCAATGGCATGCATTTTTTTAATTAAAATAGTTTTAAATTATTTGGGTTATTTTAAAGTACATACAAAATATAAAAATAAATTATTCTGAAAAACTAATTTACATTAGGATGAATTTATAAAAAGCACTTTAACTTATTTTAAAATCTTGATAACATCTTATTTGAATATATAAAAATCCATCACATCATGAATATCCAAACTAAGTCAGTCATTTGAGGCTAAGATTGTTTAATTTTTTCATTAAAAGAACTTTTAGCCCTTGCATCTATAAATGCATCAATCAATTCACTTCTCTCTCCCATGTTCATTAAGATTCTGCTAAAAAGTCCTGAAATACTGTGTTATTTGTAAATTGTGGGGGGGGGGGGAAACCTTGCCTTCTTCTTTATTTGTAAAATACATGCCCCAGAATTCTTTTTCCAGGTCAGCAATTGTAATATTAGATGGAATACACAGAACCTGGACACACTGACAAGTTAAAAAGATCTTGGGTTTCTGAAAAGAGTATGTTTGTCCTTGCTTCTTTCCGGAATCCTTTACCTTTTCTTTTCTCTCCAGGTATAATAGACCTGCTACCTTCTCTCTATAGTCTGTAACCAAAAAGCAGGAAAAGGATATGTCCTAAAGATCACACACTCCAAAAGTTAAGTACCCAAACTTTAGCACATGAATGGCAAAAATGAGAATGCCACTATGAACCAATCTACAGAGAACTAAGAATAGTTCCATGAAAGTGCTTCATATACTCTCCTGTTCTCCATCACTATAGAGAAGGCTCTGATGATTAGATAGAATTTTCTAGAATGTGAGATGGTGGCAAAAATAGAGATAACTCTTAACACCTTTCGGTCAAGAAAAAGCCTAGAAGGATTGTCTCTAAACTGATGACAGACAGGTCATTTATGGTGATGACTTGCGTGCACCTGGGAGGGCCACTGTCTGCCTCCCAACAGCAAGGCCAAGAGCCCCCATCTCCTGGGCAGGAGACCTCAGGGAAACTCGTGTCTCTGCCATTCAAGCTGCCTGACGCATTCTCCGTGGTCGGACCTCACACAAGTTTCCTGACCTCTTTGAGTCTGTTCTACTCCTAGAATGTCATATTGATCCAATGATGGAACGGTAGTAACACATGGTAACTGGATCAACAAGTGGCAGAGAGGTGGAGAACCCTGTCTGTTGATGGCTCCCCCTCATTCCAGCTGCCCTCCCTGTCATTCCCACCAGCTACCCTATGGGAATAAAAGGGGAGTGGAAATATATGGTAAACAGATGATAAATTGAAAAAATCCCAGTCTGATTCATAAGACATACATTGTTGATGTGGATTATTGCTCTACTTACTGAGAGCAGTTTATGAGGCACTGTGCTTTTGACTGCCCTCCTTTTCTCCCTCTGTTATGATTGTAGGCCATTTAGCAAAAGCCACGTATGACTTAGGTCCTGTGGGAAACTGACCCCCGATGATACATTTCCAAAAGGAATCCTGCTCCCTTCCAAGCTGTGGAGGCTGGATCTGGAGGGTAGACAATTGGAATGCAGCAGCTCTCTGATACCGAGATTGCCTCTTTCTGCCCCTCCCTCCGGTAAGCTCCGGTGAGGAACTAGCTTGCTAGTGGCAGTGGCACCCCCCACTGCCATTTGTACCCTTCAGTCAGGCAGCCCCAGAGGCGCTACCTACAGGACAGGTGGGCCCGCTGTCTGCTGTGGACCATCCTTGAGACTGCACTGGACACTCCTGCCCACCCTGCTGTCCCTTGAGAAACTGCCACTTTCCTCATTGTCATGTCTCAGTTTTAATTTCTTTTTCTCACTGGTTTCTAGTGTATAGCTATCTCTTCTCCGTCCAACTGGACATGTTAACTTCAGTGCAACTAACTGGAAATCTTTCATGTGTATATATCGACTCGAACTAAGGGAACATATGATCCATTTCCTCATGAAATGTCAGCCTTTTACCTTCAGAGAGGATCACATTCGTAGCAATTTTTCCATTCTTCCATCACATCAGTAAGATGTGGACATTGACGGATTCTAGTATAGAGTTTTAAGCAACCTGGAAAATTTCATTTTCTAAGAAAGGGTAGGCACAAGTGAGGGAATATCAAGTTTAGAGGTGCAAATGAAATTTCTAAGATTAAAAACTGATAAGGAATGATTATATTCCAGCTGTAATATTTAAAGTTTGAGTTCCAAGATTTTTCCATTAAGACTTGCTTTTAGCATAAATCAGGTTTCATGAATATGTAATGAATCTCAGTTACCCATTAGTTCTTTCATCAAATGCAACATCATTATATCCGAAGAAAACTTCTCTTGTGAGCCCCAGAGAAGTCTGTGACTCTCAGGCTCTAAAGCTCAAGCAGGTTTTATTTCTAGTCCCGTTTATTTCTGGGCAATGGTGGGGTGGGGCTGCAGGGGGAAGCCCCCATCCTGTACCGTCTATGACATGTATCTTGTTGAAGTGGAGGAAAGGAAAGTGGACAGACTGCCGGTTTCTGGTGCTATGCTACTGTGAAGAACTATATTCAGGGAGCAGAAAACATTTTGGTTTTCAGGAGAAATTAAAATACATTTTTATTTATTTTCACAGTGGAGAATAATAAATTGAAGATATGTAATAAATGACCTCATGGAAAAGAATGTACAGGGAGGGGCAAAAATAGGCTTACAGGTGTTGAGTACATGAGACGCAGAGTTAATGAAGCTATTGTGATGATCATAGCCTGCATGTCTGTTTCCATACAAACAACCATAACCCTACTTTTGCCCTGCCCTGTGTTATACTTACTGCCACGGCAGTGCCAGTTTCTAACAGGTATGCTGGAATCTTGTAGCCAAATCTGCCCTGACTAGACAAATAGATAAATCTAAATAAATCCCAGATTTCGGCCAGGAAACGTCTAAAGACTGCCTGCCAATCATTATGTGGAAAGGGGCACGTGTTAGCCACAGACTCCAGGCAAATGTCTTAGGGGAGAAAGAACTTGGAACCCAGGCCTTTGGAAAAGACCCTCATTTTGCAGTGGGATAACATGATCGTCCTAGCACACCCCCTGGCCCCTACCCCAGCGCCCCACTCAGCTAGAGGATGGGGAGGGAAAGGAGAAGGGGTGGGAAGGGAAGTGGCCTCGGCTTCCTGGTTTCTCCCACCCCGAAAGCCCATGGACTCTGTTCCAAACTGGTCAGAAACAAAGCCAGTGGTCACTCAAAACAATTTACTACCATCTTCAGATAGTGATAATTTTATCATTTGTATAGTTAAAAAATGTTATTGCCAGTGATAATCACATTTTTCAGCCGCCAAATGTTGAAACTTTTACCTTACTTAGGGAAACTTTGGCCTGTGTAAAATGATCATGAAGATTCATATTCCCTAAAGGAAACAAAACTTCCAAGTTTAGCGTAGGAAATGCAGAGATATTTTTCTCATCTCCCTGGGTCCCTGTTGTCTTTGTCAGGATGACTGAAAAATGTTCCTTTGCCAAGAACCTGGTCATCTGGAAAGTCAAGATGGATAAGGTTCCAATAAGCACCTTGGGCAGATGCATACAAATAACCAAAAGGAGCCCCAGCCGGGTGGCTCAGATAGTTGGAGCACCCTCTCATACACCGATGGTTGTAGGTTCGATCCTTGGTCAGAGCACATACTTAGGTTATGGTTTTAATCTCCAGTGGGGGCATGTACGGGAGGCTACTGATCTATGTTTCTTTATCTCCCCTTCTTCTCTCTCTAAAAATTAATAAACATACCTTCAGGTGAGGATTTTTAAACAAAGACTTTTTTAGATTAAATTATTAACAAATATGTATTTATTGCTATTTCATTGTTCATAGTTTTGATCTCCTATTTCTTAAGTAAGTCCCTTTAACATTTCATATAATAATGGTTTGGTAATGATGAACTTCTTTGGATTTTTCTTGTCTGGGAAGCACTTTATCTGCCCTTTGATTCTAAATGATAGCTTTGCTGGATAGAGCATCTTGGCTGTAGGTCCCTGCTTTTCATGACTTTGAATATTTCTTGTCAATCCCTTCTAGCCTGCAAAGTTTCTTTTGAGAAATCAGATGACAGTCTTATAGGAATTCCCCTATAGGTTATTGCTTTTCTCTTGCTGTATTTAAGATTCTCTCTTTGTCTTTTACCTTTGGCACTTTAATTATGATGTGTCTTGGAGTGGACCTCTTTGCATCCATCTTGTCTGGGACTCTCTGTGCTTCCTGGATTTACATGTCTATTTCCTTAAGAACAAAGGCAGAATCATAGATATGGAGAGCATGTTGATGGTTGCTAGGTGGGAGGGGATTGTGGGAGAATGGGTGACAAGGTGAGGGAATTAAGGAGTACAAATTGGTAGTTGCAAAATAGCCATGGGGATGGAAAGTACAGTATAGGAAATGGAGTAGCCAAAGAACTTATACTAGTGACCCATGGACAAGAACAATGGTGTGGGGATTGCCTGAGGGAGTGGGGGGGTACTGGATGGAGAGGGACAAAGGGGGAAATTGGGACAACTGTAAGAACATAATCAATAAAATATAATTTAAAGAATAAATGAATAAAGAAAGAACCACCCCAAGGAGATCATTCCCTCTGCTGTGACTTTCAGTTGGGTCCTCCCCTCCTTTTCCCCATGCCTCTCATTTTTATATGGCTGCCATAATCCTATTTTATAGTTTGACATTTTTAGGTCAATTAAAAAATAAACTATTATATGTTATATATGGTTCTTTTTCTTCTTACACAGTGGATTTCACATTTGCTTTGAAATACATAGAAAGTATTCAATCTAGGGAAGAAAAATGGCCCAGTGAGTCCCAATTCAATGGGGGGATAAAGTCCAGAGCACCACTTCTGACAGCACAAGAACTTGGCTGCGGGTAAACCATGGCACACCTTGTCTATGCATCTGTTCAGCAGGCTTTGGGGTTGTGTTCCAAGTACTTGGTTCTATGGAAATAGTCCTTTTTTTTCCATTGCATCAATGCTTAAGTAGCTATGCCCTTGAATACTAATAGTTATCTCTGTAAATTCATTGTAAACTCTGGGCATTGTGATAAGGTGTAGTACTATGCATGGGAAGGCCACAAAACCCAGATATCAGAGTTAATTTGTCAAAGCTGGAGTTCAAGTTCTTGCTGCAGGCTCTCTCTGCAGATCACATTCTCTTCAGAAGAGCAGCTGAACCCAAAACTGCAGGGCAGCTTAGTACATTGTCAAGCTTACTTAATTTTAAAGATGTTTGCATTTATTCTCACCACTCATAGTGTAGGTAAATTGCTTAGGGAACTAGATGAGTAATTTTTAACCTTTCTTAATAATATTACTGTTCTAAATATATACAAACCTTAAAAATGGATAAGGAGAAAAGCATAAACATGAAATTTTATCAAGTTTCTCAGAATAGTATTTATACCACAGTGTTATACTACAGAGGAGATTTATTTTCTGAGATTTATGCTACATAACATAGGCCATAAAATTATTTACAAAATAAGTCTAGGCTTTCATTTGTCAATCCTATCAGACATTTAAAATATTTATCTCATTTGCAGAATGTATCCACTGGGAGGAAAAAATTATACATTCCACTGCAATACTTGATATCATTTTTTTCCTCTGCTGCCCAAAGGAAAACAGTGTTTACTTTTCACCAGAACAAATACATTATAATCTCATGTCATTAAAGGCCAAACTTGAGGATTACACATCTGAGAGATGAAATTACATTTAATTTGTTTGAAACGTACTTTTAGTGTGTGGGAATGAGCTGACTGGGTAATGTTAATGTTTCTGCTGGTTTGTGAAATACGTAAAAAAAAACATTAAAAAAATTAAAGGTGCCTGACTATATACAGAGTACTTCAGTTTCACTTTATTTAAAGATGTTTCTCAAAATTTTGACTCATTCAAAAAAAATGAGTGTAAGTCTAAAGAAGACCCACACATCAAGCATGTTGCCAGGGATGGATGCCAAAGAGAAAGAAGTAGCTTCGAAGGAGAGAGGGGAGCTAGATGTGTGAAAATAAACCCAAGAAGGGACTGTTAGAAACTTGGAGTGAGATGCCCTGAAAGATTCCATTTTCTTTTCTCTTTGGAGCTATAGCATCTTTGTTGTCTGAAACTTCCACCAAGTTTGGTTGGGCTAAAGTCTTTTCTTAATGAGAAGGGCATGGATGAGACCTTCAGTGTAGCTGGCCGAGTCTGCTCTTCAAAGTCATGTTCTTGCTACCTATTTGCAGCCCAACTCAGCTGTTCCTATGGTCTCTGGTCATATTTGGAGAGCATAAATGGGAAAGATACAGAAAGGGACGGAAAGGTGAACCTAGGGGAAAATATTAAAACATCTGAGAGGTGAGCCTTCTGAAATTAAACATGCTACATTTGCCCATCATCCACTTCAGATGGGTCCCACATATCCCCAGTCAGAATTGCTCCCTCCTCTCTGCTCCCATAAGATTTTGTTCATACCTCAAGTGGAGCATACATGACACTGTGTTACTGCTCTTCACTTGCCCACCATTCCCAGCAACTTAGGGTTCTTGAGGGACCATCTCTCTGTACTCGTAGTTCTCTTCAGCATCTGGGAAAGGGCCTGCAAACAGTAGTTGCATAATATATAATAAATGAGTGAACAATCAAGTACAAAAATGTATTTGTACACGGAGGTGGTACTTGTCACCTATTCTCCTTGTGTTCTCAGTACCCAGCACAGTTCCTGACAAGCAGGGTCTGGGTATAAATCCAGTAGGTCAGAAAGAGCCAAGAGTCTGACAGCAAATTCACCGGAGTTTGAACCCCACCTTTACCACATATGATCTACGGGAGACAGAGCAAATTACTTTAAATCTTGGTGCTTCTGTTTCCTTGCCTGTAAAACGTAGTTAATGATAGATGAACCAGGTCACACAGGTATGAAGGCCTTCGCACAGTACCAGGCATGAAGAAGGCCTCACTTGGGTGTCAGCAAATCTGATAGTAAAGGTATGATATTGACATTAATCAATTCTTTACTCTTATTTAGTTTGAATGGTTATTAAATTTTTAAGGCCCAAAATTCTATGAGAAAAAGGCTATGATAACAAAAAGCTTTGTACATTTGGTGTGTTTCCCATGCAACAGTTATATGAAATAGAATTACCCCAAAATCAAGAGGCTAGAATTGGCACAAACAAACATCTATTGATTTCAGTTAACTCCAGATGTTTATTAAGCTTGTGCCTTTGTTTACACGGTCACTGTGCATTGCCTTCACCCCAACTCACCAAATCCTTTCTATAAGGTGCTAAAACCATGAGCTGTTATATCACAATTTAAATTTATTTATCATTTCATATTGCAATGACCTCCCCAGAGCCTCATTCACTGGAGCTTTAGTTTTATAATATCTTTGTGCCTGACAGAGAAAAGATGTTTCTTGTTTTTCAGAAATGATACTACTATAGTTTGGCTTAAGTAATGTGGCCTAAGGCAGTAGATACTTTTGTAAGGAAATATCTAACTAGCAGTTGGATGATAATTAGCTGTTGGAAAATCCTAGCTCAGGGTCTATATCTACCTTAACTAGCTGGGTACACTTGGGTTCATTTTTTAACTTCTCTGAGTTTTAATGTCGTTATTTATAAAATGTGAATAATAGCCTCTGCTCCTCTTAAGTCACATAACTTTTGTAAAGATCAAATGATATTATATGTCTGAAACATTTTTGGAAAATATAAAGGAAATATTAAATTTTAAATCCTACATATAAGTACCTCATATTTTTTGCTTCTCTCTTTAAAAGAGTCTCCCCACATAACTTAAAAAGTATGGAATACCACCAAACAAAAACAACATACAGAAACACAAAGGAAAAGAACCAATGGAAGCAGAAAACTACCAAAAAAAAATGATAAAATGGCTATTAGATATCCTCATACATCAATAGTCACCCTAAATGTAAATGTACTGAATTCACCAATAAAAAGGCACAGAGTAGAAACCAGATCAAAAAACAAAATCCAACCACATGCTGCCTTCAATAAGACACATAAGCTGTAAAGACAAATACAGACTCAAAGAAAAAGGGTAGAAAATGATTCTCTAAGCAAACAGCATCCACAGAAAAGCAAGTATAGTCATAGTTATATCTGACACAATAAATGTCAAGATAACAAAGGTAACAAGAGACAAATATGGACATTTTATAATGATAAAAGGGACACTACATCAGGAAGACATAACATTTCTCAATATGTATGCACCCAATCAGGGAGCAGCAAAATATATAAAACAACTACTAACAAAACTGAAAGGAGAAATTGACAAAAACATAGTCACAGTAGAGGAACTAAATACTCCACTGACAGCTCTACACAGATCATCCAAACAGAAAATCAATACAGGAATATTGGCCTTAAATGGCACATTAGACCACATGGACATAACTGACACATACAGGGCCCTTCATCCCAGAACATCTGATCACACATTCTTCTCCAGTGCACTTGGAACATTCTGAAGGATGGACCATATGTTGGTTCACAAAACAGGCCTCAAGAAATGTAAGAAGATTAAAATCACACCAAGCATATTCTCTGATCACAATGCTTTGAAATTAGAAATCAACTGCAAAAAGGAAGTAAAGAAACCCAAATATGTGCAGATTAAACAATATACTACTAAAAAGTGACTGGGTCAAAGAAGAAATAATAGGTGCGATCAAAATATAGAGACAAATGGGAATGGCAGTACGACATATCAGAACTTCTGGGATGCAGTGACAGCAGTAATAAGGGGGAAGTTTATATCATTACAGGCCTATCTCAAGAAAGAAGAGAAGTTCCTGAGTAAACAACCTAACATTACATCTTAAAGAACTAGAAGGACAGCAACCCAAAATCACTAGAAGAATGGAAATAATAAAAATTAGAGAATTCAATGTAATAGAGAACAAAAAGACTATACAAAAAATTAATACAACTAAGAGTTGGTTCTTGAAAACAAATTAATAAAATGGAAAACAAAAACCTGGCTAGACTCACTGAGGACAAAGAGAAAAGACTCATATAAACAAAATCAGAAATGAGGGGAGAAGTCACCACAGACATCACAGATATACAAAGGATCATATGCCACCAAATTCAATAACCTAGAAGAAATGGCTGAGTTCTTAGCAATATACCTTCCTAGATTGAATCATGAAGAACTGGAAAATCTAAATAGACCAATCAACAGTGAAGAAATTGAAGCAACTATCAAAAACCTCCCAATAAATAGAAACCCAGGACCAGATCATTTCACTAGTGAATTCTATCAAACATTCAAATAAGATTTAATACCTGTTCTTCTCAAATTCTTCCAAAAATTTGAAGAAGAGGCAACACTTCTAACATGTTTTATGAGGCCAACATAACCCTGAAACAAAAACCTGACAAGGATAACACAATGAAATAAAACTACAGACCAATATCTCTGATGAATACAGATGCAGAAATCCTAAACAAAACACTAGCAAATCAAATAAAACATGTATATTTTAAAACTATATTAACAATCAAGTGAGCTTCATTCTAGGGGCACAAGAATGGTTCAACATATGCAAATCAATCAATGTAATATAACACATAAAACATAGGACAAAAATCATATCTCATCAATAGATACAGAAAAGCCATTTGATAAGGTACAGCATCCATTTATGATTAAAACACTCAATAAAATAGGTATAGAAGGAAGCTGCCTCAACATAATAAATGCCATATATGACCAGCCCTCAGCCAATATCATACTCAATGGAGAAAAACTGAAAGCTTTTCCTCTAAGATCAAAAAGAAGAAAAGGATGTCCACTCTCATCACTCTTGCTCAACATAGTTCTGGAAGTCCTAGCCAGAGCAATCAGGCAAGAGAAAGAAAAAGAATTCAAACTGGGAATTAAGTAAAAGTATCACTTTTTGCAGATGGCATGATTCTATATATAGAACATCATAAAGACTCCACATACAAAAAAACTATTAAAAACAATAAACAAATACATTAGAGTAGCAAGATACAAAATCAATGTGTAAAATTCCACTGCATTGCTATATGCTAACAATGAAACTTTAAAAAAAGAAATGAAAAAAAATTCCTGTGCAACTGCAACAAAAAGAATAAAATACCTAGGAATAAACAAAAGATGTAAAGGACCTATATACTGAAAACCACAAAGCATTATTTAAAAAGATCAAAAATGACATAATGAAATAAAGATATTCCATGTTCATGGATTGGAAGAATCAACACAGTTAAGATATACATATTACCTAAAGCAATATACATCAAAATTTCCATCAAAATCCCAATGTAATTTTTTAAAGAAGTAGGAAAAAAAACATTGGATTTGTATGGAACCACAAAAAAAAAAAAATAGCCAAAGCAATCCTAAGGAAAAAGAATGAAGCCAGAGATATCATCACACTACCTAACTCAAATTGTACTACAGAGCAACTATACTCAAAACAGCTTGGTGTTGGCAGAAAAACAGACACACAGACCAATGAAGTAAGAGCCCAGAAATAAAACCACATGTATATGGGAAGATAATTTTTGACAAAGGAACCAAAAACACATCATGGAGAAAAGAAAGCATCTTCAATAAATGGTGCTTAGAAAATTGGAAAGCCACATCAAAAGAATGAAACTAGAGTTTGTCCCTGTGTACAAAAATTAATTCAAAATGAATCAAAGACCTACATATAAGATCTGAAACAATAAATTACATAGAAGAAAACATAGGTATTAAGCTTATGGACCTTGGTCTTAAAGAAGATTTTAGGAATTTGACCCAAAAGTCAAGGGAAGTTAAGGTAAAAATAAATAAGTAAGTAAATAAATAAATAAATAAATATCAAACAACAAAGCTTCTGCACAACAAAAGAAACCACCAACAAAACCAAAAGGCAACTAACCGAATGGGAGATAATATTTGCAAACAACAGCTCCAACAAGGAGTTAATATCCAAAATACATAAAGGACTCATACAACTCAACACCAAACAAACAAAAAATCCAATTAAAAAAATGGGCAGAGGACCTCAACAGACACATCTCCCAAGAAGACATACAAATGGCCAACAGATACATGAAAAGATGCTTAACTTCATTAGCTGTTGGGGAAATGCAAATGAAAGTACAATGACACAACACCTCTCACCTGTTAGAATGGCGGTTATCAACAAGACAAGTAATTACAGGTGTTGGAGGAGTTGTGGAGAAAAAGGAACTCTTATTTACTGCTGGTGGGAGAGTAAACTGGTACAGTCACTATGGAAACAGTATGGAGATTCCTCAAAAAGTTAAGAATAGAGTTACCATATGACCCAGCAATCCCTCTTCTGGGTATCTACCCCAAAAACTTGATAACATTTATTTGCAAAGATATATGCACCCTATGTTCAATGCTGCATTATTCACAGTGGCCAAGACATGGAAACAACCAAAGCGTCCTTCAATAGAGGACTGGATGAAGAAGATGGGGTACAGATATACTGTGGAATAATACTCAGCCATAAGAAAAATTGAAATGATGACATTTGCAACAACACGGATAGACCTTGAGAATATGCTAAGAGAAATAAAGCAGTCAGAAAAAGCAAAGAACTATATGATTTCACTCATATGTGGGAATAAAACTGAAATTACAGACACAGAGAACAACATGGGGTGGGGTTAGAGAAGGGTAAAGGGGCCAAATATATGGTGATAAGAGATGATTTGACTTTGGGTGGTGGACACACAATGCAATATACAGATCAAGTATCACAAAAATGTACACTTGAAATCTATATGATCTTATTAACCAATGTCGCCCCAATACTTGTAGTAAAAAAAAAGAGTGTCTATTCTGAAACATTGCCAGGACATAAACAAGTGTTGCTGCTCTTTGCTTTGGAGGGATGTTTTCTCATTGGGATCAGAGATGAACCAGTTCTCTAAGTCACTAGCATGATTACATTGACTTAACAAATGAGAAAACGGGAATGCAGAAGTGTTCTAATTCACCCTGATTTGACACAGCAGGCGGGTGCCTTCTGTGTCAAGAAGCCAAGGCTAATTGCTTTTCTGTATACTGCACCAACCACAGAATTAAGAGGCCTTTGTATTTGTGTGTGAAGAAATAAACCCTGAAGTAGTAGGCTGACACAAATAGCCTACCTCTTTGTCCGGAACTAAATCTCTTGAATATTCAAGTTGTACAGGGTCCGGCAGAAGTAAGGCTTGAATGTGGTTAGTAGGGTATGTGAATGTCTCACACGAGATGGACAGCAGTTTGAACATTTCTCCTAACATGTCATATGGTGTGCTTGAGTGTGATATTGTTATGTTATGGAACTACATGCTCATGATTTCGTAATAAAAAATTTGTGATAAAAATGGGGCATTATTTGTGCCATACCCTGTATAGGATCTATGAGAGGGGGAAATACAAGGTGGGGTGAAAGTAGGTTTATAGTTGCTCCTATGGAAAATAATACTATAATTAATAATACAAGAAAAACCCTGTTTTGGATATTTACAACTGGAAACCTACCTGTGCTCCACCCTGTATAGAGAATTCACATTTACTGGGGGCAGCATCAAGGATTCGGACCTTTCGTAACCACTTCCCTGAAGGAAGAATCGCTTTAGAAAGCTTGTGTGGCGATGCACACGGATCTGGTGGGACCCTGTCAGCAAGTCCCTTTTCCTGCTGCAGATGACGTCTGAGCCGCAATTGAGACTGTGGCTGTAGTAGGTCTGGCAAGGCCCTTCATTTTCTGTCACAGCCAAATAAAAGCAGCAGCAGCGAAGGAAACACGGAAACCACGCCAGCAGCTGCCCTGCAGCAGCGGCCATTAACCAGAGCCGCACAGCCTGGGCAGAGCATCTCGGTGGGCCGCCCGCCCGCAGCCCCCTGAGCATTGCTCACGTAAATGGAGACGTGATTTTTCTCTTCGAACACCAGCAGGGACAGCCAATTAGTTTATGGACTGATTAATGCTGTCTTTCAGCGCTGTTGTCAAAGAGCTTCAGTCAGTCGTGTTTAATGAGGTAGTCTGCCTTCATTAAAGTCATTAGAATCGTTAATAAATAAATATGTGGTTAGATTTCACAGAATGTACACCTCGCAATAAAGAATAAGCTAGACATTTCTCGGAAACATTTAGAAACAAAATGAGAAAAATGGAGTTAATTCAAGAAATCATTTCCCCCTTGAGTCAAAAAATCACTAGTCTTCAAGAAGGATTTATAAGCTGAACTTTGGACATATACAGAGAAAGTGTTAAATTTTCACATTTGTTTTAATCTAGAAACGTAAGAAAGAAATTACCCCGACATGTCAATGCACTCACTGATGCCTGTGCACTTACTCTGACCGCAAGCCGATGGCCATTTGTCCCGCCGTATGCTGAGGCTTTCTACAGTGTCACGGGTGGATGGTGCCCTTGGGCATTCATTTACTTTATATTCAACAAATAGTCACTGAATGTCCCCTCTGTGCCAGACCCCGTTTAGGTTCATTGTAGGACACCCCAACACCCCTACT
>CM052549.1:24928963-24979837 GCA_028533065.1 Trachops cirrhosus
AGTTTTTAATTGCTATTTAAAATTAAAGCAAATGTTCTCGTTGCAATAAAAAGAAAATCTAAATGTCCAATGATAGGGGAATAGTTCAATAAATATTGATACCTATATGTATTAAAATACTATGTAGTTAAAAAAACTTTTAAAAAGCATTTAATGTGGAAAAATATACAGTACATGATAAATTAAGGAAAAGAAGCAAATCACAAAATAAGATATGCAGAATAGTTGCGTTACTATTTAAGGTGCATATGTGAATAGAAAAGGATTGAAATATGTCAAAATATTATATAATGAGATTATGAGTGATTGTTATTTCCTTTATACTTTGATATATTTTCCAAATTTTGAAGCATAAATAAGTGTTGCTTTTAAAGTAATCAAAAGATCAAAATTGCTTTAAAAACAGAGGAAAAAACCTGTTCTGAAGCCTACTCAAATACCAGTAGTCTTTAAAAAATCATTGCTTTTGAGTCTCACATTTGATTCAGGAAAAAAAATTGGAGTGGCTGTCGTTTGAGGCAGAAGGAGTCGAATTACAAAACCTTTTTCCCTCTTTGGGCAAAATCCCTCAACCTGCGGAGAATTCTCTACTTATCCCCTAGTGTGTCCCCATTCCCTGTCCCTGCCTATGGGAGAGGGTTAGCAACACCCCCACCCCCAAGAACGTACTAACAGTTTTAGCCCTTCTGTCCCCCAAGGCCCCAATTTCCACTGTGCCTCCTTAGTCTCAGACCCCACAGGGAAAAGCCTCTTTTAGTTCAGAGAAAAAGACAGGCATCTTAAGGAGGAAAAAATAACAATTAAAAGTACAGATACAGAAGCCTTTGGGGGTTAAATGTGCCTCTTAGAGGTAAACAGTTACTATGCAAGGTGAAACCTCCCAGGTGCCACACACTGCTTTAATTCCGCCTACCTGCTTTTCCAGGAGCTTCCTTACCCTCTGAACCTCCAGTGCTTTTCTGCAAACTGAAACATCTGCCCAAAGGCTCCTCCCGTAGACACCGGGCAAACTTGTCCTTGGTTTTCCCTTACTCCTAATCTAGAGATTAAGATTTAAAAACATGCCCCAAAGCAAAATGTGACAAAAGGGTACAGTGTCTTTTGTTTAGTAAAAAACTAATTCCAGCAAAAAAAGGCCTGCCTTCCCAGTAGGAGATCTTGCATTAGACATTTGCTTGTGACCTAACATCAGGTACAGAAATATTTCTTTAGGGGTTAAGTTTTTATTATCATTTTATTTCGGGATGAATTTCTTCTGGACTTGCTCACCTCCTACTCTTACTTTCCTCCTTCTAGGCACTTAGCCAATGATTGATTTCTGCATTTTTTCTAAAAGCTAGCTGTTAAGGATGGACATTTTCCATAAAGTCTGAGTTTATGAATTATCTGCTCTGGGCACAAGAGCATCTTAAGAAGATTGCTCTTTAGAACAGCAACAACAAAAATCTCCAGCTCTAATAGGGATAGATTCCTAAATGTAGTGTTTTAGATGCTTGGGAAGTTGAGATGGAATGAGTGTATTTTGAGTAATAGGATCTCCTGTACTCCTTCAAAACGTTCCTCTCTGGAAGCTTCCAGATCTGCCAGAAAGCCAGGACTCTGCTCGAGATTCGGAATCAGAAGTGCCCTGGGCTATTTTTCCAGGGGTGGAAATGTGTTTGAGTTGATTCGGCTCCTGTCTTGGTGGTCCAGTTTGGAATCAGTCACGATCTTTGTAAGACCAAAAGTATGTGCCTGGTTCCATCTCCTGAGGGACCCTGGGTATCCCACATTTTCCAGGGATACTCCAACATTATCTCTCTCTCTGAGTATAGTTTTCCCTTAACTTTGACTTAATCACGATGTAAACTGTATCTTTGGCCAAGTGAACTGGGCGACCTAGACCCATCCTGGTAGAACCACATTCTTCGTTAGATAAACTGTCCCATCACAGAACTTTCGGGGTGCCCAATGTAAGATCAACCAAACAATAGGAAGTCCAGTAACTCCTATTAAGAAAAAAGCTGAGATTTTTTTCATTTACCTATTCATTACACAAATATTGACAGCCTATTATGTGTTATAAATTGTTCAAGGTGCCCTGACCAGTGTGGCTCAGTAGATTGGGCATCATCCTCCAAAGGAAAGTTTGCCAGCTCAGTTCCTGGTCAGGGCACCTGCCCGAGTTACAGGCCAGGTCCCTAGTTGGGGGTGTGCGAGAGGCAACCAACCGATCGATGTCTCTCTCACACATCGATGTTTCTCTCCATCTCTTTCTCCCTTCCTTCACTCTCTCTAAAAATAAATAAATAAAATCTTGAAAAGAAGTTGTTCTAGGTGCTGGGAATTCAGCAGTTTAGGGCAGGGGCTGGTGAGAAGAATATCCTTGCTTTACTAGAATCCCCATCTACTGAGGGAAAACAGATGACAACAAAATAAACAAGCAAAATACTAGGGTGGGCAAAAGTAGGTTTACAGTTGTTTGTATAGAAAATAATACAATAATTAATAAGTAATAATACAAGAATAAGCTCTGTTTTGCATACTCACAACTATAAACCTACTTTTCCCCATCGCCCCCATATGTATACATTAGTTGGTGACAATAGCTATGAAAAAAAATAAAGTGGGGAGCTCTGACAAGATGGCTCAGTTGTTTGGAGCATCATCCCATACACCAAAAGTTGTGGGTTCAATTCCCAGTCAAGGGACATACCTGGGTTGTGGGTTTAATCCCTAGTCAGGACATGTATAGGAGGTGAGAGATCAATGTTTCTCTGTCACATTGATGGTTCTCTCTTTCTTCCTCTCTAAAATCAATAAACATATCCTCAGGTGAGGATTATAAATAAATAAGTAAATAATATATAGAAAGAAAGAAAAGAAAGCAAGAAAGACAAAATGATATTTGTCTTGGAGGTGAGGAGGTCACTACATTTTAAATGCAATGACTGGGGAAAGGTCACACTGAGAAGGCGACCTTTGAATAAAGATTTGCAGAGGGGAGGAAGGGAGCCATGCAGGTATATGAGCAAGGAGCATTCCATGAAGCGAGAGGAGAGGTTTGGGAGCTGCAAGGCAGGAGTGTTCCGAGACGAAGGCCAGGGAGGCTGGAATGGAGTGAACAGGGGAAAGAAGTGGGAGAGGAGGCTAGAGAGGTCAAGGGGCGGGGCCACGCTGGTGACGTAGGGTTTTTGCTCTGAAAATGAGGGGAGCCAGTGAAAGAGTCAGAGCAAACCCACTTTAACAGTGTCACTCTGGCTTCTGTGTAGAGTATGGACTGCAGGAAGGCAAGGACAGAAGCCCAGAGGCTAGATAGAAGAGTTCTGCAAAATCCAACCAAAAATGGTGCTGAATTGGCCAGGGTGGTAGCAGGTAGGAGTTTTAAAGCTATTCAGCTAAACATGCCATATTTGTCATCACAACATAACTACACAGAGAAGAAAATGGCTGTTTGTTCCTTGTCCCCATGCCCAACTCCAAGAAGAAAGAAATATGCTTATTGATGAATTAATTGTAACATGAACGTAGCATTCGTGAAAGGGTTAACTACTAGAAGGTCTGTGAGTAAATTTAAATATAACTTTCCATAACAAACATTCAAGGAGTAACAATAATGTCCCACATCCAGTAGGTCAACAACATCATACACTTAAGGTTCAGGGTCCTGTGACAATAAACCACTGTAGTTGAAGTCTCACAGGAAATTTCTTGCAAATAAACATTTTTATGATGACAGAAAACAGAGAAGACGTAAATCCAACAAGAAAACATCTTCATTCTAACGTGCCCCACTTGTATATATTTCTGAGTGGCTTTAAGGTAGTTGTTTATAAACAGACTCCAGACTTCTTTCCTAGCTTTAAAGGAGATGGAAAAGCTACCTCTTTGAGAAGACAGAACACTCGAGCCTACACATTCTGTTCTTTCAAGGCTCTTCTTCATTCTGCAGCTGATTGAGATTTGTCTTTCTCACCGACTCTAACACTTATCCAAGGCTGAATCAAAGAACCTGGGGCTCCTACTTCTTAGCTTGATGCCTATGCCCCATCCAGCCTGGAGATGCTCTTCCCAAAGCGGGTAATGATCATTCGACAAACTGGGCTTTATCTTTGGGAATTCCAACTGGGGAAGTCTAAAGGATTTGAACAGTTGGCAACTGCAGAAATAGAGGAGAGGGAAAGGTTGGTGGAAACACATTACTGGGAGGGAACAGCAGTGTGGATGACCACTGGGAATCCTGGCCAGCCCGGAAGGCCAGTCTGTCCGAAGCCGCCCCCTTCAGTCTCTGTTTCCAGAGTCCTCTCCTGTTGCCTTAGGAATCCTTGCTTGAGGCACTCTGAATGAGGCTGGCTCCTTGCAACTAAAACTGCCTCCGCACGGGCTGAGACAAAGACACAGTACTCACTGAGACCCATTTCTAGCTTATGATGGTAAGATATTTTAAGGGGAAAAAAAGGCCTTATCTTTAAAATTTAACCTCACTAGCTAATGAACTGTATGTTAGGAATGAATTTTCCAGGAGTGTTGTAGGCTTGCTCTCAGATACCACAGTGCCTGTCTCAATGTCTGGCCGGAAGAAAATGTTTATGGCCACCGTGGAACAGAAAAAAAAAAATTTTTGTCCTCATCAGCACTGTAAGCAATTTAATTATACTCTATAAATTACTTTTCATGAACTACGTGCATGGCCTTCTGAGTAAAACTGTTTACTGATAGCCCTTTCCTAAACGTGATAAATAGTAAGGTTATTAGCTACTATTTACCAGTTGTTTAGTATGTGTTAGGTTCTGTACTAAGAGCTTTATATATACATTATTGTAATTCTCACAACAAGCCTGGAGGCTGTTCTTACTCACTTTTATGGAGGACAGATCCGAAGCTTAGAGAAGTTTCATGAGATGCTTGAGTCACCCAGCTAGGAACAGCCAGGCTTTGAACCCAGATGTGCCTGTGGGCCACTTCCCCCCTCCCACCAACATCAAAAGTCTAGGGCAGCATTGACGATGGCTGTGTGGGAAGGCAGAGTCCAGGTTAGAGAAACATGAATGAGCAATTGTCTGGAGTGGTGACTCTCTGCGTGCAGGGCTCGTGAGAAGCTGAGACACCACTTCTCTTTGCTGCAGCCTATATTTAGTCTCAAGATGCCCAAACCCCATGATGAACGGGCGGACAGGCAGGAAGTTAAGGGCAGAGGGCACCAACCTGCTTAGGGCCGAGGGAGGGGCTCTTCAGGTCATACTATTCACATTTCCCAGAGGTTTATTAAGATTCACACATGTGACTGTGCTGTAATCTAAGAGGTTAGTTTCTCCTCTGACACCAGAATCTTTCAGAATGCTAACACCTACACACAGACCTCACTTCTCTAAACATTCCATTGTGTCCGTCTAAATGCCCCTCGCCTCTCAGCCATTTACATGAGAAAGCTTGCACAGCATATCATAAAATACAGCTAAAGGTGTGTTTATTCCTCAGGGAAACCATCTTGCATAATTATGCTATTATGAAAATAGCAAATGACACAAAAGGCTTCTTGACTCTGGGTGGCTAATTAGTAACCTGGACTCTTAGTTCTCAGCTAACATTCCCAGATGCTAAATTATTCATGGATAACTTCCCCAGATTCAAAGGCAGAGTACAAGCCCAAGATGACTTCCCGGGAAAGCCTGCATTGTTCACTATGCATTTGGCGTAATTAACTGAGAAAATGGGATTGTGCATTTGCTCAGGAAAGCTGTTTTGTGAGGCAGAAGTTCAGTAAGTAATATAACACAGAGCCCTCGCTGACCGCTCTGTCACCTGCCACCCTCCCACAGCGGCCCCCCTCAAACGCACAGGACAGGCTGTCTGTGCCAGGAGCAAACTGGGTGCTGGGAGAGCAAAGTGAAATGTAAGTAACCTACAGTTTATGCACCTTCACAAATAGAGATGAAGCCCCTGAGATGCAGGGAATGAAAGGAGCCGGTGTTTGTGTTACGAGGACAGAAGGGCACACCCAGAGCAAGTCCTTCAGAGCCGCAGAACCAGCCCCGTGCCCACGGGAGGTTTCCTCCCACCCCAGCTCCTTCCCGGTGAGCTTCGGAGGTAGCAAAAGAGAGCTGCGCTTTTCAGAAAAGGTTCCTGCTTCCCTGGGGGTTAAATAGTCTCCCTGAGTACTTTCTTACTACACCAGCCACGTCCATGGCCTCTGTGCCATTTCCACCCCAACGGGTTTACTGTGATTCAGATCTGACACTAACATCCATGGGTTTAAGATCAAAGTCCTCTACAAGCCTGCCCGGTGCCCATCACAAGTTCCAGGAGTCCCCAGGCCACCACACTTCTGACTGACTTGGCTACAAATTTGACAGTTCTCATGACCCCATTCCACCCCAGTTTTGACAATTTACTAGAATATTTCTTAGAACTCAGGGAAGCAATATGCTTACAACTGGTTTGATTACAATGGGTGTTCACAGGGCCAGTCCTGGAGGGGTCCTGGATGCTGAGCCTCCGTGCCCCACCCCATGGAGTCCAGACCCACCACCCTCCCGGCATATCAATGTGTTCACCAACCAGGAAGCTCCGCCCAGCCCTGTTGTCCAGAGCTTTTATTGGGACTTTCATCAGTTTTCATTATGTAGATGTGATTGATTAAGTCCTCAGGGTATGTGATTGAAATGCAATCTCCAGCCCTCTTTCCTTCCCTGGAGGCTGTGCTGGCCCCACTGTTCAAGCTCTCTAATCAGGTGGTTGGTCTCTCTGGTGACTGCCCTCCATCCTGAAGCCACAAAGAGGCTCACCGTGAGTCACCTCTTTAGCATAACAAGATATGCCTGTCACTTAGGAAATCCCAAAGCCCTCCTAGCCTGGCAGAAGCCTTCCCTCCCCCACTCTGATGGAGCACTTTTCTCCCTCCTGGTCTGGCTGATACCTCTAACCCCTCTCTGACAGTGATAAATGAAATCACAAAGCAGCTGCCAGAGAAAGAGCAAAACCTGCTCTTCTTGTTTGAGGGAGAACTCACTCACCACTACAGAGTTTACACACTAAATTTTAAGGGGGAGGACTATCTCTTACTCGGTAGATCCTGGGCCCTCACTTTCTTGTAGAAACTGGGATAATGAGTCAATTCACAATGGCAAAACAAAAAAACCACCAACCAACCAAAGACAGTGAGTTGCTCCTAGTGTAGGCTTAAAAGGCCTACACTAGAGAAGGTAGGGAAGAGGAGTCAGGAAAACTAGGAGCCTAAATTTGAGCAATATTATTTGGGGTACTTTATGTAGAGAGACAGAGGAAGAAAAGAACAGAGAAGAGAGTTTTAAGAACTGTTTCTAAGAAATAATATAACATAGTTGTTAAGAGACAGAATATTTAGGTTTACATCTAATCTCCATTACTAGCTGCGTGAGCTTGGGCAGTGATTTAATCTCCTTCTAGTTCAGTGTCCTTATCTATAAAGCAGGGGCATGAGTAGTCCCTACCCCTTGAAGGGGACTATACCTCACAGGAGTAAATGTTACTCACGTTCTGTGGGAAACCCCTCTTTGGCATTTTGTCAAGAAATTGAACTAAAATTTTCATTTTAAAGGATTTTTGGAAGTCAGACTGACATTCCTGCAAATGTGACACCATGATAAGACAGAGTTACGATGTGAACCTTCAAACTGCATCTCAAAGATGACCTGGGCAGGGCCCCTCATTACAGAATGTCACCCCTCCCCTAGTGTCATGGCAGCACTCAGTTCACAGGAAATCTCTCCACTTGCTGGGTGATATCCAGTGGACCATAAACTCCACGAAGGCAAGACCCATGTGTGTGTTATTCATCATTGCATTTCCAGTGGACAGCAGGGTGCCTAGAACCTGGTCGGTGCTCAATATACATTTCTGAATGAATGAGCAAGTGAATTGATGCCAGAAAGAATGAAGGAAGGAATAGCCAAAGGCAGGGCAGGAGCTAGAAGTGCTGGTAGGTGCTATTCCCTCGAGAGCAAAAGTGAAGTCTTGTGGCTAAAGTGGTAGAATAGCATGAGCACTGCACCGAAGTGAGAAAAGAGTGGTTTGTATGGAATTGTGCCAAGGTTTTGTGGGCAAAATTTTCACTTACATTCTCTGAGCCTGTTTTCTCACTTGTCAATTCATTAAAAAGGAGATGATCATACTGACCTTTGGGGTGGTTAAAGGGATTAAGTAACACACAGCAAAGCCCCCAACTCTGCACAGTTAATACATGTCTGTCCACCCGGGAGGGGGATCTGACACACGGCATATCACCTCCTGGTCTTGGGTTGAAGGCAGTCCAGGAACTAGGTTCGGGGATGTAATAAACAATGACACCATCAGCAATGGCGCCACTCTCCTTATTTGGGACTTTTTCTTGACCCTTCAGGAATTGGTGAACCTAATAATGGGTAAAAGACCTTCAGCCTTGAAAGTTATTTTTAGATATTATCTTTCCATGTCATGATAAAATATAGTGGTATGGGAAAAAAACCCGACAATTTTATCATAGCTAGAGACCAAACCCAGAAAAAAGTAACAAAAAAATGCATGGTAATTATAAGTCAAATGCAAAAAATTTAATTAGTGTAAGAAAGATTCTACAACTTGATTATGACAGTAACTGATGAAGACAGAAAATGAACCCTCTGGTAAATTTAAGACATAAAATTTAACAAATGAAATATTGCTATCTCTAATTTGCAAGGCAGTCATCAGAGTTACTGAATTGAGGGACATTATCATTGACTGGCAGACAGTGTAGTCAGTACAAAAGCCAGGAATGATGAATTTGATATGATTCTAGCTGACAATGTAAGTGTTAACACACTCTCAAGTAATTATATCACTGGGCTTTAGCCCGTGGGATGGAATCAAGGAAATGTTTTGAAGTCATTGTATTCTCAGTGACTCCTGCATTTGCTGGGGTTTTTTTTTTTTTCCAAATTCAAGAAAGATGGACCAACATTTTCTCTTTTTTGTAGTTATCCTACCTTAAATCCCTTTTCTCATCAGTATTTACCCAGAATGTGAAACCTTATACTTAACTTGTTCAGCATGGCTTGGAACTGCCATACTCATGTTTTTTCCTTACTACTGCCTCCAAAGCACCAAATCATCAGCCACGATGGGTTAGTCACAGCCCAATTAGTGCTTTGGATGTTCCTGCACAGACTGTCAAAATAAAGTCTCTAACCACCATTGACGAGGAATGCTGATTGACAGCCTAGGAGGTAGACTTTGGCAAATTGTAAATATGTATTCAATTATTATATTATGAGACTAAAATCAATCCATGTTTCTTAATATTGTGAATTAATTTCCAGGTGTCTAGCCTCCCTTGCGCAGGCTTTCACATTCCTTCAGAAGGGGTAATGCTGTTCAAGGCAGTCGGGGTTACCTTTGTAGAGGAGTAAATCACCTTTCCCCTCTCCCCATTTTACGGGTCCTGCCCCACTTTGCCTCAGTCCCGCCATCTGCTCTACTCTAAGGAAGGCTGCAAAAGGACAGGATGTCACCGGAACAGCTCTTTCAGATTGTCAGGGCACTGCATGGTTGTAATGCTGGAACAAAGAACGTGTGTGCTGTGGGCAGCCCGAGAAGAAGCGGGAGCTCTGTGCTCCTCCCAGCGTGCAGCTGGGCTTTGTGTGCCCTGGACGCCTAGCTCTGGGGACCCAGAGCTGCAACTCCAAGGCAGAGGCAGTTGATACAATTACCAGTCTCAGGGCCCTATGTATGTGCGAGGCTCTTTGCTAGGCAATTCACGTATTTGTCACGTTTACTAGTGCCAGCAACCCTATGAGAGCATGTCACTACTGCTTATGGCTACTTTACAGACGAATAAGCTATGTTAGAGTCAAAGTGATTTGCCTAAGGCATTGCAGGCTCTCTAAGGCTCCAAGTTCTCTCCCTTTGATCACTAAACTGTACTGAGGTCCCATTTAACACTGAATATAAAAGTGAAAGCAAATCCCCACATGCTACATCATTTGTTCTCTCAGCACGTGTTCAACACATGCTCCGCATCCCTCTCCTGCGCACAGAACCCCATCTTCTCCCCTCCGCAGGACGCCACTCCAGCGATTCTCTCAACAAACGAATATGCTGCTATTGCGCCCATCTTAAAACAATTATTTTTTGACTCCACATTTTCCTCAACCTCCCATGCCATTTTTCTGTTCCCCTCTAGAGCAAATGAATCATGTATTCTCAGTAACGTCCATTAATCCAAGTGGCTTGCTATTCCTTCTGTATTCTCTACTGGATTCTGAGCTTGGAATTATGGAGGCACCTTCCACACCTTTTACCTCAGGCTGTTTCTTTGCATGGGTTGAGCGTTTGGTTGTGAATTTCATTTCAAATGTGGCTGGGTTATTTTTTATATATTAAGTTGGAATTTAGCAGTAAAAAGGCATGCATTCAGCCTTGGAAGGGACAGTAGAATTATGTCAATTTCTCGGCCACCCTCTGCCATTTTGCCAACCTTGCGTGACACCAGAGTAGGGAGTGTGGAGTGATTGGCAGGAAGCTATTCCACAACGGAGAGGGAGCACTTCCAGGAAGTTTCCTCCTAGTGATGTCTGCCAAGTGCTCATTTTCCACAAATAGAGCCTATTTGATGCAATATGTTGCTATAAAGTTTACATATAAATTTTCTGTAAATAAAATTATGTTTTACATTTAGTTGAGGAGCCAGCTGGGTAAAAAAAAAATAAAACAGATGAAACAGAATGAGCAAAAAGAACATAGAGGTGCAAAAGAGCATTATGTGAATTATTGTGGATCCCTTTGTAATCCAGAGGATGCTTTTGTGATGGAAGCATTTACCTCTGGTGCAGCTCCAAATGTTCACATGTCACGAGTGCTTTACCCAGAACACCTGCGTAGGAAGGATGGCATTATTTGTTAGTACGTGTTTTTATAGATGTTCTTTTTGTACTACGTGAGTCATTTGAAATTCCATAGTGAGCATATATTTGGGAGTTTCTCTCATTCAAATGAGTTTTAAAAGCAGTTTTAAATGACTCAGGAAATATAGTACATAGAAAGCAATATCATAAGGTAATTCTAATATGGTTATTTACATAAACTGAGGTCCCAGTTATTTGTACAGTGTTCTCAGAAAAGAAGTTGGAGACTATGGACTAAGAACAAACTCTCTAAAAGAAACAGTATAAAGTTTTGATGTAAATGTAAATTGTTGTGGGAAGAAAGAAAGAGTGGTAATGAAAGAAGGAAAAGAGGGAGGGGTGAGACAAGAGGAGAGAGGGAAGGGGGAAATGAAGGAAGGAGGGAAGGCAGGAAGGAAGGTAGGCAGGCTTTTTCTTAGAATAATTACTTTGTCATCACTGAGTACAGTGAGGCCATATCTTATTAAAAAAGACATATCTGAGACCAAACTGCTAAATAAAAAGTAGCTGCTTTTTCAAAGATCGACAAGTATTAAATGCTATTCTTTTTTTTAAAGGTTTTATTGATTGATTGATTGATTGATTTAAGGGGAAGGGAAGGAGAAAGAGAGGGAGAGAAACATCAATGTGTAGTTGCCTCTCATAAGCACCCCTACTGGGGACCTGACCCATAACCCAGGCATGTGCCCTGACTGGGAATTGAACTTGCAACCTTTTGGTTTGCAGGCCTGCACTCAATCCACTGAGCTACACCACCAGGTTAAATGCTATTCTTAACTTTGAATATGAAGATGTATTTTGCTAATGACATACAGGTTTTAAAATCTTCGCAAAACAGACTGTTGAGATGCATTTTCAAAATTCCTACAAATCAATAGGAAAAAGACAATCCAATTAAAAATGGGCAAAGATCTTAAAAGCCACTTCACAAAAGTAGATATTAAAATAGCCAATAATTGTGCTTAACTCATTCTTATGAGGAAATTGCTAATTAAAACCATCATGAAATACCAAAACACACCCACCAGATGAAAAGGAATTGGAACCCAGCCATGCACCAGCTGGAACTGTGGTGGGGGTATAACTTGGTATAACCACTTTCGAAAACTATTTGGCATTCTCTAACTAGAGCTAACCATATGCATATCCTGTGGCCCATCAGTTCCACTCCTCTCTATACACCCAGCAAAATGCATAGGTATAGGTACCAAAGACATGTGCAGGAGTGTTCATAGAAGCATAATTCACAGTAGCCAAAATTAGAAGCAACCGAAATGCCTGTCAGCAGAAGAGATAAATAAATCATCAATATTTCTAAATACAGCATAGTATATATTAAACAGTGGAATAGTAAGCAATAAGCACAAATGAATTACTGCTACGTAAAAGAGCATGGATGAATTTCAGAAACAAAAGGCTAAGCAACCGAAGCCAGACAAAGAAAAGAGTAAATATATATGATTCTATTCACATAAAGTTCAAAAACAGAACAAAAATAGTCTATAGTGAGAAAAGTCAGGGTGGTGATCTTTGAGGAGGATAGTATAAACGAATGAGAGGGGGTACAAGGGGGCTTTTGGGGTGCTGGTAATTATCCAATTTTTTATCTGGGTGCTGTTTATATTGGTCTGTTTCTGTTGTAAAAGTTCATCAATCAAACTGGGTAGTTATGATCTAAACAGTTTTCTGAATGTATATTTCAATTAAAAAGTTAATTTACAGCCCTGGCTGGTGTGGCTCAGCAGATTGAGCACCAGCCTGCAAACCAAAAGGTCGCCAGTTCGATTCTCTGTCAGGGCTCATGCCTGGGTTGCGGGCCAGGTCTCCAGTTGGGTGTGCGAGAGGCAACCAGCTGATGTTTCTCTCACACATCATTGTTTCTCTCCCTCCTCTCTTTCTGAAAATAAATAAATAAAATCTTTTTTAAAAGGTTAATTTACAAATGGCTAGCAACGGCGAGAGACAACCACATGTGGTCAGGTTCACTGTTATCTTCCACACCTGTGGTATAGACACGGTCCTCCTCCATCTCGACTTCTCTTCCCTGAGCCCCTCCTCGTGGGAGAAGGACGCTCCCTGCCCCTTTAGATGGCGGCTTTGGCCATGCTCAGAGCTCTGCCCTTACAGCATGTCCTTTAACAAAGAAGCCCCACCCTGCCACACTGGACTCAGGTTTCTCCTCTGTAAATCAGGATTAACATCCCAAAGGTTTGTTTTGAGAATTAGGTGACTGATTTCTGGTCAACACATAGAGCAATGCCTGGCTCAGAGCGAGCACTCGATAAATGCAAGATGGTGTTATTATTGGAGCAGTGGGCAGGGTCTAGATCATGCAGGACAATTCAGACCTTGGTAAGAATCTCATTGAATTCATAGTATATGGCAAGAATCGTGGGAGTAAGTGCAGAGTGAGAGGCCTACAGAAGGAAGGAAGCAAAGGTGATAACCATGAACTGTGCCTTCCCATACTTAGGACTCAGGATATAGGGAGGAACATGGGTGCTTTGGTAGGACAGAGCTTTGAAAGGTCTTCACTGATGCTGTCTGTTGGCACCAAACCCCTGGCCAAGTCAGGACAGTATATATGTTCAGTCCCCCTAGGGTTCTGTCAGTTATCTGTCATCCTCCACGCATTCCCCCATTCTCGTCCTCTTGTCTCCGATTTGACCATTATTTTTCTAGTGGTGCCTTTGGTTAAAAATAAAATCCCCTGAAGGAATGACTGTATGGTGAGCAGGGAAGAGGCAAGGAGAGGCCCTGGGTGCCAAGAATGGAGAGAAAGAAGGTCATTGACAACATAAGTAGAAATACGTTCCAGATAATTAAGGCTTTCTTCACACATGCCAATCTTGCCTTGCAAGGAAGTTACTGGCATAGTCCATAGTATATATAAATGGCATAGTGCTGAGATCTCAAAATGTGCTTAATAAATACTTGTGAATCAAATCTTCACACAGATCTAATAATTCTTTTTAAAATTGTTTTATTGATTTTTTCAGAGAGAGAGCGAAACATCCATTTGTTGATCCACTTATTGATGCATTCATTGGTTGCTTCTGGCACATGCCCTGACCAAGGATAGAACCTACAACCTTGGCGTAGCGGAACGATGCTGTAACCACCTAAGCTACTTGGCCCGGGCAGATCTAACAATTCTCAAATATGTAAATGTATATTTGCCAGGCCTTATAGTGGGAGACACAGTGAATGTAGGACCCACCCATCTTGGAAGAACATAAATCTATTTCAGGCTTAGGTTTCCAAAACAAGCTTGTGCTTTTATTTATTTATTTACTTTTGCCATGAGTAAAATATCTTGTTTTTCAAGTGGCTAATGATTGTTTATGCAGCAGAGTAAACATTTGAAATTTTGGGAAACTGGAGAACTAGGGAGCATTCCACACATCGAGTCAGCCTGAGCCAGCCACTGAGACCTTTCACACATCTCCTCATTCTGTCACCGTGTATCTCAGTAAGCATGGTACTCACAGGAACCCATTGCGCATTCTCAGGAAATTTGTGTCGGTTCTGTTGGCAGTTTGATCTGCCATGATGGGAGTATTTACACGTCAGAAAATGGCGAATGCCACCATCAGCCTCACCTCCAGAGAGCCAGTAGTTACCCATTCACCAGCACCCCACTGCGGGGGTATCGTCCTCATCCTGTAAACTGGGAGACTTAGGCTCAGGCAAGGGGCATGTCTTCTCAGAGTGAGCTGTCCATCTCCTTCTGCAGAGTCAGGTTGTGGAGCTAGGTCTCCAACCTCAAAGTCCATGCGTTATCCCCGAAGTCCTGCTGTATAATTTGAAATCATCACTAATGACCCATATCATTAGAGGCATAATTTGAGTTTAATTGAAAAGCCTAACTTGAAATTTAAACAATCATTTTCTTACTATGTTATCCTACTATTTTATTATTTAAAAAATTATAAGGACCCTTCAAAAGACACAGCAGAGGGAAACTTGCTTAATTATGTTTTCATTAATTTTGCTAAACAGGTCTGTTGCCAATGACTGTGTAATTTGGTCCCAGCAGCAAAATCACCTGGAATGCTCGGGAAAAAATGACTTCAGTCTAATCAGAACAGAGCAGTTCACTGGCAAAAATCATATTTTTTTTAGTCCACATCAGAAGACCAGTAACCTCAGTCATGATTGATTGCCGTGTGGACACCTGTGGAAGGCAAAGCTGTGAAGTCAGTGACACCGAATACTGGTTTTCAGGAACTAAAGCGAACTCCTAGGACAGTGACTCTTCAACATTTTCAATGTCTGGGAATCATCCTAGACCAAGGTAATCAGCATCTCTGGAGATGGGACCTGGTCATTGGCAGTTTTGTTTTTTTTTTTAACAATCACTCAGGTGATTGTTCATCCAAGACCAATTCCCACCTAAAAATGAATTGTTGCCCTGGCCAGTGTGGCTCAGTTGGTTGGAGCGTCAACCCACAACCGAAAAATCGTGGATTCGATTCCTGGTCTGGGTATGTAAGGGAGGCAACCAATTGATCTTTCTCTCTTACACAGATGTTTATCTTTCTCCTGTCCTCTCTCTCTAAAAGCAATGAAAAGATGTCCTTGGATGAGATAAAAAAAATACGGAATTGTTTTCTTCCTCTCTCACATTGTCGTACACTTGGATCTACCTCCTTATCAGCTCGAGTATAAACTCTCCAGCCGGCCCCACCTTGAGTTCCAAGTACCTTCTAACTGCACAGTCTATGCCCTGCCAGCAGACTTCCAAAGAGCTCAGAACTGGATGGAAGAGTCCCCGCCCACCTTCCTTCCACTTCCAGAATAAGCAGGTTGCAATGCCTGCTATTGATTAAGATCTTACTGACTAAGATGCATAAATAATTAAGATCTCATTTATTATCCCTTCCTTAAGATGAACTACTTACCTTTACACTCCCCATTCACTCCCTCATTCATCATTTCTTCATTCCATCCAGCAGTGAAAGAGTACAAATTTTGAGTCAGGTAGTTTCCAATCCTGCATCTCTTTCTGCCTCTCCCTTTATTAAGTGTATGACTATAGACAAGTAATTGACTTTCCAAGCATCAGGATTCTTTCCTGATATATGTGAGTAACAATGCCTAACTTGTACTAGGTTTACAAAAACTAAGTAAGATGTTAAATACAAAGTACCTAGCATAGTGTCTGGCCTACAACATACACTCATTCATAAAGTAACAATGTCATCAATTGATTTTTTAAACAAGTGTTTTGGAGCCCTGGCTGGCGTAGCTCAGTGGATTGAGCTCGGGCTGCAAACCAAAGCATCGCAGGTTCGATTCCCAGTCAGGGCACATGGCTGGGTTGCAGGCCAGGTCCCCAGTGGGGACCACATGAGAAGCAACCACACATTGATGTTTCTCTCTCTCTCCTTCTCCTTCCCTTCCCCTTTCTAAAAAAATAAATAAATAAATAAATAAATAAATAAATAAATAAATAAACAAGTGTTTTGGGCACCACTTATGTGTATAGCATTATATGATGGAATACAAAACAAACAAAAAAAACAGATTTATATGTTAAGGACCTGCCTTCAAAAAGTCTGGAATTTAACAGGACAAGTTGAGCCCATGTATTATGGTAAGATAGAAAGTACACACTTCCATAAAAGAGGAATAGAGACAAGGAGAGGGATTATGGCTTTTAATAGGGAATGGGATAAAGAAGCAAATATGTCCCTTAAGTTTTGAATCTACAGATTACAAGCTCCCAGAGATCAAGTTGAACCCAACAAGTATTTATTGAATATCGACCTTTCCAACCTTCTGCTTTCAGAAGACCATGACCTATGCACATTAGGACAGCATCTCCTCATTGTCCCTTTTCATACACTCCATTCCCACCTCCAGCCCTGGCTCATGACAGTTTTTAATGTGAAAAATTCATCTCTCTTTCCAGACATAAAACCCATATTATGCTTTGAGACCCATCTAACCTCTTCCTTGAAGTGTTCCCAGACAGATATTGGACCTAAAATAGCCTCTATCCAATCGTAGTGTTCCTCAAAATGAATTACCTGGAGCATATTTAAAAATGCATATTCTCAAGCCTTAAAATCAAATCTCCTGAGTCAATCTCTGGTAGTAGGAGCCTAGGAACCTGCATTTTAGATCCATGATAGAGGATTCCTGTGCACACTAATGTTTAAGAACCACCTACCAGTCTACTTAAGAACATTTGTTTGTGTTGCTGCCTCAACGAGGATGCAGACTTTTCAACATCGAGAGGGCAGGTCTTTTGCAGCCTTCAGCCCCATCGCAGTTTATTTCCATCACCAGCACCCGTCACTGTGCTGAGTCTGTAGCAGTAGAAGGGCAGACACACCCACCAACCTGTGTGTGTGCCCTTATGTATTAGGTTGCCCAGAGGCAATCGAAGGAGACTAAGGACCTCACTTGGGGACCACAGTTAACAGTAAAATTTCTCCAGTTTCAGAGAAAAATGATTTACTGGATGAAAATGTCATCTTATTTGTTAAATGTAATTAACTAAAATTCTAGAATGATGATGGCATTATTCTTCTAGTAACTCACTGGGGTGAATTTTTGAGAGAAATGAAGATTTGTTTAAACAAGTGTGTAGATCTTGTCATGTCTCAGAGCTTTTACCGCTTGGGTTTATTGCTACCATAGTGTTTTGACCACTAGCTTCTTTAACCTGTGGGAGCAGGGGGTTCCTTCAAAAAGGACTTTCTTTAAACAATTTTTTCATGTACCTATTTCTCCTGCAGTAACAGATAACTATAGGCCTAATGTTCTTTAACCCAACCTTAACTAAAAAACACAAGTGTTCAACAAGGGGCTCCAGCGGGCACTCTTAGGAGAATGAGCAACTTGACACAGCGCTTTGAGAAGTCACGCCAGGCAGGTATTGTATCTTGTTAGGTAAGAAAATGGTTAGAAACATGTACATACCAATTGCTATGAACATTTAGTAAAATTTGAATTTCCATCTTAACCTATTTTCTAAGAAAGAGGGAGTGTTTCTCTGCAATATTGAAAGTTTTGTTTTAATATTTCCAAAGACTGTCAACTTGTAACTTTGAAGCTAAGAACATTTATCATAAGAAAATTGGTTAAAATGTTACTGTAAAAGAAGTATGTTCACTTAAAATATAACTTACCCACCAAGTTTATCAAGATTACCCATTAACTAAGACATTAGAGATATAGCTCTAATTAACCATACTAAAAAGGGGTATGGCTTCCCTTAAAATCAGGAACAAAGCTAAAGCATTCTTGTTTCTCCCCCCCAAAAAAGTTTTTATTTAAAAACAATTTGGATAAACTCAGTTTTACATTTCAAACCTAGCTAGAAGATATTTATTTTTCTGAATTCCCAACCAGGATGGGTAGAATGTTTAGAAAAAATATAATCAATATAGACTTTTGCTTCTTGCAACAAGGTAGACTAGAAATCACTATGCATTCTGCCTGCAAAAACCAAATATGTAAGAAAACAACAAATATTCTTTTAAACCAATAGAACTGGAAAGATATTTGCTTTGATCTCCTGAAGATGGGAACCGAGGACAGGCCATGTTGACCCCTTGGAGCTACGAGGAGTAGCGGGGGTGGAAGCATTTGACCTGGGCTTCAAAGATGGAACAATATGTGCAAGAGATGATAAAGCAATTTGTGAAAATCAGAATTATATCTGTGGGTCTTATTTCATTAATGCAGTTCTTTTCCAGCCTGTTATAAATGACAGTGTGGTTCCAACCTCTCCCCACATTTTCCTGTCATTGCAACTCAGGAAATTATCAATGGGCCTTGCAGGGTATTGCAGGCCCAAGAGGAAACAGGCTGAATCGTGGTCATCCATCCAACGAGTGTTGTAGCTTTTAAACACCTTCATCATCCTCAGTATCCACAAAGGATCAGAAATTACAATGGTCTCAGACTTCTCAATTAGCAAGAAAAAGAAATGACAATAGAACAGAGCCTACAAAATCCTGAAGGAATTACATTATGGGACATGGTTACTGTCTACATTATGGAATTATGAATCTTTGTAATCTCTTATGAGGACTATGTAATATAATATGTTAGTGTTCGGTAGTGGGGAGGGGTAAAACAAAGATTGAGGAAAAAGTCCTTGTACATCTTCACCCCAATTCATTATTAGTGTGTCAGAAAATACCCTTTTTCTAAGTATAATCAGCAGTTTATATCTGCTTTTGAAAAAAGTGTGCTTTGACTTGTTGCATCTTCTTTTTGTTTTTTAATTTATTGTGACACAATTGACATTATAATAGTGTGTAAGTTTGGGGTGTACAGTGTGTTCATTTGATACCTTTGCATATTGCTTATGGTTACAACTGTGGCCTCAGTGAGCACCTCTGTCACATCACATAGTTACCACTTCTTTTTTGTGGTGGAAAAATTAAATCTAGTCTCTTAGCAAGTTTGTAACATTTGAAGTGTATCATATTGAATACTTAACGTTTATCACACAGTATTGTTGACAATAATCACTAGGCTGTGCATTAGGTCCCCGAACTTACTTCTCTGTTGGTTTTAAGTTTGTACACGTAACAGCTCCTCCCAAGTCTCCCCAGCCCCTGGTAACCACCCTTCTACTCTCTGTTTTTACCAGTTTGGCACTTTTCCGTTCCACATATAAGTGATGTCATCTAGTGTTTGTCTTTCTCTGATTTATCTCACTTAGGATAATGCCCTCAAGGTCCATCCATGTGCTGCAAATGGCAAGGTTTCTTTCTCCTGGCTGAGTAATATTCCCATGTGTGTGTGTGTGGCCTCCACCTCTTCTTTATCCATGGACAGACATTGAGGTTATTTCCCTACCTCGGCTGTTGTGAATAGTGTGACAGTGAACATGGGAGTGCATACAACTCTTCAATATACTGTTCTCTTTCTTTCGGATATTTACCCAGAGCTGGAATTGCTGGGTTATATGGTAGTCCTGTCTTTAAGTTTTTTGATGAATCTCCATACCGTTTTCCGCACTGGCTCTACTGATTCACAATCCCACCAACACAGTACGATGTTTCCTTTTCTCCACGCCCTCCTGCCCACTTGCTGTCTCTTGTCTTCTAGATGACACCCTCCCCCAACAGCTTGAGGAGACATGGCATCGTGGTTTTGCTTTGCATTTCCCTGATGATTCACAGTGTTGAGCATCTTTTCATGTACCTGTTGGCCATATGGATGTTTTCCCTGAAAAATGTCTGTTTAGTTTCTCTGTCAATTTCTTAATAGGATTGTTTTGTTTTTGTTATTGAGTTGTATGAGTTCTTCATATATTTTGGACATTAATACTTGATCTGCTATATGGTTGGCAAATATTCTTTCCCATTCTGTATGTTGCCTTCACATTTTTTAATGTTTCCTTTGCTGTGCAGAAGCTTTTTAGTTTGATATAGTCCCGTTTGTGCTGGTGCTTTTGCACACTTAGCTGCTTTATCATTTGCTGTATACGATTCATCACCGTTACATCATTTCATAAGCTGTACTTGTTCTGATGACTCACTTCTTCTGATATTGATATAACTGCTCTTGTGTGGGAAGCCCATTGTTAAGCTTGAGGCTCCAAATGCCATAATGAAGTCTCTCCTGTGGCATATCAATATGGGAACTCTAAGACTTTTCATCTTTCCAGGTGATTCATTCCATTTTTAAAATGTGTGGCTTGGAGACATATTTCTCTCTTATTTACACTTCAGGAAGTTGGAGATAGGGTTGTAGAGGAAAATACTTCTGTTGGTAAATTGTTCTCTTTTCAACCTCACTTTTAGGAGGAGGAAAATGAGTCTGAGGGTGTTTATTTGCGTAGGAAAGTTCAAGATCTGTTTTACTTTATTATTTCTCGGGGCACAGAATTGTCAGAAGACATATGATGAAGGTGGAAATTTCGACTGAAGAGTCAAGAAAATATGCTTCCTTCCCATTGGCCCCTTGTGAGAAGGATTCCATGGAGGTTGCTAGTTGTCCCAACTCTTTCCTGACAACCTAGCTCTTCTTAATGCAGTGTTTGGGCAATTAACAATCAGACATAAGGCCTATTGATTTCTGTCAAGCTGTAACAGTGGAAAGACAAATTGTCTTTATGATTCTATTATTCACAATGGGGTTTTTTTTTAATCAAACTAGAACCTAGTGGTTCAAGGCATGAGTTTGGACAGAAACTTCCTTGACTCAAATCCTCTTTCCATCCTTTAGCAATTGTGTACCTTGGGGCAAGTTACTTAACCTCTATAAACTTCAGTCCTCCATTTACACAGAAAGGTTATAATCATTCCTATGTTGGCATTATTGTGAGCAGCAAATGAATAATGTGCTGTGTTTACACAGCGCCTGCCATGCGGGAACCTCCTAACAAGTAGTAGCAGTTGATACTGCTGTTATCAACATTGCTACTAACATCATCATTCTCCTGGTTTTTTATCTTAATATGCGCTGTAGTGGGAGTTCATTTAATTGCTCTCTCCTTAGAAATGTGGGCATGTAGATTTTTCTCTGCCAGCCTTCCTGGGTTAGGCTTATTGAAATCCACTTTAATTGTTGAGAACATAAAGTTCTTGCTGTCTGACCTGTATTAGCTCCATCCCATTACCAGCTCTCTGCAGCTCCCGGCACTCAGCACTTATTAATTAACCCACCGAACACTGAGACGCCAGCCAGCCCGGGGGCTTAGCCTGACTGGCACGCATCGTCTGCTGCACCTTTGAGCGGATGGCTTAGGTTATGCTTCTGGCTCCTGAGACGGAGGGAGCCAGCCTTTTATTTTCGCTAAAACAAAATGAGGATTAAAAATGAACTCTGAACTTATACAAATCCCAAACAAGCACATTGGAAAGTTGATGTTCTTCCTTAAGAAGGTGGAAAATCAGATTTAATTATTGACAAAAGATGAACATAGAACAGTTTAAATACTAACAGCAAGCACTTACGTTTGTGAAGAGAGGCATGCGATATACATAAGCCTAAGAAAAGTTATAGCAAAAATTACAGGGGAAGGAACTTTGCAATCTAATAATACTTTTGGTATTTACTTGTCAATTACTCTTTCTTTTTTAAAAAATGCTTATATACATATAGATGATACAAATTTGCACGCTGACCCAAAAAATGTGGAGAATATACATCTTCTCACCTGAGGACGTGTATATTGCTGAGAGAGAGAGAGAGAAACATCAATCAGTTGCCTCCTGCACATGCCCCAACCGGGGATCAAACCCACAACCTAGGTATGTGCCCTGACTGGGAATCAAACCCACGACTTTTTGGTATATAGGATGATGCTCCACCCAGCCAGGGCAAAATGTGCACATCTAATCAGAGTTTATTGGAGTGGGCAGTATCCCTGTTGTACTTCGCGGAGTCCAGGGTAAATGCTTCCACCACATAGTAAGACAAGCACTTTGTAGGAGTCCTTGCAGGAAATGTAAAGAGGATGATAGCCTTTGGCATCAGGGCTGGGTCTGAATTGTGGCTCTTTGCCTTATTATCTTGGTGACTTTGGGAATATTTATACTTCTTTTCTATAAAATATCCCAGTTATGCCCTGACCAGTGTGGCTCACTTAATTGGGCATCATCCCACAAAGTGAAAGGTTGCCAGTACAATTCGTGGTCAGGGCACATGCCTAAAGTTTTGGGGTTGGCCCCCAGTTGGGGTACCTATGAGGGGCAATGGATCGATCAATGTTTATCTCCCCCTCTCTCTCCCTCCATTCCCTTCTCTCTGAAAATAAGTAAATAAAATCTTTAAAAATAAAGAAATGAATAAAAAGTAAAAAAATAAATAAAATAAAATCTCAGTTACTTCATCTATTAAAATATCCTAACAGCTAGTTTAAAATGTTGCTGCAAACATTGAAAATAATGCTTGTAAATGGCCTGGAATGTTTAAGATACAGAAATGGTAGCTACTACAACCAAAGAGCAGCTTTATGTCAGTACAGATATAAGGGACAGTTAAACTTCTGTTTGGATCTGTGTGTTGTAAAGAACTTAACCTTGCCCAAAGGGGTCTGCAGAGCATCCTGCCTAATAGAAGGGCCTTTGTTTCCCTGGGGGCTTTGGGACACACAGATTCGCTAGCCGTGTGATTGCAGGTGGAGACTTCAGGTCCCACAGTACTAGCTCAGCCTCCCGAGGAGCTGGAGACCGAGGTCAGCCACGTGGACAGCTAGCCAGGTCCATGTAACCAACTAAGCCTGTGGACCCCAAGGCTCGGTTGGCAGTGCTCCATGCGTGTCGCTGCACATCGTTGCCAGTCCAGGTACAGCTGTCTAAGGCTCCGCAAGAGGGCAGTTGGGAGCTCCATGATCTGAACGTTCTGCATGCCTCTCTTCCCTTGGCTGATTTTAACCTGTATCCTTTTGCTGTAATAAACCATAGCCATGGGTGTAACAGAATTCAGTGAGTCCTTATAGTGAATTATCAGACATGACGGTGGCCTTGAGCATCTCTGAACTTGTTACTGGTGTAAGGAGTGAGGGTGGTTTTCAGTAAATCCACAATTATTCTAAATAAAAGGTTATTTGAAAACAAACAAATAAATAAAAACCCAGAATCCACTAGAATCCACTCTGGCTAGATAAAGCAGAAAAGTGGGCTTAGTATAGGATGTTAAGGGTTCCTATGGCTAAGGACCAAAATCACTAATACCAGGAAACTGACTTTACTAGAACCACTGGTAGCTCTATCACCAGGGCTACTGCTGCCTCAGAAACTCAACCTTGCACGCACTGCAGAACCATCGTCACTGCTGCTCCTTCGCCTGTGCCAGCAAAAAACAAAGCCCCATTCAGTGTCCCTGTTCAAGTATACCTGAGCTGCAAGGGAAGCTGGGCACCGCATGCTGACATCTCCCTTGAGGAGGGACGACGTGCTGTGGGAGAAGGGAAGGGGTAGTATAACAAAGCATGATAGAATAAACCACTGAGAAAAACGAGATTGCAACTCTGACTTATTCATTCATAATTACAAAGATATTATTAACTCCATGGAGAGGCACAATTAGCAAATGTAGTGGCAATAGAAGCCATCATTGGTTTAGCATCTGTTATGCACCAAGCACTGTATACACCCTCTCTAACTTCCTAGTAACCCTGCATGGGGTTTCCTACTGTCATGTACTAACGACAAAACTGAACTCAGAGGGGTTAAACATGACCAGCATCACACAGCAGCACCTCTGACTGATCCCTTACCCTTTTCTGTGAGTCTCCTTTCAGATCACTACCAAACAAAACACCTGCAATTAGGGAAATACTTACACATGAATAATGTAAAGTGTATTAAAATTTCACTATTTCAGTTTTCCTTGAGGAATGGTTTTCATGCTGAGATTCCTGTCAGTGTCCTGTGTTTCGGGCATAGTTGTAGTTGAAGTGTCTAAGGCCAGGGAACAAGAGGGCAAGAAAAGTGTCCACTCAGAGATGGTCCCAGAGTGGGGAATGTTAGGTGACTTTAGACATGCAGGGTCACGAGGTTCTGTCTGGCTTTAGGAATACACCTTCGTGAGGATGGGAAGTTTGGGTCAGTCCATCATCCTGCTGTTTAGCTCCTCATCTGGTAGAGCCTGCCAGAGGCCCCAGTTATAACACACAACAAAAAGAACCCTGACCACCCAGGCCTCGTGGCTCAGTTGGTTGGAACATTGTCCCTACACCAAAAGGTTGTGGGTTTGATTCCCAGTCAGGGCACATACCTAGGTAGCCGGTGGATCCCCAGTAGGGGCGTGTATGGGAGGCAACCAGTCGATGTTTCCCTTTCTTTCTTCTCTTTCCTCCTTCCTTTCTTTCTAAATCAAAAAACATGTCCTCAAGTGGGGATTAAAAAAACAAAAAAGAATCCTGACCATTTTTTAAACTTCCATCAAGTTTATCATTAGGACATTGCAGATTTTTTACCTTATCAACTGCCATTAGGTTTTCTGCCATAGACTCAAAGGACACACTTCTGTGTATTAGCTGAAATATTACTTTGGAAAGGTTATGAGTTCCAAATAGGAAATTCACAAGTGGGAGAATAGGAAGGTGGCAGGATCATCCCCTTGTTTGACTTGCCACATATAATTGCTTTCTAATCTTCCTCGCAGCTTTGAATAATGTGGACTTGTTTTTGCATAATGTGTGTGGTATAAATAGTTCAGTACCCATGAACAAAGCTTCCTTTAACATCACAATGAAAGCATACTCGAGTGGTATATTTAACATGCAAATTGGATCACATGACTCCTCTGTTTAAATCCCTTCAATGGCTTTCCTTTACTTTTAGAAGAAAAGCCAAACTCTACCACAATAAGGGAAAAAGATTTGCTTGACTTTTCTATTTCTTTTGACCTTGGGTTTATAAGCCTGAATGAATTTCTCTACCCAACTCTGAGGCAATGTAGATCCAGGAAATATAGTTCAATTTAGTTAAATAATATTCCTTAGGTGTCTCTCATATGTCAAGTTCATGGTAGATGAAGGGGATATAAATTATATGCAACATGGACAATCAGCAGTCTCGTGAGGGCAGCATTATGAATCAGTAGTTACGGAACAATGAGAGGCATGCGAAAAGAGTGCACTCAGGATGCAGTAGTGGAACAGAGTGGGGAGTGACAGCTGGGGGCAGACAGCCAGGGAAGACTGCAGAGAAGGCAAGGTGATGGAATTGGGCCCTGAAGGACGAAGTCCATAAGGCAGAAAAACGGTCTAGGGCAAGGAGCCAGATCATGAGGGACTTGGATACTGTGCTGGGTGTTTGCTTGCTGGTGTTCAAGGCAATGGTTTCCATTGTGTTCAAGTCTGCAGCCGAGATCTGAATGGCAACACATCAGGTTTCAAAAAATATATGAAGATATACCAAACTGCATGTAAATATATGATGAATATTCATATTGTAATAAAGAGATGGAGTACCACAATTATTCAAAACAGTAGCTGTACATTAATTTACATTTTAAAGATGAGTCTTGAACCTACTTCTCCGGGACAAGTTGGCCCCATTCCCCCGGGGCCATTCGGGAAGTCACCTCCGGGCCCCCAGTGTCTTCTTTCGTTTAACTGAGGGCTCTTTCTGGTGGCAAAACTATGTCCTTCAGCCTGCACAAGGGAGAGGATGAATGTGCCTAGAAGGGTCCTGAGGCGCCCCTCCAATGATGAATAAGGACGTTAGTGAGAGTGAGAAAAGATTCCTGCTTCCTCCGCCTTCGGAGAGGCAGTGCTCAGGCTTTGTCAGAGGCCCCGCAGATGGAGTCCAGTCGCCCGCCCGCAGCAGCGGCCCCTTTCCTTCCCCGTCTCACTGCTCCACCCCCTCACCGGGCCCTCCCTGGGAGGGGAGACAGATCCCCGAGTCAGAGTCTAGGAGTCAGTCTGTTTTGTGTATTTTAGAAATGTTATGAGGAAAAATGATAAGCCTCATTTCATGTTCAAGAGAACTAAATTTCCCCTTTTTTATACATTATAAGAGAATAGAAGGTTTTTAAAGAGGTTGGGACAGAAACCTATAGCGCAATGGTCAGGACCTGGTTCGGTCTTCCATCAGTGCTGTGTTGTTCTTTGGGGAGAACTGTTTACCGCTCTCACTGCGGTGTCCGGAGACACACGACCTTTCTCTGGGCCTGGCTTGATGGGAGTGTCACAGCAAGCTCTGCCACAGTCTGTGCTGAATCACCTGACCCTCTCGGCTGCTCATCCTCCCTGCCCGACCTCATCATGCAGTCTGTGAGTTTTAAAAAGCCTTCCCCTGACTTCTGGTATCACGGGGACTTACTCTAAGGGCATCCATTTGTTTGACTGCTCAGAACAGATTACTCCTTTGTTAAAGCATTAGAGTCATCTGTAAAACATCTTTAAAAACACTGCTTTTAAGAAGTTATTTTTATTCAGGTATGGTGGGGCCAGCAGATCAGGAGATGGTTACCATTGTATACATAGTTCATTACATTTCCCACGAGGAGCAGACACACCACATCGTGGGGGCCACGTGGGGAAGCACCAGGCTTGGGAGCAGGGGAAAAACACGGTCAAAGAACTTTGTTGTGGTTTCTGAGGAAAGCACCTGGCAAGGCAAGGTAAGATGGCTAGGCATTGGCCAGTTCGAATAATTTCAGTGGTCCTGGGGCACAGGCACTGTCCCTAGTTGTCTGGTGCCTGGCCCTGGGGTGATGAGAGCAGGGGCATAGGGGTCAGAGTATGAGAGCCAGAGGAGATCAGGGTGAGTATTGGGGGTGGGGGTGGGGGGATATTCCTCTGCATTTGTTAGTTTGCATACGAAAGGCACACTTCTCCCCTTCCTGTCTGTAGGAATTGGCCAGCCCTGGCAGGAACAACCCTCCAGAGTCAGGAAGGTCTCAAAATGTGAAAGCTTCAGCAATATGAAAAATAAAAAAAGCAGGATTAATACAAACACCTTTCTTATCATTGAGTCCAGTTTAGATAAGGTACAATTCTACTTCCGAAACTTCCCCCCTCAGAGCAATTATTTTAGCATGAAATGTCTTCTAGAGAGAGTGGGATCCAAACCGCAGCAGAGCCAGGTGACAGGTTCCGGGGCTGAGACACACTGGGACCTCTGCTGCCAATAGCACTAACGCAGACCCTGTGTTTCTTTCCGTGTGAAGGGAACGTCGGACTGAGCACGTAGCTCACAAAGTCATCTGGACTAAATGAGCGCTAACTGCGTCCCTTTTCGTGGTGAAATCTGCGACAGACTGACTGGTTTGGGTTTTGTGCGGCGCTCCAGGAGAACAGTGCCAGTCATTGCCTCAGATAGAAAGGAATAATCCAGCTGTCTGAGGGGTGACTTTAGCTTGCATATACATTCCAGAAATAAAGTCTTTCTTCTTTCGTTCCTGTATTTTCCTCCCTTCTTCCTTCTTTCCTTCCTTCCTCAGCAGAGGCAGGGGGAAGTATCTTGGAAGATAAAAAGGCAAAAGTCTAACATAAGAAGTTCAAATTCTTCCTAGGTGTTTGCTAGCACTGATGTCATTAGAGATATCAATCCTTCACTTTTATTGACTGCTTTCTGATTGCCAAGTACCATGCTAAGAGCTTTACAGGCATGACCTCAGTTCATCCTCCCAATAACTCTGAGATAGGTATTCTCACTCCCGTTGTGTTGAAAATCAGAAAACTGAGGCTTAAAGATGCTAGGTTACTTGCCCAGAAGAGCCCAGGTAGAAGTAGGTATTACAGGTAGGACTCAAAACCAAATGCATCTGATATCACAAACCGTATTTGTAACCTCTATACTGGTGCTTCTTAAAACTTAGCATGCATAGAAACTGCTGGAGGAGATGGCAAAAATGCAGGTCCTGATTCAACGCACTGCAGCAGGGGCCTGAGATTCTGCATTTCTAACGAGCTGCAGGTGCCGCTGGGCAGTGGACCACCTTTCGAGTCGCAAGCCTAGGTCATGTACTGGCACTGTGATCAGTTCTTCCAGGAAACTGAGAATCCTGTTCCTCCGAATGCGAAAAGTCAAAATAAATGGTTCAATAATGTGTTCAATTTAAAATATTCAGATAGTTTCTCGTTTCACCAAAGTTTAAAAAAAAAATCCAGTGAATTTTAAAGTTTTTAGAGCAGCAACGCAGTTTTTAAAATTTATACACTTTATATTTTAGAACAGTTCCCACTTTATGGAAAAGTTTCCCAGAAAGTACAGAATTCCCACATACACCTTCTCCCTGCACACATAGTTTTCCCTGCTATTACTGTCTTGCATTAATTAGTGTGCGGCATGTTATCATTGATGAGTCAGTGTTGACACATTATTACTAACCAAAGTCCACTGGCTATGTTCGGGTTCATGCTTTCCCTTGTGCGTGTTCTGTGGATTTTGATCCTGCCCCCTCCTGACAGGCCCCACGTGCTGGAGGTCCCCAGGTTCCCCGTGGCCTTCGGTCTCCCCAGCAGCTCCGTTTATCGTTGTGTGTGCTCTGTTGTTTTCCTTATGAATGAAAACATTTTTGGGTACTCGTGTCTCTATCACAAATGAGAAAATGAAAGACAGGCCAGAAAAAGCTTCATGTTTCCAGAAGAGTGGGTGAGAGCATTCACGCAGTTCCGCCTGCATTTGTCGTCGGCCGCCCAGTCCCAATTAGTTTGAGTTGAGACGCTTGTTACAGAACGTCTTCCTCCTGCAGCTTTGTCCTCTGTGCCTCCAGCCACGTAGGACAGCTGATCAACAGGAGAGCAGGGCACTTCAGCATCGCAGGACATACAGCATTTCCTGGCATTTCCCAAGGTCCCCCAATTCCCCTCTTCTTGTCTGCTCTCAGCCGCCGCCCCCTCCTTGCCCCACACAGCAGCGGGCAACGCTGTGGTGTCAGTTTCTTCCCACACGGTTCAGCACTCTCCTAGGGACTGTCTTGGTCTCTTTGGTGTAACACACAGGACACCCCGTTAAATTTGAATTGGATATGCTCATTGTATTCATCTATATGTCTGCTGAGATTGACTAAAAATACTACACAGTTTTTCTGTTTGTTCAGATCTAACCCAGTGTTGTGTTTCTGTTTGTGGTCGCATCCTGTGTTCCGTGTTCTCACTAGATTTGACAGCCCCACCTCCAACACCCCTTCCCAGCGGCTCCGATGTCCCCCAGAAACCCCGTGCTTCAGCTTCAGCTCTGGCTGGACCTGCTCTGAGCTCCTTCCCACGGGAGGCCCCTCCCTCGAGTTAGGGTCCCTAATTTTACTCTAACTCCATAGTTAACTGATGAAATGCCCCGTCACTTATTTTTTGGCATAACAGTAATAGTAGGCCGCGCTGCTAATTTTCACTCCTTTCTGTCTTTCCCTATCACCAAGACAAATATCGGACAATGCTTCATCAGAAACAAATCGGTAACAGAGCGTTCTTCCTATGGACCCTCCCTTGGCACCATCGCCTTTCCAGACACAACCTCTTGTTTGGGGGCTACACTTTATTTTGCCACATTTGTTTGCTGCTACTCACCCCACTTTTTGTTTTACGCAACCTTGAAATACCCCCTTTCAGTCCTTCCTTGAGTTTGTTAGGAACAAGACGCTGTGCAATTACAAACTCGCCATCTTTCCTGTATCAGGGTGGTTTCTGTTGTAATGATTTTAGAGCCCAAGTCATAAAATGTGAATTATTTGCTCAGCCCCAGACTTGATGAAGCCATCACAATGGGATCTACGAGCATTTTCGGAGTGCAGAAGGAATAGGCCTGCAGACCTTGGCAAGGTGGTGACTTGTTTTTATGTTTGGGGGTGACAAATGAAGGGACTCCTCCTGTAATGATTTCCCCCAGAGGCTGCGCAGGTTTCAAATGGCTGTTCTGAGCGTCGGGGCCTCTGGCCCCCCCAGGCTGTCTCCATGCCCCAGCCCATAACGGCTCTCAGACCTTCTCAGGTAAAAAGCATGTGCTGATCTGTTCCGTCACAGCACTGCTATAAAATTAAGAGGAAAAAGCCAAGAGAACTAGAGGTCATTTTGAGAACTAGACAATTCAAGGCTTACAACCTGTTTTATGAGTCTCAGAGCTGGGAGAGTTGGCAATCGGGTGCACAGCGAGCACTGTGAAAGCAGAAACCGGAGCACAGCTTTGTCACCCACGGTCCCACTCCGCAGCAGAACTGTCCCAGCAGCGAGGGAACCCTGTCTGCGCAGCACGAACATTCTGAATGACAAGCATGCGTACTGTCCCATCACTCATCCACTGGAGTGGCCACACTCCACTGTTCTCCAAAGTTATCTCACCCTCAAAGGCAGAAAGTAAACTGCCCCCAAGAGAGAGAATTTGCCAAACTACGTTTATGATTTTTTTTTATCTCAGTTATCCCTATAATCTGGGCTAAATGACTTGACGCAGTTAGGTTTTGGCTCATTATGTTTGTAAAAAAACATGCTTAACCAACTTGGGGTGTTTTCAGTAAACATTGCAGGGAGGTGAAGATCACTTGTCAGCAAGAGGATTATTTTAAAATTTCTAACTGATTTAATCAAAGCATCAAGAAACACATTTGTGAGGAAAGCTGAACCAGTTAGAAAGATCCCTAGGTAGTCAATGAATGGCTACATGTCGACATCATTGATACTCAACCAAGTAAATGCAAAGTTAAAATTTGGGGAAAAAAAAACTGCAAAGATGAAAATGAAGGAAGGGCAAACCGTGCCCCAGCATGCCCGTTGTGTTCCGGCTGGCACAGCGAAGTCCCTCTGAGGGCTGTGCCCTGGAGGCCAGGCCCCCACGGCCCTCCTTCCTGGGCCTCTAGTGCCACTGAGGTCCCAGTTTCACTGTTGCCTCCAAAGCTGATGAATGCCACCTCAGACAGTATTTTTTTTGTATGTGGCACTATTTTATCAAATTTGTTATTTTTCCAGAAATTTTACCCATAAATTAAAAATATGCTTAGAGATTTTAAACTTGTAAAAGTGATTATTATGAATGTTAATTAAAGTCAACTGACTTTATACTAAGTCCCATTAGAATAACAGCAGGAAAAATTCTTCACAAATCTGAAAATAGTACAAAGATGCATAAGAGCTAAAGTTCTGACGTGGGAAAGGTTTTTAACTTAAAGGCACCAATTAGGCACCGCCTGCTATTTTCTGCGTCCTCCGTGGTGCTGAAGCTCAGTGAATTTGGAATAGATTTGCCCTGAATTATGGAATTATATAATGTTACAGCTAGACTAATTGCTGAAGCAATACAGTCTAAACCTCTCTTGTAGGAGGTAAACAGGTGAAAACCAAAGTGAATGTGTGATTTGTCCAAAGTCACAACTTGGGGCAGCTGGTTCTGCAGGCCATGACCAGACTCCCTTCACACAGTTGGACAGTGTAGTGATGCTGTCCGGCCCGCACAGCAGCTGTCCCAGCCTTCCTGTGTGGCTTCCCTGACCGTAGATGCTGCAGCAGCTGAACGCAGCACTTCCCCGGCTCCCTTTCAGCCAGGAGTCCACGCTTGGCCCACGGAAGGGAAGGAATGAATGGCTGGACTGTAAATCTTAGTCCAGCCTCAGGGATGCTTGAGCAGAGTTTGATCTTTCTTTATTTTCACTTTTCCAACCAAATTTTAACTTTGTATTTAAATTGTTCAAGCGTTTCACAGAGAATCTGTCTCCAGGCAAAATTCTTAAAAGCTAGTTTTGAGCCAACATACGTTACAACCGTTGCTTGCAATCTATCACTGAATATTTCAGTAGCATCAGTTCACACTTATTTGAGCAATGTTTTACACCCTGAGCTTTAGGTTGATCCAGTCTCAGAAAGACTCTTTAAAGGTACAACGCTGTCTGCTGTGAACTGAATGGACGGGGTGACAGAGAATGAATGTTCGCCTCCAACTCTGGTAGATCACTGTCTTGACATGGTGTCAATTCGAGGTTGATCTTTAGTCAAATTTTTAGAAATATCTGTGTGGTTAAATGAGGGATCCACCGATGTCCCCAAGTGTGCGTTACCTAGTTGTTGAGATTGTAATATAACCTGTAACTTATGGGCTGTAGCTGCAATAAAGAGTGGGAGCTCAGCACAAGAGCTTTGGGGTGCTAGTTAATTAGCAAAATGTTTAGGCTCAGGGATCCTAAGCCCTGTGTCTCCCCTCTGCTCACATAATCACATTCACTTCAACTTCTTTTCTTTCCCTGTGACCAGAACATACCCCATGCATGTGATTGGGGATGTCAGAGCATCACTCCAAGGCCTCTGCCGCTCTTGCTCTGGATGCTCTCTCTTCCAGATCCTCTTAAGGCTAAGTAAACATTATGCTGGCTAACCCTATGGTGCCTTGAAAACCTGAATGACAGTCCAAACTAGAAACCCTCTCTGGTGACCTTGCATGGGGTTCTGCCAAGCAACCCATCTGCATGTGCCTTGGAGGTCAGAGTGAACACCAGGTGATGTGGCCACGGCAAAGCCATCAAAGCTTCTAGTAGGCATGACGGTGGAAATATCTGTTTTTTCTGGAGCAATGCCAGTGTCTTCTATTGTTCAGCCTATAGCATCACAGGTGCGAGCAGCAAGCTACAGCAGAAGGGATTTTCCATTGCAACTAACTCGGGTGTGGTAGGGAGTGGGTAGTTTCTGTGGGCCAACCAAACCCTTCAGTATGCATCTTTCTACTAGGTGGAGGGGAGTATTTTTCTGCCCGTAAGAACCTTGATCACAATAGACTTAGGGTGTTTTTCCTTTGGCACTGAAGGGATTGTGCTGAGCATTTTACTTCAGTTTGGCTTTTAACTTCTCTGTAAATCCCTGATCTGAGTTAAAGCCATTCCATCTGCAGGCTCTAAGGGGCAAGGTTTGTTTCTGCAGGCATTTACCTAAAATTCATGACCTGGGTATGATTCCCTGACATCAGTCAGTCAGATAGCCACTTGAAGAGGAAGGGAAACTCTGGACCTGTGGTAATTCTGCTCCAGTTGCCACTGCCATGAGAGTCTGGGGTAATTTGGGAAGCCCCTTTAGCCTTGTGAACCTTAAAACAAACAGCCAAGGAACTCTGGAACAAGATGTTTTACCAAGAGCTTGCCTTGCTCACACAACAGAGGAAGCTGGGAAACCAGTGCAATACGGTGGTCCCCTCCCACCTTGCTGCCTCTCTCTGACTCTTGTCGACCACCACCCATCACAGCAGCAATACCTGGGCTTCAGTAGTCACCGGAACAATTGGCAAAATACATTTATTGGCCATCTGATCGATACTGAGACACTGAAAGCTGCAGAGAGAAAAAAAATGAAACAAAATTCTTGCTCCCAGGGAGCTATGTATAAGATGAAAAAGCAGTCTCTCTTGATGCAGTTAGGCACTGTCAGAGGCATTCCCAGAAGGGAGAGAGAGATTGGTGTGGAGACGGGTGAGCTGGAGAAAGGGGAACGGGTGGGTCCAGGGAAGGTCAAGGCCCTGAAGGGGAAGGCCTCTGAAAATGCAGAGGCATCATTTGAGAGAAGAGGAGAAAGGGAGAACACTTCCCAGCTGGGAAGAAATGGACTGAAAAAGTTGAGAGGAGATTGGATCAGAGAGGGAACTGCCAGTGAGTAGTTGATCACATGGACAACGCAGCAAAAAATGTGTTCCTTTGGAGAACACAGAGGAGGGGCTTGAACAGAGTCCTAAATCTTGAATTCCATATTGCTCTGTCCTCAGTGGAGAAAGGCAACAAAGCAGCAAGTTTAAGGCTTCTGAGTGTCTCTGTACTCAGGACTCACATTCTATGGCTACCCATACATAAGCACAGGCTGTAAGCCCTCAAATGAAGAACGGGATTACTGGCTATTCCTACCACTTGTGTACATAAGGGCATTTCCATCCATTTGTTCATTTATCTAATAAGCACTAAGTACCCAATAATAATAGTTACTAATTACATGCTTTGTACAATAGCACTTACATGTTTCGGGCTGAATGCATCCATGTTTGTGGCAGATATAATTACCTCCCACTCTTCTCACTCATACAACCCCTTTTGTCCTGGGGGTACAGTGAGTCCAGTTCAGAGGCTCTGTTTCCCAGGCTCCTCTGCAGATGCGGGTGTGGACACAGTTCTGGCCAGGAGTAGCTGGATACAGGACTTCCCGGAAGGCTCCTTAGAAGGGATGCAGACTCGGCCCCTGCCCCTCCTTTCTGCTGCCTGAAACATGTATGCTGTGGTGGGGCCTCTCCTGCTGCATTACATATGGAGGGTAACTTCTAAGCCGTATGGATGGTGGAACAGAAGCCTGGGTCTCTGAAGACAGTGACAGTACAAGGCAGCCACGTCAGGCCTTGGCTGCCTACTGCCTGCCTCCCTTCTTCTTGTTATACAGATAAAAATAAATGCCTACTCATCTTGTTTAAGCCAACCTCAATCCCTGACACATTATCTGATTTAGTCCTCACTACGGTATGGTCTCAATGTATGTTAGAGTGGGAAGAGACCATTATAGACAGATAAGCAAATGACAAGCACCACAAACGTTACTACCTAACAGTTCAGCTCATTTCCAGAGTCCAAGGAAGAAGGAAAAAGTGTTTCTGCACGTCTCCATTGGTCACTTTTCAGTCCATGGTAGTTTGCTTATATGAGCAACTTAAAGCCCTCTTTTTTCTTGTCTCCTTCAGCCAGGTCTTCACCATCTTTTAATCTCTTGTCTCTTCTCCCCACTGAGCTCCACTTCTTTTCTGGCCCCGGCCCTAGTGGACAGTCATCAGTTCTCTCTGGAATGGAGTGAGAGGAGGAAGTAGGTGTTGGGGCCAGTTGGGGTCAAAGTGAGACCAGGTGAAGGACCTCTAAGCAAAGGGACAAATGGCTACACGAAGTACAGGGGGGATAGGAATGGAGAGGGAGCCGTGGGTGAGCTGACCCACTTGCTCAAAGGGGAAGGGTTAACACAGAGGAGGCAGCAGAAATCGGAACAGAAAGGCAAAGGGCTGGAGCGGCGCCCTGAGGTTCTGCATGCAGGAGGACCAGACTGAGGACAGAACACTTCAAAGTAAGCTATTTGTTGACCCTCTTTTAGTACAATTTATTGCATTTTTGGTTAACAGAATATTAGTCCTTTCCTCCATCTTGCCACAGGTCCCCTGTTACCAGTCCAGTCTGTCACGGGCCAGACCCAGGAGGTGTGGGTGTGCACTCCACCTAAGGCAGGAGATGTTCATGCCTTTGAAGTAGTTACTGTTGTTACTCCCATTCATCATATGATAACATGGAGACCCAGGAATTTAAGTAATTTGCCAGAGATTGCAAAGCTGGCCAGAGGCAAAGGGAGAACTCAAACATGGAGCTGCCTCTACTGCTTCCTTTAGCGTCTGATGCTGTGTATGGGACAGCCCACACGAGACCGAGTGGGAAACAGTCCTTGCCTTGGAGGAATTCCCACTCCACCTGGGAGTCTGCCAACAATAACTACGGAGAAAGAATGCTAAGGAAGCACGAGGAAAAAACAACCTAATAGGCAGCAGTTTGTGGTCCCTCGTGGTCTGGGGGGCAAAGTCTCAGGGAAATCACCCTCCACCCCCCTTCTTAACCCATCCGTCAGGGTTTAATTGGAAGCCCATGCTTTCTGACAAGTTTCAAATTTCTTGGCTTATTTACTCCCAACACTGTGACAAGTCACCATTGAGTACTTCATGTGCAAAGCACTGGGCTCCATCTTTTTCCAAGGTGTTGGCAAATGGATCAAGAACAGTCCTGGCCTTCAGGAAGCTTACAATTTGGGAAGAAAAATATAAAAAAATTGTAATGAAGGAGTAAAAATTGTAGCCTAGCAAACTGGCTGAGAATGAATCAAAGCTGAAACACAGGAGGATTACCAGCCTAGTTTGATTTATGACCTTTGGTCTCCATTGTAGGTTGTATCATTCATTTACTCATTACAGATTATTTATTGAGTCTCTATTACAAACCACATACCATGTTAGGTTCTGGCAGTTCAACAAGGAACAAGACACAGCTTTTGCCCTGGTGGGGGTGGGGGGTTCCTATAGACCAGGCAACATCAGGAAGGAGGACGGGGGAGGAGGAGGTGATATCACCCATAAGGGAGTGAAAATCTATTCTTGGGAGGGTGAGAAAAAAATCTTACTGAAGAAATTAAAGTGTTGATAGAAAAAAACAAAATGAATGTAAGAGCTATAAAGTAGCTAGAATCAACAGGACTTGATGGATTGCATAAAACTGGGGAAGGAAAGGAATTTATTTCATGTGGAGATGCAATATTGGGATTTATAAGAAACAGATTATTTGGTCATTCAGATGACCAAAATATATTTTTCATATATATATTTGGTCTTAGTTCATAGTTTCTGACTCTCAGCTCCCCCAACTCTTGAATTTCCTAAGGGTTTAGGATGATCAAGGACCTTTTGCTATGTGAATGAGGTGACTTTTGGAAGCGCCTGTGCATGGGGGTTGGGAGAACTTCCAGGTTGGTGAACAGAGAGATGTGGGGGAGTGGTGAGCCTGGAGAGGGCATGGACGTGCCACACCTCTTCCTAGATACCTTGCCCTATGCATCTCGTTCATCTAGCTGTCCGAGTTATAGCCTTTGTAATAAATTAGTGATTTAGTGGGCAAATAGGTATTCCTATTCTAGCAAATTAACAGAACCCAAGGAGGGGGTCATTAGAACCTCCCACCTACATCTGGTTGGTCAGGGACCTGCATGAGTGCCTGCATGAGCCCCTGGGCTGTGGCCAGCATCTGAAATGTGTATGTGGTGGGGGTGGGGGGTGGAATCCTGTAGACTGAGCCCTTAACATGTGGAGTGGAATGTTATGTATGGGTAGATAGCCTCAGAACTGAGTTGAATTTTTGGACACCCTGCTGGTGTCTGAGAATTGCATCGGAGGAACCCCATACACATGCACTTTGGAATTGTGTCTGGGAGCCCAACTGAGGACGGGAGATAAAGGAAACCATCAGGGATGACATGCAGTCTGTTGATGACACCAGGGTGACTGAATTCATGAAAGGAAGTCCAAACACTAAAGGGTAACCAGTTTTTGAGCTACCAAATGATTCCAGTTTTGAACTGTGGCTGGATTCAGAGATGTGGAACTCAAGAGGAAGAGATCTGAACTGGAGAGAGATTTGGGAATCATCTAAATGCATGGTACAGAGACAGCCAGAAGAGTTGATAGAGCGCCCAGGGAGAGAACAGAGTGAGTAGAGATCTAAGGCCAAAATCCTAAGAACAAAATGTGAGGATGTTTGGTGTGGTTATTAAACAGCATTCTGAATCTGAAAGGTACCATCAGTTTTCAGATTCCGGGCCCATCTGTGTGACCTCAGAGACTCAGGAAGTTTGCTAGGCTCCGCCTTTTGGGAGAGTTGCTATGTAGTGTTCACTGCCACACCTCGGTGTCTCCCTGCATAGGGGCCTCTAGTGGGGACGGCCCTAATTGTTGGCATGACTTCTAGGTGACCAGTGCGTGGTGCTCACCTATGAGGAAGTGACACAGAGGTGCCTAAAAGCATACCGAGTACCCTTTGAGCAACAGGAGACACTGTGATGGGGTAAGGCCATTGGAGAGCCAGTGTCTAAGGGGCCACTTGATGAGTACAGGACCAACAGGTGCTGACCCAACAGGGGATCCACCTGTCGCTTTCAGCGACTCAACTGCATTTCCTCTGGGAGGAGGTATAATGGTGCAGTGGTTAAGGCCCAGGTTCTAGGCAAACTGAAAATGTTTGTCCTAGCTCTTGCACATCAGCTATTTGACCTCTAGCAAGTTATTTAATTTCTCTGAGCTTTAGATTGTTCATCTATAAAATGGAGAAAATAATAGCATCCCAAATCATAGAGAAGATGAAGTTTAAGTGAGAGGATCCAAATAAACCCCAGTGCCTGGCAGAGAGGAAGCATTCTGTTAGCTACAGACGCAGCGTGCCAGCTGTAGCCGCTCCTCCTCAGCTGTCCTACACTGCCAGCTGTACCATAACGGAGGTCCGTTTCTCCCTTGCAGGGAGCACGGTGTTAAGCTTCGTCATGAGAGAGTTATTACAGGAGAAGGGATTTCTTGCCCCGAATCCAGTGCGATGCTATTTCTGCCTCTTGCTCCTGCTGCACAGCTCTCAGTGGCACGTGTTAGGGTATCCAATGGTTCTCTCCCCAGCAGTATGGCCAGGGCGCATAGTTTCCCATCAAGCTTGTAGCCTGGACGACCGCTTAACATGGCCCTCCTGACATGGACAGAGCATCCCAGACCCCACAGCACCTGCCTTACAACTTGGTTTCTGATGCCCCGACTCACTCCTTGCACTCGCCACCACCCCAGCCTGCCTACACTCCCCCGGCTCCAAACTGCCCTCTCGATGAGCAGGACCCCAATACCCCAACTTCCTCTGCAAGCCTGCTGCCTGCGCATGTCAGTACACCCACCACAGGGTAGCTTCTGCTGACACAGCAAATGCAGACTAGCTCTAGTCCGGGCAACACAGGAACATACGTCTCTGCTGTCCCATGGACTTCTCCGGTGAGCTCTGCATTTAACATTTTACTCTTCTTCCACCCTGGTGCTTGGTGCTCTTTTCAGTCATCCACAGTGCGTGCCGGTATTCACTCCATAAGTCATCACTGTGCAGATAGTTACTCTTCTAAAGTTGCTTGGCAACAATTATTCAACATTCAGCTCTTACTAGTTTTTGCAGTGAGATGATTTGGAACCCTGAAAAGGGTGTACTATTTCAGATACCTAGCATTGAACTCTCTTATTTCTTTGCTAAAATAGCACAAATTCATCTTAAATTTGTATAACAGTAAGACATTTATTTAAGCCCGTAATTGCCAACTGAGCCCAGCATTTCTGTATATTTCTGTCAGACTTAGATACATGCAGAACACAAAATTAGCAGAAAGAAGTACATTTTTGTTTCAAATTCACTCATCTTCGGGGTCAAGATGCATATCTTGATCAAATAAATTCTGAAAAGGAAAGGATGAAATATAGTTAGACTAGATAAACTTCTTCAAATTCAGTAATTTTGTGTGAATCTAATAGACATTACCACGGTCCTCTGGTCTTTCCTTTAGCAGGTATCTTACCAAGAAGCTAGAGGCCAGAGGGAAAGGCAAGCCACTCAGTGCTGTGCACTGCAAACCAATTTTCTTTCAAACGTATCAGCATAAAATGGTGCCAAGGTCTAGAAAGAAAAAAGTGTTACATGGCGTTATAAACATAAAGCAACAAGTGCAATCACTAATGCAACCATTCTCTTTATTTTCCCTCTCAAACAGGTGTGTTCTTATGTCACATACTGAACGAGTTCACGAAATGTTATGAGTAGATAGAAATTGTGGAGGATTGGATTGTGCTAAAAGGAGCTAATTATGCTAAATGAAAAAGGAAAGCTGTGGTTCATCCTTAATTGGAGTAAAATAATTATTTGCTTACTTTAGTGGACACTCAGTATTGTAATTTTAAAAATCCAACATCATACTCAATAAATACTCTTCTTTAATAAGACTCAATATGCCGTGGAGGGGGAGGGTTGTCAAGAATAACAATAAACGTCCATGTAAATGCCACCCAGTCAAAGTATAAAACACTGCCACCCAGCCCCCCAGAAGACCCCCAAGTGCCCATTCCCCATCACAACCTTATTCACTCCCCAGGGGGTAACCATCCTCTTAATTTTTGTGACTGTTGTTTCCTTGGTTTTCTTTATGGTTTTACCCCTAATATCTGCATCCCTTACAATATGGTTTGGTTTTGCATATTTTTTGAACTTTGTACAAATGGATTCATACTATATTTGCATTTGGCTTCTTTCTTTCGATCGGTATTGTAGTTATGAAAAGCCACAGTTCATTCAGTTTTACTGCTACAGGACTTACCATAACTTTTTATCTGTTCTGTGTTCCGGGTTTGGAGCTGCTAAAGTAATTTTTATATGAGCATTCTTGCATCTTAATTCTCCACAAGTACACAAGATCATCTAGTGTACATATGTAGGATTAATTTTGTGGGCTGTGAATATTAATAACAATAATGGAAATAACAATGATAACATGTACTTTATAGTGTTTATTGAGTTCCAGGTATGGCTCTGAGCACTTCACATGGACTAACTCATTTAATCCTCACAAAAATTGCTTCTTGGGAAGGGGGGAGTGGATTAAATCTTTTTTTTTTTTTAATCTATAAAGTGACATGCTCAAGGTCATAGAATTAAAAAGATGATATTCAAATCTATGTCCAGCAGGTCCATGAATAACTGTTTCATTCAGTGTTGTTTTGTCCCTAAGAAACTTAACTTTTATTTTTATTGATTAGCCTATGATAAAGTTGGTTTCATTACACTTTGTTTTGCGTAGTCACAGAACCTATTAGTCATGTTAAGTAATCTGTAGTTGGCAGAATTTGTACTCAATTACCACATCATAATGCAATAGTATTTACAGAATATAAACATCTTCAAATATATCAGAGAATGTCAGACTATTTTCCCAAAAGATTGTACCAATGTATACTCCCACTAGCAGGATAGAGAGTTTGCATTACTTCCTATCTTTGTCAACACTTGTTATTGTCACCTTATTTTAGTCAATCTGGATGTTGTGCAGTGTGGTCTCATTGTGATTTATATTTGTGTTTCTCTTTTGAAAATGAGACAAAGCATTTTTTAATGTTTACAGACCAAGTGGATTTCCTTATTTGTGAATTTCTTGTTGAACTGGACTTTACATCTTACTCACTGACATACAGGAGTTCTTCAGATGTTCGGAATACAGTTAGCCCTTCATATCTGTGTGTTCCGGATCTGCAGATTCAACCAACTGCAGATCAAAACATCTGGGGAAGAAAGTTATGTTGTTCCTAACGTGTACTGTGTGGTTAGGCCTACAGTGGTTGTGTCTGTACTGAACATGTACACTTTTTTTTCTTGTCATTCTTTAAACAATATAAACGCTTATATAATATATATTAGGTATTATAATCTAGAGATTTAATATGAGATGTGTTTAGATTATATGCAAATACTATGCAATTTTACGTAAGGGACTTGAGCATCCATGGATTTGGGTATCCACAGGGGCTTCTGGAATCAATTCCCACAGATACTGAGGGATGGCTGTTAACTTAGGGCTTTGCGTCTGTGTTACTAAGTGAAACTGGCCTGTAATTTTCCCTTCACATATTATCATCTGGTATCAGGTATTTGCTGGTCTCGTTAGGGAGTATCCTTTTTCTATTCACTGGAAGGGCTTACATTTGGAATTACTTATTTCTTGAATATTTGGCAGTACTCACCAAAGAAGTTGTTTTGCCTGGAATTTTCTTTCCAGGAGTATTGATTCAATTAGTTTAATGGCTATAGAACCATTCTTTTGTGTATTTTGGTAAGTTTCTAAAAATGAGTCCATTTCTTGTTCATGTTACAAATCCACCGGCTCTTGGCTGCTCGTGGTATCACATCTCTCGCAGGAACATAGCAGGGAACACCTGCCCTTTTCCACTCCTCCTTTCCTTAGTTAACTTGGCCAGGTGTCTGTCACTGTGAAGACTTTTTCCAAGAATAAACTTTTGATTTCTTTTATTACTTTCTGTTCTAATCTTTATTTCCTTTAAGATTATTTTGTGCTGTTCTTCTATTAAGATAGATGCTTTTCTTATTATTATGAAGGCTTTCTGCTAGACACATTTCAGGCTATCAATTTCTTCCAACTACTGTTTTGGCTACAGTCCATTAATTTTATTATTTCACTAGTGTTCAGCATTTCTTGATCGATTCACGGGTTACTTGTATTTTTTGACTGACCCATGTGTTATTTAGAACTGTGTTACCTTCCTAAAATATGGGGCTGCTTAATCACTCACTTCCACAGTAACAATCTAGAGAGACCCTCCCAGTGAACCGAACCTTTCATTACATAGAGTTACTTCCTTTGGCTCTAACGATGTTTCTGCCTTAACAATTTTTTGTAGTTATTAATATACCTAAGTCAGCTGGCTTTTGGTTGGTGTAACTTTTGCCATTTCACTTTCAGACTTGTTGTGTTTTATGCTTTGTGTTGTATGCTTTACAACAGCATACAATTGCTTTCATTTTTCAACCACTTTCACAATTTGCCTTTAACTGGATAACTCAGTTCCTTTAAGTTGTAATTTGTGACATAATTGGGTTATATCTATTACTTCATTTTTTAATTTATCCTTCCCCCTTTATGTATCTTTTTCTCTTATTTTATCACACTTATTTTTTTCCTATTTCATTTTTTCCCTCTACTAGCTTGGAACATATAGTCACTTTTATATAAAACCATTTTAGTGCTTGTTATATAGAAATGAGTTATACACTAGAAATCGCATTTACATGAAATCAGTTTCTTCATTCTCAGACTGTCCACACTTAGAGCAGTTACTCCAATCACTGCCTTACAAACTTACATAATTCTTGTTTATTTTAAAATCTCTCACTTGTTTAAGCCCATGAAACATAATTACTGTTCTATATAGTAAATGTCCCTTCAGATGAATCGATATGTACAAGCATCTTGGTTCTTTCTTTCATCACGTTCCACTAAATCCAGCACATCCTTTGGAATTTCCTTCAGTAGGAACCTGCAGGTGGCAACCTGCTCATATTTGTTGCCTGAAAATGTCTTTAGTCCCCTGTCATTCTTGAAATATATTTGGTAAGTACAGAACTTGAAGTTGGAAGCCATTTTCTTCTCACGTATCAGAGATAGCCATTCAGCTGGCTGTTGAGAAGTCAGCTAAAGAAAAGTGAGCTGAGGTTGCTTTTGAAGGTTAGATGTGGCTTTTGTTTTGGCTGCTTTTTCAAGTTTTTGTCTTTAGCATTCTACTGTTTTGCATAGATTCTGCTTGGGATAAATGTGTAGATTGGTATTTTTTACTGATTTGAAAAATTCTCAGTAATTACTTCAAATATTGCTTCTGCCCCATTACCTGCCCCATTAGAAACTACTGTTGGGTATACATTAGACTCTTCTGCTTCATCCTCTACTCTTTCATATTTTTCAGGCCCCTTTTCTATGCTACATCCATTCTGGATAATTCCTCCTGTCCCGGTTTTCAGCCACTAATGCCCTTTAATTCTCAGGCCACCCCTCTTCTGTTAAACCCGCCCACTGAGTCAGTCATTTATGTCCATTTCTAGAACTTCTCTTTGGTTGTTTTTTCATAATGCTTTGTTTCCTGTAGATATCTTCAAACTTGACTTCTATATTTAAAGAAAACAATTGTTTTATTTTATGTATGTGCTAATTCTAAAGTCATTTTCTGCTGGTCTTTGCTGCCTTTCATTTATGATGCCAGTCAGAGTTTATTCATCCATGTCCTGGGGAGATTACTGGTGACCCTAGCATCCTCTAAAGCTTGTTCACATGGCTGGCAGCTGGGTAAGTTTCCCAAGTGCAGGTGTAAGTGTACAAGCCTCTGAGGTTTAGTCCCCCTATTTTGCATAATGTCACCACCCACATTCTTTTGAGAAAATCAAAAAACAGGGCCAGTACATGTTTGAAGAATTGGAAAATGGATAGAATTCTTGATTCTATCCATTTCGAAGGAACTGCGAACTCATACTGCAAAAGGGCATGAGCACCAGGGGTGGTGGAGAACTGTGGCCATTTGGCAAAGCACCAACCTCATGGAGTTGCTGGAAATGCTGAATAATGAGGAGACTTCTAGGGAAATGGTGAGATCTAGGCTGAATTACAGAATTCTGAACTGGTGAACTGGGTATATGTTAATAGCATGCACTCACTGAAAAGGGAAGAAGAGTAGGTTTGATTTTAAATGAACTAGAAAATCCAAACAGAATTTCAAACAGAGATCTGAAGTTCAGAAGTAAGATTTTGGTTCGTATGACAGATTGAAGAGTACAGCTAATACTTGGAGCAATGGATGTGTCAAGTAAGATTCCTAGAGATGAAATCCCAGAGAATATCATTATTTTTTAAAAACAGGAAATAGAAAAATTATAACCTAAAGGAGAGTTAGGCAGTACACAAACCAAGATGGAGTGGTTTAAAAGCAGTAAAGAGGAGTTAATAGTATCAAACCTCACAGGAACAAACACAAATCAATTTTTAAAGAGCTGACATACGCTATATACCTTAAACACATACAGTGATGTGTCAGTTATTTCTCAATAAAACTGGGCGTGAAAAAAGCCTGATATAAATGCAGTTGCCCCTGAAAAATGATCACTTCAAAGATCTCAAGGTAACATGAAATAAAAATATAAGGTGTTTTAGTTTGTAATTTTTTTAAATTCATAAATATTTTAGGATGTGAATGGAATTACCATTTGATTTTTTCACTTTAATAAATGAAAAGTATAAGAAAAATTTATAAAAATGTTTTTTTAATCTTCCCAACCATTAGTCAATAAACAAGATTCTCAAGATAAGTACAGTTATTTTAAGGGGTCATCAGTTATTAACAAATACTGTAGAAATGTATTATATTTTGTATAACCTATTATACAAATGATAGAGTAATACTGAACTCGAAAGCTTTTTAACCTTTCATTATAAATAAACAATGACTCAGAGAGAAGGGACATTTAAAAGCATAATCACATGTATTATGAAAGTAGAAATGATGAAACTTTCAGGATGATAGTGTAATTAAATAATAATCTTTTGGAAATTTCATATCTATATTACCATGATATACTTATCTGATGACGCTAAAAACACAAGACTAATGCTTGAACAAGGATATCATTAAAAACAAATTTATATATAAAAATATTTTGGCAAAATTCCACAAGTTTGTCTTGTTTGGAGATATTCTTCCTCGTTTAGTCCAAAAATCAAATCCCATCCAGCAAGTACTGTTACTTACCTCAATAATGTAAAGTTCCATCCACTGGTGGACCTCATCCATACGTTTCAGAGAGCATTCATTAACAACCCCAAATAACAAAATGTAATTCATTAACACCGGGCACTCTCAAAGCCTAAGAGCTGAAGAAATAAATTTAAAAACCAATGACAGTTAAAATAAGGGGTTCTGAACTTTAACTGCTTTGTGAAGCTTTATTGTACAGACTAAAATTCTGGTTTTCTAGAATCAGTGATACTAAATTGCCTATTGGGTTTAGTGGCCTCTTGCATCAGCTCCTGCAGCTGTCCTATTTGTTCATCACGGAAGTCATTAAGTTTTTCTTCTGGTAGGGCGATCCCAAAGCATGCTTTTCCGGTTGAGTTTTGTCTGTTTTCCTTAGTTTGTTGCCACAGCACTGCTGCATACGCCTAGTAAAAAGAGAAAAATGAAGATTACAGATATAAAATTAAATTAAGGTCTGTATTCACTCATTTAATGTTGGAGGACTTGAACAGTTCTAATTCCAAGTACCTATTTTTCTCCATTATGAGTCTCCTGCCTTTGACGAAACAGATACAAACGATACTATAGCCATGTCTTTACTAGTTAGTGATAATTTCAGTTATTTAAATTTTTTTTTGCATTTTAATAGACTTTTAGAAAAGATCTTAACCTGGAAAGCTGGGCAGGGGCATGAGAGTGGTCCACGGGTGGGCTTCAGAAGTTTGTGTGAGGCAACCAGAAATCAGATGCGAATTGTATGCACACAAGCAGGGCGCTGTTCTGGGGCTGTGGATGCTGTGAGATTTTAAAAGTGGTTACCAGGATTCTGATAGGTTTAAAAGTGGGTCTCAAAATTTACTAAGTTCATCTGTGCCTTCGATTTAAAAACTAATTTAAATCGTACTAGAGGAAAAAAGAAACTTTTCCAACATTAAGCCTTCATATTTAACAACCATTTTGTCAGGGAAAAATTCTAGCCCTGGCTGGGTGGCGCAGCTGGTTGGAGCATCGACACCGAAAGGCTGTGGGTTTGATTCCTGGTCAGGGTGCGTGCGGGAGGCAACTGACTGATGTTCTCTCACATCGACGTTTTTTTCTCTTTTCCTCTCCCCCTCCCTCTCTCTAAAATCAATACACATATCCTTGGGTAAGGATTTTTAAAAATTCCATACTTTTCATTCTGTAATTTTTCTCTCATTCTGTCAGCATCTTCAGTCTAATATTCCAACTTATCATTGTCTTACACAAGTGACACTTTTTTGAAGCAGATTCTCACTCAAAAATTAGTCTTTCAATCAGGCAGAAAATACTAATGTATTTCAATTCATGAAGTTAAAAGACTTTATGGTTAAGTGAATGAGTGCGTTAACGCTAGATGATGTTATTATTCTATGTGGGTTAAGATAATTAAATTTGCTTAAAACTGCCAGCATCACCAAAACTTTAGTTCGACAGTCCAAACCTTTACTTGTACTATAAATAATATTTTCATGTTTTACAGACATCCATTTGATATAAAACCAAAAAAAAAAACACCTCAAATAAAAACCCTGCTCACACCTTAAGCTTTATGCATCCCACTTCTAAATGCATGCCCCAGAGGTTTCTCAGCCTTGGCACTATTAACAAATTGGACACTTTGGATAACACTTTGTGGTGGGGTGAGAATCTGTTCTTGCATTATGGGATGTTTAATAGCATCTCTGGGCTTGTCTCTATCCACTAGATGCCTGTGGCATCCATCCCCCTCAGTCTTGATAATCAAAGATGTCTCCAAACATTGCCAAGTGATCCTTGTCAGCCAAAACTGTCCTGAGCTGAAAACTATTGTCCTAAAGAAACTTTCAAGCATGTAAACAAGTAGCATGCACAAGAATGTTCATTGTGGCATTGCTTGTTAAAGCAAAACATTGAAAACTGTCTAGTTTCAATTGGAGAAAGGATCATTACACTGGGGTTTAATCAGATACTTCATTATAATCCATTAATAGTCAATGAACTAAATGTGGACAGGGATGAAGCTCCAAAGCAAACAGAATCCAAAAAGCAGGTTTTACCAAAGTTATTCATTTGTAGAAATGGGAAAACCAATACTTACATTCATATGGAATTCTGAGAGGCCCTAAATAGCCAAAACAACCTTGAAAAAGGACAAAGTTGGAGCATGCACAGTGCCTACTTTCAAAACTTCCCACAAAAACACTGTAAGTAATCAAACAGTGTGGTGCCGGCTTTAGGAGAAACACACAGACGAATGGAGAGTCCAGAAATGAACCCTTACACATGGACCAGCTGATGTTCCACAAGGATGTCAGGCCGGCTTGATGAGGTAAGAAGAGCCCCCAACAGACAGGGCTGGGACAGGGCGTTTGCAGGTGCACAGAGTGAAGCTGAGGCCCTCCCTCCCATGACAGACAAGAATTAACACTGAATGGATGCAAGACCTAAAACCGTAAAATACCTTAAAGAAAAGAAGAGTAAATCTTGAGGACCTTGGATTTAACAATCGATTCTTAGATATGACACTAAAAGCTGAAGCGGCAAAAGAAAAAGCTAAACCGGGATTCTTCAAAATTTAAAAACTTTTGTGTAACAGAGGACACTATTAATAAAGTGAAAAGACAAACTACAGAATAGGAAAAACACATGCAAACTATGTATCTGACAAGGGTTTTGATAGCCAGAATATATAAAGAACGCCTACAACTCAGCGACAAACAGACAAACAGCCCAGTTTTAAGGTGGGCAGACACTTGAGCGGGCATCGCTCCAAGGAAGGTGTGCAAATGGCCAAGAAGCACAGGAGAAGACAGCGGGCATCACTAGTCATCAGGGAGACGCAAATCAGAACCACAACGAGATACCACTCCATACCCACGGGGGTGGCTCTAGTAATAACAAAGACAGTGAAAGGAAAATACCCAGTGTTGGCGAGAACTGAAGAAGCGGGACCCTCACGTCGATGCACTGCTGCTGGGAGGTAAAGTGGTATACAGCCGATGTGCAACACAAGTCTGGCAGCTCCTCAGAAAGTTCAAGAATTACCGTATGATTGAGCCAGCAATTTCATCACAGGTATACACCCAAAATAAAGGAAAGGAGGAACTCAAACAGATAGCTGGGCACCGTGTTCCCAGCAGCACTATTCACAACAGCCAATTACGTGGAAACTCCCGGTGTCCATCAACGGACGAGTGGATAAGCAAGATGTGGTAGGGATACACGGTGTTAAAATTATTCACCCCTAAAAAGGAATGAAGTCCTGATACATTCTACAGATGGATAAAAATTAAAAACATTATGTGAAGGGAAATAAGCCAGACACATAAGAACAATACCGTAGGATTCCACTTACATAAAATACACAGAATAGGCAAGTTTATAGACAGTTACCGGGGGCTGGGGAAATGACTTACTGCTTAATGAGCACAGAGTCTGTTTGGTGAGAAGAGTTTTGGGTACAAATTCTGGACAGAATATAAACAATCCCGAGGCACTAAAGAACCAGAGTCAAACAAAGAGTAGAAGGGAGCTGACTCCTCAGAGAAAGGCAGGGAGCACTGGGCTAGACCCCGCCGTTACGGCTTTGTGTGTGAGGAAGATTTCAGCTGGTGCTGGGTGGTGGCTGAGGAGTCGGAGGACAGTGTGGGGAAACCACAGCAGCTGGAAAATGAGAAGTGGAAGTTTCAGGGGAAAAAAGCTACAGAAGGGGAACCCTAAATTCTGCAAATAAAATCCACCAAAATCTCTGGCTAACCACTCACCTGGGCGTGGCTCAGGACAGACTTAGGCAGCCCTGCTGAGGGAAAAATAACTGAGTAGATATTTCAGCTACTTCTTGTCAAAGGGAGCACAGAGTTTGGAATCTAAATTCTGCCAAGCTAACAGCTTAATAAAACAAAAGAAAATCAATGCATTTTGGAAAAACATAGTGGAATAATGTCTCTACAATGTAGTATCTATCATTCACAGTGTCAGGGGGGAAAATCCATAATTACTAGAAACATGAAGAAATAGTAAATGTGACACATAATCAAGAGAAAAGGCAATGCATTAAAATCAGCAAAACACAGGATGATGAATGTTAACTTATTCCAGTAATCATTTCATAATATATCCATACATAAAATCATTACTTCATACACCTAAAACTAATGCATTGTCATATGTCATTTATATCTCAATTTTTAACAATCTAATGAATCAAACCACATTGTTTTGATGAAATGCAAAAAAGAAAACCTTTTTTTTTTTTGAGAAATGATCAATGAATATTTTGGGTGGAAAGACTCACAAAAAGAAAACAGAACAGCCCTCCCATTGCCTCTTCCTCGGCCCCGTGTACTTTCAACATCACTCTAATGGCAAGATACTCAGGACTGTAATTTGGGGGTGTCCACAAACGGGCCCTGGCAGCAATGAAATTCGAAGTTTCCGACTAGGTACCTGCCATGGAGATGTACCTAGAGGGAGAAAGAGGCTTAGATAGAAGAATGCAGCACATGGGCTACAGCATCCTCTGGTTTTAAGCTTTGATCACGCTAGCCTCGAAGAATCAAGTTGCCCCAGAATTCTCCTGAAGTTAGAAGACTTATGACTGATCTCTTGAACCAAAAAGAATGCAGTGCTTCCTCAGGTTAAGTAGCCGCTTCAGGTAGTGGAAAGCCATCAAAGACAGGGGCTTTGAGTGTGGTGAGAGCGGGGACAGCGGCCTGAATGGTGTGCCCTAAAGGTATCAAGCCCTAATAACTCCTGTAACCTGTGAATGTCACCTTGTATGTTAAAGGATTTGCAGGTGTATTTAAGGATCTTGTGATGGGGAGATTATTCTGGTGTGCAATAAATACCATCACAATGTTCATATAGGAGAGGTCGGGGGAAATGAGACCCGCCAGAGGAGAAGAGGAGGTGAAGACGGAGACAAAGTTTGGAACGCTGCAGCCACACGTCAAGGGTGCCTGCACCCACCAGAAACTGGAAGAACAAGGCGCAGGCTCTCGCCAAGAGCCTCCCACACTCTGACCTGCACTTCTGGCCTTGACGTCAGAGACTAAGTTTCTGTTGTTTTGAGCTACCAAGTTGCTAATTTGTTGCAGCATTTCCAGAAAACTAAAGGAATACAATTTCGGAAATACAATATTAAAAAAGTCTTCTAATAGGAAAAACTAAATTTCATGCTGTAGTAACAACTTACATTGTTACCAAAAGGAAAATTAAGTGTGGCTTACTAATTGTTTCTCACTAAAATTTTTGAAAAGGCAGAGGGCCTATAGTACCGATTTACAAGTAACAGAAGAACTGGAAATATTTGGGAGACTGGTTCTGCCTTCACTGTACTTTCAAATTCTCTATTTATATATTGAACTTGTTTATAGTCTGAATCCAATTGATACCAGTAAATTGCTGTTAACAAAATAGATAAAGTCATATTCTAACAGATTCTAATGTATGTAAAAGGTAAGAATAGTTTATTAAAATTATCTCTATAGAAAAGTATTAGCAAACTGACTTTTCTATGGCACAGGCTTTTATTTTTTTTAAATATTTTATTGATTATGCTATTACAGCTGTCCCATTACCTCCACTCCATACCCCTCTACCCTGCACACCCTCCCCCACCCACATTCCCCCCTCTAGTTCATGTCCATGTGTCATAAGTTCTTTAGCTTCTACATTTCCCCTACTATTCTTGCCCTACCCCTGTCTATTTTTTACCTACCATCTATGCTACTTATTCTCCATACCTTTCCCCCCTC
>CM052549.1:24980337-25003524 GCA_028533065.1 Trachops cirrhosus
AAAAGATCCCTTCAGGAAAGCTGCCTGAACAAGAAAATCTATACATACTTTTTAAGAGCAAGACATAAATTTTTATATTAGGCCACTGACACTTTGGGACTATTTGTTACAGCAGTTGGCATCAATTATATGAATAATATAGACCTAGAATCTAAGGAACCTAGAACATAAGCATGTTATTTTGCTATAAAATGAAGAACTTCTTTGAAGAAAAATGACTTCTTTATATTATGTTCTGTTCAATTAGACTCTCAGCAAATATAGTTTCTTTATATTAAGTCGGTAACAAAGACATTACGAACACACATATAGCCTGTTTACATATGTGTATGTAGATGTATTTCAATAAGTTATTTAGAGCAGTGCGTGTTGGCCACCCCCCTACAAATCATTAGGTAAATGGAATTACATATACTCAAATGTCATTTTGCTAGAATACATCTATCTTTTTAAAAAATATTTATTTGTAGAGAGAGGGAGAAGAAGAGGGAGAGAAACAGTGTGAGAGAGAAATATCACTCGGCTGAAAGGCAACCAGTGACATGGCCTGCAACCCAGGCATGTGCCCTGACTGGGAATCGAACCAGTGACCTTTTGGTTTGCAGGCCGGTGCCCAACCCACTGAGCCACACCAGCCGGGGCAGAATACATCTATCTTATAAAGAGAATTACACCTGAGTCAAAGAGTTTTAGCATTAACATCTGGGAGCAGTAACTGTGAAAATAACTATGGATTACTTTCAAGGGAAAAAATGAAGAGTAACACAGTCAACAGAAATCTATTCAAAGTGTATTCAACACCGTGCAGTTATTCTCCTGAATTACAATGCTGCAGATGAGACTCTATGACAAGACAATAGAGCTGAATAAAAAGAGAATCATTTGAAACAATGATCATTTGAAACAATGGGAAGGCACAGTAACAAAATGGAAAAACATGCAATTGTTCAGTTTACCTGGAAAAAGCAAAGCCCTAAACCTGAATTCACCTTGAATACATATTTTTAAACAAAAAATTAACAAGTTTCAAAAAATGAGCTAAAATATATACAGCCAAAAAAGAATTCAGGAGGCAGCATCTCAAAAATTGTCAGAAAGACATAAAATATTAACTTCCCTGAGCATGTTACCATATCCCATACTTAAAAGTATTATTTCTTTTCCTCTCTGTAGCATCAAAATGCCTGTTACTAAATTTTGCAATTTACCACTCTTGTTTAGAGATTTAGCATTTACCATTATTTATATACATCCAATTTTCTAATATATAGCCCATAAATGCTGGAGTAAGTAAAATTAACATAGAAATATATTTCCCTGGTTGATCTAGCTCAGTGGATTGAGCATGGGCTGCGAATCAAAGGGTTGCACGTTTGATTCCCAGTCAGGGCACACGGCCTGGGTTGTGGGCCAGGTCCCCAGTAGGGGGCATGCAAGAGGTAACCACACATTGATGTTTCCCTCCCTCTCTTTCTCCTTCACTTCCCCTCTCCCTAAAAATGGATAAATAAATCTTTAAAAAACATAGAAATATATTATATACTATGTATATATGTAACATATAATATGTATATTATATATGTAATATTGTATATTGTAAAATAAAATATATTATAGCCTAAAAGCATAAGGTACATGTTTTCTTTAAAAGGATTATACATACCCACTCAACTCCCCCAACAAAAAATGCATCATTTACTGTTACATTTGAATAATATATGGTAGCATACATTGTCCAAGTGTTGCTTTATACAGAATCTATTAACTGTCAGAATGCCCAAAGGCATACACATTCCTCACTTTATAACAAACAATATTTATAAAGTTTCATGAATCAAATTTTGAATTACAGTAAATAAACAAAATGAATGGGTTTATTCCTAAAAAGTTTGTTAATGTTTAAACTTCCCTTTGGAAATAATCAGTCCTAATTAATCACAGTTTAAATTCATATTTCATAGACTAGGTTCCTTAAAATAATCTTGGTCTATATTATTTTCTAATTGTTTCTTTCTAGCATTACAGTACATGTATCTTCCCATTTCAAAGAATTACTCATAAATATAGGGAAACTGGGAAGGTGTTCATAAGATGAAAAGGTTTTTCTTAAAGACAAAAGAGTGGAAGTATTCAAAAAGTCTACATTCCAAGAGAATATAAATGTTGGCCTCCTAGAACTACTCTCCCAATTAACCAAAAGAAAAATTCTAAGACAAGTAATCTAGCAATGGCTTGGATTTCTACACAGATTCCCAGGTTCTCACTAACTGGGTGTAGGAACCAGTATACATCCAGTCTTGTTATCAGGAAATGAAAGGGAACTGCCTTAACAAGGATGCCGTGCACAAAGGAGCAGTAACTTGAGCAAGCTTGAAGACTATAGAAAAGATTCCATTTAGGGCTGTGCTCTGTCTCAGCCCTAATGGAAGTGGTTGCTCCTTGTATCTGTTATTCCTGTTCATTAGAGTTCTATCCACTTCTTCCCAGCCAATGTCTTGCTATTCCAATTTCATGTTATACGTACCAATTCTTTATATTAAATGTTCCTATTCAAATTACTGTGTGGCTTTCCCCTCCTGATTGGACTCAGTCATGTAAAAAGTATTTTAAAGATAATGACATAGACAATATTAAAAGACATTTTTAGCGAACAGCAAATTTAATTGAGTTTCATCTCAAAAGTTGAAAAAGAACTAATGAAATTAGTTACCTAGAATCAGAATTACATGTGTAATAAATAAAATTTAAACAACTTTTACAGGTTTTGAGCTTGTAACTTTGGCCAATGATAAAACAGACTGGATTCTTGCACACAAAAGAAAATTCAGATGGAGAGATGTTAAAAAATATTTCAATTATGGAAATTTTGTTATAAAGGTATGAGAAAAATGATATTTTTACAGAAAGTGAAAGATCTTCAATCAAGTCATCCAACAGTTGCCCATTAAATACCTTTCCAATATCTTATTTTTCAATATATTGTTCTGAACTTCTATTTTCATAACTTAATTTTCCTTAAGTGGTGATACTCCCAACACTTCACAGATACAAGTGCCTTATATCATAACTGTAGTTTTCTTACTCTTCTATATCCTGAAGTTTCTTGAGGCCCCAAATCATATGTTTCCAAAGGCAAGGAAACAAAAGAAAAAAATGAACAAATGGAACTGCATCAAAGTAAAAAGATTTTGCACAGCAAAGGAAACTATCCACAAAACAAAAAAGAAAACCTATTGAATGAGAGAAAATATTTGCCAATAATATACCTGATAAGCGGTTAATATCCAAAATATATAAGTAACTCATGTAACTTAACACCAAAAACAATACAATTAAAAAATGGGCGGAGGATCAAAAAAGACATACAGATGGCCAAGAGACATATGAAAAGATGCTCAACATCACCAACCATCAGGGAAATGCAAATTAAAACCACAATGAGTTATCACCTCACATCTCTCAGAATGGCTGTCATCAATAAATCAACAGAAAAGTACTGCCAAGGATGTGGAAAAAAAGGAATCATGTGCATTGTTGGTGGTATTGTAAATTGGTACAGCCACTACGGAAAACAGTAAGGAGGGTCATCAAAAATGTAAATATAGAACTAACATATGACCCAGAAATTCCACTTCTGGGTATTTATCCAAAGAAATCAAAAACACTAACTTGAAAAGATGTGTGTACCACATTAAGTGCAGCATTATTTACAATAGCCAAGATATGGAAGTAACTTAGGTGTCCACTGAGTGATAAATAAAGAAGAGATGGTATCCATATACAATGGAATATTACTCTGCCATAAAAATAGACTGAAATCTTGCCATTTGCAACAACACAGATCAACCCAGAGGGTATTATGCTAAGTGAAACAAGTTAGAGAAAGACAAATATCGTATGATTTCACTTATATGTGGAATCCAAAGGATGAAATAAACAAAAACAACTCATAGATACACAGAAAAATTAATGGTTGCTTGATACAAGGAGCGTTGGGTAGATGGGTAAAAAAAGGTGAAAGGGATTAAAAAGTACAAAGTGCCAGTTATAAAAATAGTCACAGAGATATAAAGTACAGCATAGGGAACGTAGTCAATACTGTAATAACTATGTGTGCATGGTGTCAAATGGGTACTAGACTTCTCAGGCGATCACTTTGTAAGGTATATAAATGTCTAATTGCTATGTTGTACACCTAAAATTAATACAATACTATCTATCAGTTGTAATTAAAAAATAATTTGAAAAAATTTACTGAATTTATTAGGGTGACACTGGTCAATATACTTATATAGGTTTAAAGTATACAATTAATTCTATAATACATCATCTGTATATTATACTGTGTGCTCACCACCCAAAGTCAAGTATCCTTCTGACACCAATGTATTCCCCCCTTTACCCTCTTCTACCTCCCCACCAATCATCAGTGAAATGCACATTAAAACCACAATGAGATATTATCTAACACCGGTCAGAATGGCTATCATCAATAAATCAACAAACAGTAAGTGTTGGCGAGAAGATGGAGAAAAGGGAACCTTTATGCACTGTTGGTGGGAATGCAGACTGGCGCAGACACTGTGGAAAACGGTATGGAGTTTCCTCAAAAAATTAATATTGAACTGCCTTATGGCCCAGTGATTCCACTGCTGGGAATATAGCCAAAGAAACCCAAAACACTAATTTAAAAGAATATATGCATCCCAATGCTCACTGCAGCATTATTTACAATTGCCAAGATTTGGAAGCAGCCCACATGTCCATCAGTAGATGAGTGGATAAAAAAAAACTGGTACATTTACACAGTCGAATACTACCCAGCTGTAAAAAAAGAAGCAAATCTTAAACTTTTGCCACTGCATAGATGGACCTGGAAAGAATTATGTATGCTAAGTGAAATAAGCCAATCAGAGAACGACAAATGCCATATGATATCACTTATATGTGGAATCTAAAGAACAAAATAAACTAACAAAATAGAAACAGACTCATAGCTGCCAGAGTAGAGGTTAAGGGGCAGGAGAGAAAAAGGTAAAGAGATTAAGCAAACAAAAAAAACCCCTCACAGACAGACAATAGTATGTTTATATTACTAGAGGGAAATGGGGTAGGGAGAGGTAGAAGTGCGTGAAGGGGGCGGGGCATAAATGGTGATGGAGAGACACATGACCTGGCGTGGTGAACACACAATACAACATGAATTGTACACTTTAAACCTACATAACTTTACTAACTAATATAACCCCAATAAATTCAATTTTTAAAATATTTTTTAAAAAACCTTGGCCCATTTAAGTTTTGACAAAATTTCCAAAATATTTATTTTGATCATTCCTAGGTCATCATTCATATAATTCAATATTTTCAATAAATCTATAGTACCTTTATAAAAGGTGCACACTCCTTAAAATTTCATGACAAATAGCACTGCCGAGGTGGCTCGGTTGGTTGGAGTATTGTCCAACCAAAAGGCTGCAGATTCAATTCCTGGTCAGGGCATATACCTAGGTTGCAGGTTCAATCCCTGGTTGGGGCATGTGCAGGAGGCAACTGATCAATGTTTCTCTCTCACATTGATGTGTTTCTCTCTCAGTGTCCCCCTTCCTCCTTCCTCCTTCCCTAAAATCAAAAATATATCCTCAGGTGAGCATTAAAAGAATTATGACAAGTATATTAGTTTTAGGATGAACCATGAGCATTAATGTATTTAGTAGCTGTCTGCCTTGCAAGTCTGTGAACTCCATAAGACAAAGATCATAGCTTGTGAATTATTTTTACTATTATAAATTATCAGTGTCTAGGGAAGTATATGAAACATGGTATGCATTTAATAACTATTTACAAAATAAATGAATTTCTTAAATTAAGACGGAAAATTTCAGAGAAGACCTGAGAGTGATAAAGCAGGCCAGTAACACAACTGTCACGAGAGCATGAGATGGCCATTTAAAATCCTAGGCAAATTAAAACAAAAGAATGTATGCTAAATCAATTCCTAAGTTTTTAAAATAATGCAAGTCCACATTTTGGGTTTCATACATTCACCTATAAATAATATATAACTGCACTCAATTCTCCCCTAAACTGATTTAAGAAAATAATACAATCAATCACCTAAACAATTATTTAAGGCACTATTCAGGAGAAATCCATAAAAACCTTCAAAAATGGGTTAAAATGACAGACTAGAAAAATATTGTATTCCACTTTAAAATTAGTGAAAACACTTAAAATATTTAAAATGGCAATGCTATATCTATGTGAGACAACACACACATGAAGATTACTAGTGGAACTATGAAAAGACAAATATGATTTCAGATGAACAGAAATACAGGTTTGACTTCCATTTGTCTTTCCAGATGTGAGGATCTTCTGCCATCCTGTGGAAATTTTTGAAATTACACTTACACAAAAAATTCCTGTACCCCACTAGGGTATTTGTTTCCCAGTATTGACTGGAAAGGATGAATCCAGTTGTAAAGACAGTTAACATTCTTAGAAGAATTTAGTGAAAATGATTGTGCACAGTTGCTCCTAGTCTCTCTCTTCTTCCTAAGAGAAAGATGGCGTTCATCTCAGCTTACGAAAACTGCATGACACTTAGTTTATTTTTTGTTTTTAAGACTTAGCAGTTATGACTATTCTGGGTCTCTACCAGTTCAAGACCTTAAATTCCTTGAATAGTCTTTCCTTACCTCTCCCCCACCACAGCCACTTAAAACACTTTATTAAATGGAAAAAGCAAAAATATTAAGCAACTTTAACTTGTCCCGAATAATTAAGAACCACAGATGCCTGTTATAAGCTTTATAAAGACCAAATGCTTATTAATAGCTACAGAGTATAATAACAATAACCTGGAACAGCTATTTATACATCCACATGCCTAGTGACTTGACAGTCTATCTAGATAAAAATATGAATTAAAATGTTTGTAATAAGCCTAGTACCCTATGAAATATACTGAATTCTCACATACTTATAAAATACAATTTAAGAATTTCCACAATCAGAGTAAAGGTTTCTGTTTAAACTATTAATCTTTATAAAGATTATAATTCACATATTTGACTGGTTAACTTTTTTAATCCAGCTGTGGACATTAACATGTTTAGTCTTCATCTGAAATATAATCACATATTTTTCCTATAGGAAAAAAAACAAGATTTATTGAGCATCTATTATAAGCAAAATACTGTCCTAGGAGCTTCAAAGTACACAGAGATAAGTTTTCGTCCTCAAGGAACTTACCATCTCCTAGTGCCAAAGAGGATGCACACAAATAACCAAAAATAATGTCGGAAGTATTAAGCACAAAAGCACACACACAATATTTGAGGAAATTAGAAGACATAGAGTTCTACTTTTTACTGTAAGAATTAATCAAGAAAGACTCAACAGTAAAGGATTAGAGCTATTTTGAAAGACATTTCAGGATTTGGCCATCCAGAAAAATACAAGAGAACTTTTATGCCAAGTAAACAGTGAAAGTCAAAGCAACCTAAGGCCACAGTCAGAGAATAACGCTCAGTTGAATATGACTGGAACACAATACCTTGCAAAGAACATGAAGATGCAGGGTAGGAGAAATATACTTGGGTCATATTTTGCACAATCCTGAACTCCAGGTTGAAGACAAGTTAATTGGAAAACAGTGATTTTTTTTTGACAGGGCAAAAAATATGATCAAAGTTCAGTTTTATAAGCTGATAGTTAAAAGAGACTTAAAGGCAAGATTATTTATGAATTTACTACAAACATCCAAAGGCAATGAAAATACAGACAATATGTCAGAATTCTGATGTAGTAAAAGGAAACAAAATCAACACAATTTGGCAAGTATTTGGATATGGAAGGTAAGTGAAGAATTAAGACTAATCAAATTACAAAAATTGTTCTCAGTAACCTCAGAGCTCTTTCCTAGAAATCTTGCTTCCTTCCTATCAATCTTCTTCCTCTCCCACACTGGAGCCAAAATAGGTATAATTTATTGAGAATTTACTATGTGCAAGGCAACTATTATGTATATATTATCTTACTTAATCCTTAACCTTAGAGGTACGTACTGCTAGAATTCATTCCCATTTTACTGATGAGGAAACAGAGGCCTGGAGTGTTTGATCAAATTACTCAAGGTCACATAGTAAGTAGCTGGATATTAACCAATGTCAGATAATTATTAAAGTTTTAACTGATAATAGTTTAAAACAGAATCTCTCATACAGATAATTATATTGTAAACAGAAACTCAAAACATTCTCAGAAGGAATGGCAAGTGAAAGGGTAGATGTATTGGAGAACTGCCAATCATAAGTTCGCTGGCTCAGCGCCAAGGGAGAGTCTTCCTCCTGTGGTCACACTGCTCATCATTTGCTCCACTGCCAAATGATCGACATTCTCAACTACTATTCTTCAGGGTATGAGTCTCGTTCTGTCTTATACAGACTTGTAGCCTCCTTACAAACTCCTTAACGACACTGATCATGTATTAGTCTCTTCGTCCTCTGAAAAGCAGTAGGTGAATGAATGAGTGAACAAATAAACTCGGTTGGGTTGCTTCTGTCTAGTTCTCCCTGGCACAGTGTGACCAACATCCTCACGCAGGTCAAAGCCTACATTTGGAATGTATCCCCGTGGCCCACCTTGAACTTGTAGCTGAAACCTCTGCTCCTGAGTCTTTGCTTCCTTTACATTTTTTTGAACTTAATGACATCTACTGGATTATTCCTGACACTCAACTTGTTAAGGCCATGGACAAATGGCTGGTCCTACGTATAGTAAAAGAGGTGTTTCTCCTAGATCCCTGTATATTTCCAAGGGTTCCCTAACTCACTGTTCTTCCTCAGTTACCAAGGAAAGGCTTTCGTTTCCATGGAATCTAACAGTGCCCATGTTAAACCATCTGAGGATTCTCCTTTGACTACCAAATAGACTGTACAGAGGGCATGAGAAATGGGGTCAAGTTCCCAGTGCTGTCAGCTTTAATTTGTATATACTTTCTAAGAGAAACAATATAGCACATAGTAATCAGCTCCCATACAGCCCTACAGAAAAAAGTCTGTTTAACCACAGTGCAGTTAAAATATTAAATAATGACAATTACATCTTATTTTTCATTATAGAGCTACCATATTTATGCTATTCTATGAATTCAATATCTGGTTATGGTTAATTCTAGTGAACATTTCAGTATCCAAACTACCAGCAGTAAATAGAATTATCATTATCACCTTCCTAGTATTAAACAGAGCTTAATAACCTGGTGGGTATCATCAAAGTACAGTAAGTAGAGAGCTCAGACTCAGGACAGCAGAGAAATGAGTGGAAGCTACACTAACCTCCTCCCAGGGCCAATCTGGAATTACAACTAAATTGTAGCAAAATCATCCAGAATAACCAAACTGAACACTAACTGTAGAGAAGCCTTATAACCAAGGGCGAATGGAAGAAACCGCTTCACCACCACGACTGGTAGGAAGTGCAGAGGAGGCACTAGAGGGTTGGTTGGGCTCCCACAGGTGGCAGCTGAAGTTCTGGAGGGACATATTTCAGCGGCTGGGGGGTTCCCCCTGAGAAGTGTGGGGTCTAACCTCAAGATGGGCACCCCAGCCTACAGCACCAGATCCAGGAAAGGAACCCAGATAACATCCAACTGTGAAAAGCAGCAGGGAGTGTGCCAGGGAGAGATGGCTGGAGACACAGACAGTCTCTTAAAGGGTCAACGCACAAAATTTTGTTTGCTGCCATTTTCCCTGGGCTTAGGTAGAGGGAGGGCAGAGTGGACTAGAGATGTGTGAGGAGAGTCTGGGGTTGGTGGCTCTGATAAGAGAACTGAAGGGAACAACCAACAGGATCCCTGTACTAAGTCATTCCCCATACTGCAGAAGGCTTCTTTCTCAGGCAGAACAATCCCTTCCAAGTGGCATCAGCCTGAGAGGAGGCAATAGCCCCACCACGCGTTGCTTAAGCCAGCTGCTGAGTTCAGCTTGAGGCTATATCACTGATTACTTTAACAACTAAGGCAGATATCTGAGTGCTCTGAGACTTTAGCTGACCCTCCCCTGGGCCCGGTACAGGTAGCAGCCAGTGTTGGTGCACAGCCTGGTTCTTTCTGCACACACTCAGGCCCAGCAGAGGGAGCCACATGCTGTGGATCGCTGATAGCTCCAAACAGGTTGCCCAGGGCCAGTCATAAGCAGTGTCTGAAGGCCTGCATCAGTATTTGCAGAACTACTGAATACACAGAAACAGATACAAAGCAGCAACCAAAATGGGAAAACAACGAAACATACCCCAAATGAAAGAACAAGAGAATTTTCCAGAAGAACTAAATGAAATGGAGGCAAGCAATTTATCAGATAGAGAGTTTAGAGCAATGATTTTAAGGATATTCAATAGCATGAAAAAAGACATAGAAACCATAAGAAAGGACCAGTCAGAAATAGTACAATATCTAAAATAAATAATACACTGGAAGGGATGAAGAGTAGGTTAGGAGAAGGCAAGGATCAAATCGGTGATTTGTAAGACCACATAGGAAAAAGCACCCAAGCAGAGCAGCAAAAAGAAAAAAGAATTTTTTTAAAAATGAGAGCTTAAGAAACATTTTGGACAACATGAAGCATAGCAACATCCACATCATGGAAATACCAGAAGGAGAAGACAGTGAGCAAGGGATCAAGAACCTAATTGAAGAAATAATGACCAAAAACTTCCCTAACCTGGTGAAGGAAAGAGACATACAAGTCCAGGAAGCTCAGAGAGTCCCAAACAAGTTGGACCCAAAGAGGCCTATACCCACACACATCCTAATTAAAATGACAAAGCTTAAAGACAAGGAGAGAATCCTAAAAGCCTCAAGAGAAAGGCAGGCAGTTACATAAGGAAACACTAATTCGACTGTCATCTGGTTACTCAACAGAATCATTTCAGGCAAGAAGGGAATGGCATGAAATAGTCAAGGCGATTAAAAGCAAGGACCTACAACCAAGGCTACTCTACCCAGCACGGCTATCATTTAAAATTGAAGGAGAAATAAGGAGCTTCCCAGACAAGAAAAAGCTAAAGAAGTTTGTTAACATAAACCAGTACTACAATAAATCTTAAGGGGCTTGCTTTAAGAAGGAAAAAAAAGGAGGTAAAAATAGTCTAACAATAAAATGGCACTAAATATGTATCTATCATTAATCACCTTAAATGTAAATGACTTAAATACTCCAAAGGACATAGAGTAGCTGAATGGATAAGAAAACAAAAGCCATATATATACATACACACATATATGTCCACACACATATATATACTGCCTCCAAGAGGCCCACCTATGATCAAAAGATACACACAAACTAAAAGTAAAGGGACAGTAAAAGATATTTCATGCAAATGGAAAGAAAAAAAAAGTTGGGATAGCAGTACTTGTATCTGACAAAACAGACTTTAAAACCAAGGCAAAGACAAAGAGACAAAGAATGACATCATGACACCACATAATGATAAAGGGAACAATCCAGCAAGAGAATATAAACCTAGTAAACATGTATGTACCCAACATAGGAATACCTACATATGTAAAGCAAATCTTGACGGACATAAAGGGAGAGATTGACAAAAATAGTCAAAATCAGGGATTTTAACACCCCATCAATGGATACCTCTTCCAGGCAGAAAATCAATAAGTACACCGGGGCCTTAAAAGACACAGTAGATCAACTGGATTTAATTGATATCTTCAGAACATATCATCCCAAAGTAGCAGAATATACATACTTTTCAAGTATACATGGAATGTTTTCTAGGATAGACCACATGTTAGGACACAAGTCTCAAATCATTTAAGAAGACTGAAATCGTAACAAGCACTTTCTCTGACCACAATGCTATAAACTAGAAATTAATCACAAGAAGAACACTGAAAAACACACAAAGACATGGAAGCTAAATAACATGTTATAAACAATGAATGGGTCAATGAGACCAAGGAAGAAATCAAAAGACACCTTGAAACAAATGAAAATGAGAACACAACAATCCAAAATCTGTGCGACACGGAAAACAATTCTAGGAGGAAAATACACAGCAATACAGGCCTATCTCAAAAAAAACAAACCAACAAGAAAAAGCTCAAATAAACAATCTAACTTTACACTTAGAGAAACTTGAAAAAGAACAACAAACAAAGCTCAAAGTGAGTAGAAGGAAGGAAATAATAAAGATCAGAGCAGAAATAAATGGAGTCTAAAAATATGATACAAAAGATCAATGAAGCCAAGAGCTGGTTCTTTGAAAAGATATACAGGACTGACAAACCTTTAGGCAGATCCATTAAGAAAAAAAAAGAGGGGCCCAAGTAAATAAAATCTGAAATGAAAGGGGAGAAATAACAACTGCCACCAAAGAAATACAAAGGATTATAAGAAAATATTATGAACAACTACATGCCAACCAACTGGACAACCTGGGAGAAATGGATAAATTCCTAGAAACATACAATCTTCCAAAACTAAATCAGGAAGAATCAGAGAATCTGAACAGACTGCACCTAGTGAAATTGAAACAGTAATAAAAAAACTGTCAACCATCAAGAGCTCTTGACCGGATGGCTTCACAGGTGAATTTCACCAAGCATTCTAAGAACTAACACCTCTCCTTCTCAAGCTATTTCAAAAAATTCAAGAGGAGAAATGGTTCCCAAGCTCATTTTATGAGGCCAGCATTATCCTAATTCCAAAACCAGATAAAGGCACTCCAAAAAAAATTATAGGCCAATATGCCTGATGAACATAGACATTAAAATCCTCAACAAAATATTAGCAAACTGAATATAGCAATACATCAAAAAGATCACACACCACAGTCAAGTGGAATTTATCCCAGGGATGCAAGGATGGTACAGCAGTCACAAATCAATAAATGTGACTCACTACATTAAAAAAATGAAGGATAAAAACCACATGATCATATCAATAGATGCAGAAAAGCATTTGATAAAATTCAGCACTCATTTATGATTAAAAAAACACTCAGCAAACTGGGATTAGAGGGAACACACCTAAACATAATAAAGACCATATATGACAAACTCACTGCCAGCATCATACTCAATGGGGAAAAACGACAAGCATCATCTTAAGGGGAATCCCTTAAGATCAGGAACAAGATAGGGATGTCTACTTTTACTTCTCTTACTCAAATAGTGCTGGAATCCTAGCTGTAGCAATCAGACAAGAAGAAGAAATAAAAGACATCCAATTTGGGATGGAAGAAGTAAAATTGTCTTTATTTGCAGATGACTTGATATTGTACATAGAGAACCCTACAGATTTCACCAAGAAACTACTAGAACAGATAAATGAATTCAGGAAAGTAGCAGGATACAAAATTAATATCCAGAAATCAGTGGCATTTTTATATGCCAATAATGAACTAACAGAAAGGGAAATTAAGAATGCAATCCCATTCACAATTGCTTCAAAAAGAATAAAATACCTAGGAATAAACCTAACCAAGGACTTAAAAGACCTGTACTTGGAAAGTTGCAAGACACTGAAGAAACTGAAGAAGATACAAATTAGGTGGAAGCACATACTGTGATCATGGGTAGAAAGAATTAACATCATTAAAGTGTTCATACTACCCCAAAGCAATCCGTAGATTCAAGGCAATTTCTATCAAGATTCCAATGATGTATTTCACAGACCTAGAGCAAATACTTCAAAAATTTGTATGGAACCACCAAGAGTCCCACATGGCAACAGCAATCCTGAGAAAGAAGAACAAAGTTGGAGGAATCAACTACCTAAATTCAAACTATACTGTAAAGACATAGCAATCAAAACAGCATGATACTGGCATAAAAACAGACACATACATCAATGGAACAGAATAGAGAGCCTAGAAATAAACCCATAACTTTACAGTCTATTAATATTTAACAGAGGAAGCAAGCACAATGGGCTAAAGACAGTTTAGTCAATAAATGGTGTTGGGAAGATTGGACAGATATATGCAGAAAAATGAAACTAGACCACCTTCATACACCACACAAAAGAATAAATTCAAAATGGATCAAAGACTTAAATGTTACACCTAACACTATAAAAATTCTAGAAGAAAACATAGGCAGCAAAATCTCAGACATTCGTCAGCAATATTTTACTGGTTATATCTCTTTGGGCAAGGAAACAAAAGAAAAACAGGACTATATCAAACTAGAAAGATTTTGCACAGCAAAGAAAAACATCAACAAAATAAAAAGACAACTCACAGAATGGGAGAACATATTCGTCAATACATCTGATAAGGAGTTAATATCCAAAATGTATAAAGAACTTACAAAACTCAACATAAAAAAGCATATAACCCAATTAAAAAATGGGCAAAGCACTCGAATAGACACTTCTTCAAAGAGGACATACAGATGGTCTATAGACATATGAAAAGATGCTCAACATCAATGATCATCAGAGAAATGCAAATTAAAACCAAATGAGATATCATCTCACACCTGTCCAAATGGCTATCATCATAAATCAAGGAACAAGTGTTGGGGAGGATGTGGAGAAAGGGGAACACTATTGGTGAGAATACAGATTGGTGAAGCCACTGTGGAAAGCAGTATGGAGATACCTCAATAAATTAAAAATGGATCTGCCTTTTGACCCAGCATTCCCACTCCTAGAGATATATCTGAAGAAATACAAAACACTAATTTGAAAGATTATAAGCATACCTATGTTCATTGCAGCATTATTTACAATCGCCAAGATATGGAAGCAGCTCAAGTGTCCATCAGTAGATGAGTGGATAAAACAACTATGGGACATTTACAATGAAATACTACTCAGGTATAAAAAAAGAAAATTTTAACATTTGCGACAGCATGGATGGACATGGAGAACATTATGCCAAGTGAAGTAAGCCAGTCAAAGAATTACAACTACCGTGTGATTTCACTCATGTGTGGAATCTAATGAAGAAACTGAACTAACAAGCAAAACAGAGACAGACTCATAGATAAAGAACAGATGATAGTGGCGGGGGTATGGTTAGGTAGTAGAGGGACTGAGCAAAAAGGAAAAAGGGCTCATGGACAACAGTGTGGTGACTGCTGGGGGCAGGGGAGTATAAGGGGACTAAATGGTAATGGAAAAAAAATACAACTAACTGGAAAACATAAATAAATAAAACCAGAAAACAGTAAGTACAAAGCTAAAAAATACATGATTGAAAGCACCATATACATCTACTTCTATAGCTACAAACTAGGATGAAGTAAAAATTTTAAAGAAAACCAGATTATTGAGATTTGGGGTTCCAGTTATACTTTTAATAAAGAGAATGTAAAATTAAATAACTTTCAAACTTTGTACAACTTCATACTAGCCCTGTTACTATTTAAGAAAATATAGTTTAAAAATATAATATAGTCAACCTTAACATATGAACTCTTGCCACCCTTAATTTAGGGTGTACAGCATATTTTGATAGCATTTAGTTGAAAAGAATAGAACTAAAATAATCTGGCTTGTCTCATCTATCAAAAGTGCCAAATCTGAATTTGTTCTTCACATCAAACTGAAATTAAATTTTCTTCTTTTCAGACACGTGCACTGACATTTGTAGAAAAACCCCATTTAAAACAAATTTGATGTCTGTAAATGCAGGTTTACACAAAGAAACAAATTATGAGCTGAATATTCACTTTACAAAAGGATTCACTAAACAATTTCTTTAAATATTAAGCTTGCTAGTATGCTTAAAAATATTCATTTTTTAAAAATCAATTTATAAACTTTTCAGAAATATACTCAGTATAAAAGTAGTTACAAAACTCTCAAGCTTCAAAAACTATTACAATACAAACTTTGTCCCCAAAACTTGACAAATTAGCAGGTGAAGCTAATATATTAAATATAATGGCATAGAAATGTGTATTATAATTGATCTTAAATATGTACTTTTATAAGTACCCTAATAATAATCATGAAACCTGAGGACCAAAGAGCAGAGAGCCTGCTTTGCCTTCTTGGTGGAGACAAGGAGCACAAAAGAAGAAAAATCCAGAGACCCCATCAGTGAGTGTTGCAGGGTTTTTTGGTTTTTGTTTTTCAGTTTTCTAAGAAGTGCTCTGAGATGTAGAAGACAATGTCTGGGAAAAGGAAATCTGAATTTAATGGTCCACACTGGAGCATTCTGGACCAACTAAGGGAAGCAGGAAGGACCCCAAGGGCCCCAAGTGGCCACTGCTGGCGACATCTTCCTGTTCTGTTCAGCGTTCCACCTAAGATTGAACTCACAAACCCTGGCATCTCCACTGAAGACCGAACAGACGAGTGATCTGACAGCAAAAATTCAGCCTTACAATACAAGGTACTGAGGCCAAAGGTGGCGCATGAAAAGGATTTAACTCAGGAGAATCTGATGGTGCAAAGGGGATAGCTGGTTGGCTGAAAAAAAGGGAACAGGAAGAAGGGGAAGAGGATGACGGACAGGGGAAGAGGAGAGGGAAAGCTTAAGAAAGAGAGGAGGATGGAGAAATAGAACAAAATATCTATCAACATTAATTCTAGAGTAGGAAAAGAACCATAATATACCTATTTGAGGTGTCTCTGACTTCATCAGATTTAATTTAAAAAAATGAGTATAATCACATTGCAGTTTCCAAAAGTGCCTGAGAAATTAGAAGTGATTTACATGAACGAGCCAAAGTACCCTGTTATAAGTGCCCTGAAACTATATTAAACTTGTACATATTTCTAAATATTTAAAATGTTTCTCACTCTGCACATCTTGCTTTTAATGTTGTAGAGGCATTTAGAGACGTTCATGGCATTTTTAAACCGGTGTTAACTATGATTATTAGTTAGAAATCCTGAATAATCACACTAATCTATAGCTTATAAAATGAGTAAGTAACAGATAAACTGTCAAGGCCCGATCTGGGAAGTGTGAGGGAGTGGACGTTTTCTGGAAGAGTCACAGTTTAGACTAAGTGCTGTGAAGCCAGACACACTGATGCTGCAGGCTGACGCTATTGTAGTGGTTCTGTATATATGTCTTTGCCATGCCATCTGCTGCCATTTTTAGTTTGGAAGGGGGAGGGGGGTTCCTGTGAGAAGTGTCTAGACGTTTTTTATTCAATAGGATAGTTTTTAAACTAAAGACCACTTCATCTTGCAAATCAAAATGTAAGTTTTAGAAATGCTTCAAGTTCCAATGATTTAGGAGTAAAGAGCAAAAGGTAGTTGAATCAACACACAATGAGAAGTGCTATCTGAGTTCTGTCAGGCCCAGGAGTCAAATTAGGTAGCTTAATCAGTCAACACAACAGTAGCAGTAGTAGCAGCAGCAGCAGCAGTAGTAGTAGTAGCAGTAGCAGCAGCAGCAGCAGTAGTAGTAGCAGTAGTAATAATAATAATAGTTGGACAGAAAGAAAGTGCTTAAAATAAAATGTAAAGTATTATAAACGAGCAGACTTGCTAATACATGTTCAGCACTGGCCAGGAAAAAGGGGCAGTGAAGCAGGAGGACCCTCGATGTTTCCTACTGCAGACACAGTGAGGACTGATGAAAAACCTCTCATGCCTACCCATTTCCTGCCATTTTAATTACACGTTTACCAGGCAACCTTCTAAGCACTATTCAGTTTCCCAGAAAGCTTAAGAGTTGTCCACAATTCCTTGCAATTCTGAAGTCAAAAAATTTTCAAAACAACAAAAGCTCTTTCAGAACTTATCTGGCAGCAAATCCTGACCTAAAATAGACACAAAGCCTTTATTTACTGTACTTAATATGAAGAATCTAATGTTTTACTGAAGAAATATTAATGTATTTTACTACAGGGTATAATAAAATACAGACTCCCAGATTCCATTGTATGTTTCTTAAAATGTAATAATATGTCTTATTACCTTTCTAAAATCTAAAAAATTCTGAATTTTGAGACATGTGCAAGAGAGTTCCCTGGATTTAAATATAAATATTCTTTTAAAAAAAAAGATTTTAGGAGGCAGAGTTCAGCAACATGCTCCCCCCCCAAAAAAAAGATTTTATTTATTTATTTTTAGAGAGAGAGGGAGGGAGGGAGACATAGAGAGAAACATCAGTGTGGTTGCCTCTCGTGTACCCCTCACCAGGGGTGTTGGCTCACAACCCAGGCATGTGCACTGGGAATTGAATGGGCGACCCTCTGGTTCGCAGGCCAGCACTCAGTCCACTGAGACACACCAGCCAGGGCTAAATGTAAATATTCTGACTTCAGAAAAAGGAAAGCCCTTTTCTCCAGTCTCCTGTCCCTCACCCACAGAAATGAGTAAAGCAACATTCCAATTTATACTTTAGTATTATATAAACTTAGTGTGAATCTGATGCCAGTATCTGACTGTCTCTGGGTATTCATAAAGTCTAATTACAGACCTCCAAGATCAATTACCAGGACATAAAATCACAATCCTGAGTGGCACATACCTACCTAACTTAGAATGTCTTTCCTAAGCCTGCTAATTCCCAAGGCACCAAGTGAGCCTGTTTACCATCTTCCATCCTCTCTGACCTGCAGAAGACAAACCAACAATTAACCACTCTCCCCTCCCAATCTTATCTCCCTGTCAGCCTTCATGCAACCTTCTACAGTACTTAGAAAAAGATGGAAAATTAAAACACAACAGATTAACAGCTATTAAGTAGCAATTAATTTTGATAAAATTAAGTTTTGGAGAATCAATAAAGAGTATTTAAGTATGTCCATTAACATAGTAAACATGAGCCCTGGCTGGTGTGGCTCAGTGGATTGAGTGCTGGCCTGCAAACCAAAGGGTTGCCAGTTGGATTTCCCATCAGGGCACATGCCTGGGTTGTGGGCCAACTCCCCAGTAGGGGGTACAGGAGAGGCAACCACACACTGATGTTTCTTTCCCACTCTTTCTCCTTCCCTTCCCCTCTCTAAAATTCAATAGAACCTTTAAAAAAGTTAAAAATGAGAAGATTCTTCATGTTACTTTAAAAAGACTTAATACTATACCAGATGGATGGCTCAGATGATTCTTTTCTGATCTCAATTGAGAGCTCTAGAAATTCTAAATATGTCTTCTAGTGGTTAGGTAAAAATGAGTAACTAAAGGTTTAGAGTCTACACATGTTTTAAGCAATACTTTATAGTTTTCAATGTACAGATTTATATATCTTTTGTCAGAATTATCCCTAAGTATCTCATATTTTTTTGATGGTAAGTGGTGTTTTTAACTTTTAATTTCCAAATTTTCATTACAAGTACACAAAAATAATTTTTATTTATTGATCATGTATCATACAACCTTGCTATATTGACTTATTAACTATAGATTTTTTTGTAGATTCCACCAGATTTTCTACATAATCATATTTTCTATGAAAAAAGACAGTTTTATTTCTTTCTTTCCAATCTGGATGCCTATTATTGCTTTTCTTGTCTTATTTCAGTGGCCATGTACAATGTTGAATATAAGTCTACACATTTTGACATTTTTTCATTTCATTTATAAAACTCAGCAAGAAATCATAAAAATATATAGCTGACATACTTCATTGAACGTGAAGAAGTATAAGTCTAACCTACAAAATTTAAAGGGCAAAATTTAAAAATACATTTATGAGGTACTAGTATTTGACTCAATGGATGTGTCTGCCTCAAGTGCTTTGTGACAGAAGACTGGTAACCAAAATACTGAGTATATCCAACTGCATTTTATATATAATATTTGTAGGTTTTCTTATAATACTAAAGTAACATATGATCTTTCCAGAGCATATGCAAAATTTGAGGTCCAAGGAAGAAAATGACAACACCCTTAATCTTATCACCAGAGATGAACACTGTTTACATTTAATTGTACCATGACCAGTTTTCCACATCACGAATTATTCTGAAATACCACTTCTAAAAGTTGCGTACTAACCCACCCATCATATGGCTATGTTATAATGTCATTCTTCTTCCATCACTGGACATTTATACTGCTTTAAATTTTTCACTATTGCCATAAATATGCAGCACAGCAATTAACATCTTTGAACATAAATCATTGAATGACCTCTTCCTTTTTCAAGAGGTCATTTTGCTCATTCTTTTATTAAAGCTGTTAATGTTTTCCCTATCCAAGTAAAATAAGCTCTTTTTATACTAACGCTATCAGTCACATATCATATTAATCCCAGATATACTATTTGCCTTTTTACTTTAGCTATTTTTAATTCAGAAGATAAAAATTTTACGTTAAGTATAACCATTAAAAAGACAAATAAAATTCACTGTATTTTTATTACCATTCTATTGTTATAGTAACACATAACCTTAAAACCAGCAAAAAATATTAAGGAGAAAAATCAGTGGCACCAATGAAAAGTGTAAAGGGGCTAAGTCATTATGTAGTTTTAACTCATCTCCTAATAAAATTCTATCTTGGAAGTAAAAGAGAACACTTTGGACCATCCCTAATTTCAAGGGTAAAATATCATTTCCCTGATGAGACAACTGAGGCCCAAGGAAACCTTCCAAAAATTACACAGAAAACATGTATGTGCCTGACTAGTACACCAGTTTAACAGTTACATCACAGTAACTTCCATTCTTACTTCATTATTGGGAAAAATCTCTGAGAGAGAAATGTGTGGCAATTAGCATCTTGGGCTAATAAACATTAGCCCAAAATAAATCATAACTTAAACGTAGTCTAAACATTTATTATGCTAGAGGTGTAGAAGATAAAAAACTTGATTAAGAAGCTCTCCTTTCCCTTAGGAAAAATTTTATAAAATGGAGACAAAATTAAATATACAAATAAACTGTAGCAAACAAGCAAATTTCAAAGAAAAAATCTATAATCATTTTATACTGCAAAAGCTTAATATCTTTTGGAAACATTAATTTCCAAACCTTTAACTAGATTTGCATGAGGTTAAAGTCCAAGATATTTGTCTATCTAGCTGTATGATACAAAGCAAGTCATTCTGTTTTTATAGGTTTTAGTTTTTTATACTTAAAATGAAAAAACTGCAGATTTCCAGTCCAAGATGGCAGACTGGGAAAATCACAGGAACTTCTTATTTCCTTTCCCTTCCGAAATCCCACTGAATGACATACTGAAGAAATTTGTTCAAGGAGTAATACATAATGACTAAGAGAACAAGAATAGAGGAGCCATTAGCAGCCAAGAAATTGCAACAAATTTTTCAAGATGAATGAGGGATGTAACAAAACAGCTCAGAAAGAGGAAGCCACAATTTAGAATACAAAACAAGATAATATAATTGAAGATAAAGCCAAAACTGCCAGAACCAACTGAACACAAATGCCAGGTAGGTAAGGAACTCAGAAGTGAAAAGCAAATCCAAGAAAGATTAATTGGAACTCTGTAACCCTAAGAGTAATTTTCCAGTGAACAATCCTATGTATATACAGTTGTCAGTCAGCTTTTACTGCTTAACTTGTAAATATGAACAGATAACTAGATTCACAAGATATTTTAAATATGAAAGAGATCAAAATAAAATTTTCAGTGTCCCCAGAAGACAAGTTAAGAAATAAAGAATATATTGCTCTTGTCCTGACCGGTGTGGCTCAGTTGGTTGGGTGTATCCCACAAAGCGGCACATTGCTGGTTAGATTTCTGGTCAAGGCTCATACTTGGGTTGCAGGTTCCGTCCCTGGTTGAGGAGTGTGCAAGAGGCAACCAAGAGATGTTTCTCTCACATAGATGTTTCTCTCCCTCCCTTCCTCTCTCTCGAAAATAAATAAATAAAATCTTAAAAAAAAGAAAGAATATGAGGTCTGTCCAGGAAAAGCCCAGCCATCGTTAATACAACAAAAACAGTTTACACAACATTGATGTAACCTGGCAGCCAAGGAGAGTGGACTGGAATGTACATGCATGAATAATGATGACTTCACTGTACTAGTCAGTGGGGGCAGTAGATGCTACAGAGTGAGCATGTGTACTGTGTGCCCATCACATTCAAAATGACTGAGCAAGTACAGCAATGAATCTGCATCAAATTTTGCATTAAGCTTGAATATTCCTCCACAGAATCTATTGGGATAATTAAGAAGGCTGCAGCTATGGGCAACTGGTGATTGGCAGCTTCATCACAGCAACACACCTACTCATACATCATGTCTTGTGCAGAGTTTTTTTGCGAAACATCAAATCATCCAGGTGACTCAGCCCCCATACAGCCCATATTTGGTGCCCTGCAACTTCTAGCTTTTTCCAAAACTAAAATCACCTTTGAAAGGGAACAGATTTCAGACCATTGATGAGATTCAGGAAAATACGATGAGGCAGCTGATGGTGATTCCAGCAAAGGATTTTGCAGAGTGCTTTGAACAGTGGAAGAGATGCTGGGAGAGTTATGTGAGATCCCAAGGTGCCTACTTTGAAGGGGACTGAGACATCATTGTTTTATGTACAATGTGTCTTGTATCTTCTTCAATGAATGTCTCTACTTTTCAAATTACATGGCTGGATACCTTCTGGACAGACCTTGTATATTGCTCTTTATCATAAGCTCTCCCATACTAATTAATTTTTAACCACATGCATACATTACTTTGATTTTTAAAAAAAGTTTAAGGGCATTAACAACAACAACAAAAGACTATTAAAGCAATGTGAAGCTCTCTTTCAGTCAATTCTAATTCTCATGTACTTCTATTTTTTTAAATTGTTATTCAAGTATATTTGTTTCCATTTTCCCGCCACCACATTCCCCCACCCAACCAACCCCCCATCATATACCTCTTTTTAAAATAACATGAATCAAGAATGTAAAAAAATATCCTAATAGCCATCTGCATTGTCTTCTCCACAGGCAAAAGATTTTTTACAATTTTTTCAAAGATTTCTTTTAAATTATTTTATTGTTAAATTACAGTTGTCTGCATTTATCCCCCACCACTGCCCCCTACCCCAGCCAAACCCACCTCCCTCCCTTGCTTCCAACCCCCTCCTTGGTTTTGTCCATGTGTCCTTTATAGTTGTTCCTGAAAACCCTTCCCCCTATTATCCCCTCCCACCTTCCCTCTGGTTACTGTCAGATTGTTCTTAATTTCAATGTCTCTGGTTACATTTTGCTTGCTTTTTTCTTGTGTTGATTATGTTCCAGTTAAAGGTGAGATCATGTGGTATTTGTCCCTCACCACCTGGCTTA
>CM052549.1:25003624-25048429 GCA_028533065.1 Trachops cirrhosus
GCTGCTATGAACATTGGGATGCATAGGTTCTTTTGGATTGGTGTTTCAGGGTTCTTAGGATATAGTCCCAGCAGTGGAATTGCTGGGTCAAAAGGCAGATCCATTTTTAGTTTTCTGAGAAAATCCAATACTGTTTTCCATAGCGGTTGTACCAGTCTGCAATCCCACCAACAATGCACTAGGGTTCCCTTTTCTCCACATCCTCTCCAACACTTGTTTGTTGATTTGTTTATGATGGCCATTCTCACCAGTGTGAAGTGGTATCCCATTATAGTTTTAATTTGCATCTCTCTGATGGCTAGTGATGCTGAGCATATTTTCATGTGCCTCTGGACCCTCTGCATGTCCTCCTTGGAGAAGTGTCCATTCAAGTCTTTTGCCCATTTTTTAACTGAGTTGTTTGTCTTCCTGGAGTGCAGTCGTGTGAGTTCTTTATATATTTTGGAGATCCAGACAGCTGTTCTTATTATGCAACCATAAAATATATTTAGTTCATAAAATAGTAAGGAAAATCAATAAAGTTAACATTATATATATCTTAAAATATGTGCAAAAACGTACTCCAAAATTTTAAGACATATTATGTACACATATACAATCACACACATACAGATCTGCTTTAGAACCATATTCAGTAGCCTACTGATATTATTATGCTATTACCGTTATTTTAAATCTGTAGAATCCAATAAATTTTAAATCATTTAAACAAAAGGAACATACCTCTAGGTTCCAGGAGCATAGTTATAAAGTCAATAATATATGCAATATTGATCAGATATTGATGATTTAAAAATTCTTTAGTTACTTTATACATAATCATTATTAGAACACAACTCATGATACCAATAAAAGTTAAATGTTCCTAAATAAAAACATCTTAAAAGCTTCACTAAAAATACAAATGTTTCAGAAGTGGGGGAAAAAAACCAATTTATGTTCCAAGTATATACTATTTCATATCCTTTGCTTTATCCCTTTTCAACCATTGGTTAAGGACCACAGTATTACTAAAATGTTTTAAAGGTAAAGGTTAATGTAAAAAACATACATATGACACATCACCATTCAGTGCACCACCACAAAAAATACTACATTGAATAACACTCAGAATAAAGAGTACAACTGAGAGGTCTCCAAATGACTCACTCATATTTGGTAGAGATATCTCCCACACGCAGTCCCTCTACTGAACAGAGAGGTAATTCATTCCTTTTCTGCCCCAAACTAAAATACAAACTACAATCAGGATGTTCAAAAGCAACAAAATGAGGTCTTCAAATTAGGTAAGAGAGGCATACAATTATAAGAACTGCAAAATACCCATTCAACCCTAATTATACCAAGTTTAAAAAGACTCTAAATATAGGTGACATGCAACTTAATCATACATTTTTTTATCTGATCATCCACTTCAAAGTCATGAATAAGAAAAAGATGTCCCATGTGAGTTACAAATAGATGGTTACATTATGTCTGAAGCCCTTCCTCCCTAAAATACAACAAAATAAAACAAAAAGGCAACTGTTATGAGATCTAAACTATCACACAAATCTAATTAAACATAATCAAGAAGGAAAGAAGTACGCTCCTTCACAGAAGTAGTTAGGAACAACTAAATACAGAAGAAGATAACAGGACAGTTCCAGCATCTCATATACTACTATCTTTCACCACCTTCCCCTATATTATACCCAGCCTGGCACTTTCATCCACACCTTGGGACCATGAACTACAGACAGGAATTCCAAATATCCAGCCACAATCTTCTCCTGAGTTTCAGATCAATATATATCTCAGAACATTTCCACCTGACTGCCACACCAGAATTTTTAACATAAAATGTACCACACTGAACTCATTCCCCACCTGCTCGTCCTATATACCTATTCTGGTTATTGGTATCATGTTCTAAAACCCGAGAGTTATCCATTCTATTTCCTCCCCTCACTAATCCTTTATCAGTCACTAAGTCAAGTCTCCTTTTACCTTAAAAAGGATAACACCTAAATAAATCCATACTCTCCATTCTTAACCCCTCTGTCTTGGTTCAGATACAAAGATATTTTGGATTACTACATCTCTCCTAACAGTTCTCCTTACCTTCAGTCTGGCTCATTTTTCAATCATTCCTTTCTATTGCTGCTAAAGTAATCTTTCTAGAATATAATTTGAATCATTTCCACCACTGCTTAAAATCTTTCAACGATTCAAAATATAAATTTAATCCTTAGCAGAATATCCTACCTCTTGATACCTCTTTAGCTTTATCTTTTCCCAATCTCCAACATAATACACTAAGTTCCAAACACATCACTGCGGATTCTGGAAAAAATCATACTGTTTCTTACTTTAATACCTCTGCACATGTTATTCTCTCTTTCTAGAAAGTCATTTTCATGACACTTTCAAGTATCTTTGACTTGCTCAAGACTTAGCTCTGACATCATATGTGGACTTCATCCACTCCCTCCTTGTTCCCATAGCATTTAACAGACACCTTTGCATACTAATTATAATTATGGATTTATATTCTACTATTTTTTATAAATCAGTTGTTATTCACTTTTGTGTCCCACATGCCTAGCACTTTACCTGGCAATAATAAGTGATCAAAAACTATAGAATGTTTAAGGCTTTTGCTTTTTCCAGAAACAGAACTTCCACTATAAACATCCCCCAACAGACATAGAGCAAAGCAGCTACTTAAGAAAAATACCAGAATCCAGTTAAGAAAGCAACAGACATAAACAAGTGGGGCAGAAAGGGAAAATTACACACACACAGAGTATCTTCAGAGCAGCTCCGGGGAGCTCACCATTTTTTACTCTGTATCTCACATTCTATCACAAATATGTTTTACTTGCTGTTTAACTTCCAGTGCTTATTCTGATTTCCAAAAACATAACTACTGAGAAGTTCTCTCCACAACAGGTAGACACAGAAAGAACAGAAAGCACTACCTAAGTCAGCTATACCTCAAAAATGACCATCATTAAACTTTTAAGATTCCATAAGACCCCTGAGCTGCCAACCTCCAATTCCACTTCCAACAGTTGCCTCCTAAAAGACTTGAGAGTCAGACTGCAATGGATATTTTACCGACCAGTTACCAACATTCTCCCTCCATCAACCTGGTTCACACGGGTTGCCCCACCCTGGCGATTACCTAAGGCTCCACCCCATCCAACTTACTGGTGCACTTTTCTACAATAGGCCACGCTACTAAGACAGGGAGTCAAAGCAGCTCTACCTAATACATAGTAACAAACACAGGGAAGCTGCCAAAATGAGGAGACAAAGAAATATGGCCCAAATGAAAGAACAGAAAACTTCAGAAATGGAACTAAACAAAATGGAGATAAGAAAGCTATCAGCTGTGGAGTCCAAAACACTGATTATCAGGATGCTCTAGGAATTCATTGGGTACTTCAACAGCATAAAAAAGACCCAAGTAAAAACAAAGTTTACACTAAGTGAAATAGGGAAAATTTACAGGGAATCAACACTGGAATTAAATCAATGATCTGGAACATAAGGAAGAAAAAAAATTCAATCAGAACAGCAAGAAGAAAAAGAATCCAAAAAAAAAACAAGGATAGGCTAAGGAGCCTCTGGGACAACTTCAAATGTGCCAATGTTCGAATCGTAGGAGTGCTGGAAAGAGAAGAGAAAGAGCAAGAAATTAAAACTTATTTGAAAAAGTAATGAAAGAAAACTTCCCTAATTTGGTGAAGGAAATAGACATACAAGTCAAGGAAGCACAGAGAATCCCAAAGAAGATGGATGCAAAGAGGACCACACCAAGACACATCATAATTAAAATGTCAAAGGTTAAAGATAAAGAGAGAATCTTAAAAGGAGCAAGAAAAAAGCAGAGTTACCTACAAAGGAGTTCCCATGAGACTGTCAACTGATTTCTCAAAATCAGCTGCAGGCTAGAAGGGACTGGCAAGAATTATTCAAAGTGATGAAAAGCAAGAACCTACGACCTAGATTACTGTATCCAGCAAAGCTATTGTTTAGAATCGATGGGCAGATAAAGTGCTTCCCAGACAAGGTAAAGCTAAAGGAGTTCATCATCACCAAGCTATTATATGAATTGTTAAAGGGACTTAAGAAAAAGAAGATCAAAACTATGAACATTAAAATGACAATAAATTTACAACTATCAATAATTGAATCTAAAAAACAAACTAAGCAAACAACCACAGCAGCAACAGAATCATAGACATGGAGGTCATTTGAAGGGTTATCAGTTGGGAGGGGGAAGGGAAAGCATGAGGGAACAGGTGCAGAGATTAAGAAGTACAAATCAGTAGAAAAAGAATAGACAGGGGCATGTTAAGAACAGTATAGGAAATGGAGTGGCCAAAGAACTTATATGCATGACCCATGGACATGAACTAAACGAGGGGGGATTGCCAGAGGGAATGGAGGATACTGGGTGGAGAGGAGCAAAGGAAGAAAAGTTGGGATAAGTGTAACAGCATAATCAATAAAATATATTTAAAAATAAATAACTTTTAAAAACAAAAAATAAACATCAAGCTTATGCAACTCAGATAACGGGTACCAAGTTTTTAATCATTGTGTCCCTCTCTATTAGCTTGATGTAAACATAAGCATCAAGCTTACAACACTCAGATAACAGGTACCGTATCTGCAATCATCATTAACTAAAAACAATGGGAAAGCATGCCATAACTGGCAGGATCAAATATAACAATCATAAATTCGATGTTTTGAAGAACACATGGGGGAAAAATGACTTAGAAGGCCGAATGAGGGATATCACTCTCTGCTGTCACTGTGCTAGCCAGGTTTTTCTCCCTGCCAAGTCACTGGAGTCTTCTCTAGCCCTCATCCTTGAAAAAAAGAAACTGGTTCTCTTGGTAGAATCCACCCTACCTTTTCTAATTCCCCGGCTTAGACTAAGCTGCTTTTCAACTGCAAGAATTATTATTTTAACCAAGCAGATCAGTGGGTTTAACCCAGTTGCCACATTATTAAGTCCAGGGCCCTAGCCCCGTGGGTCACACTTTTGTTCATTCCAAAAAAGTAAGTAGGCCCTGGCTGGTGTGGATCAGTGGAGTGAGCACAGGCCTGCAAACCCAAGGGTCACTGGTTTGATTCCCAGTCAGGGCACATGCCTGGGTTGCAGGCCAGGTCCCCATTAGGGGGCATGCAAGAGGTGACCACACATTGATGTTTCTCTTCCTCTCTTTCTCCTTCCAATCCCCTCTCTCTGAAAATAAATAAAATCTTTTTTAAAAAATAAGTAAAAATTCTAGATCAATAGCAGGAAAAAAAACAATGCTTGCCTATAGAACATTTCCAACTAATACATTCAGAAGGAATAAGGGAGACAGAGTCACCATTGTAACACCATGGCAAGATCCATCAATGAATGCTAAAATTAGTTGGAAAAGTTTAAGGACAAACAGGATATCTGTATAGCCTCAGAGTATCTCCCCCCAAATATGTGTGGATTTCAAAAAGGAAAAGAGTAATTTCATAATAGAGCCATCACCTTAAGCAAGTGATCATGGTTTACATCGCCAGTAATAATGCCACTGATATCGTGTGCCCTCTAACAGGATGAAAATACTGAGAAGGGCACCTCACCCTCGTGGCATCCTTCCCTACAATGCTTAACACCAGTCTGATCAAGAGAACACACCAGACAAACCCAAACTGAGAGACAGTCTACAAAATAACTAATACTCTTCAAAACAGTGTCAAAGACATGAAAGATAAGAAATCAAGAGTGTCATATAGACCAGAGGAAATTAAGGAGACAGGATGGCTAAAAATTGTACAATGTAGGACCTTGGAACACATAAGAACATTAGTGGAAATACAGGCAAAATGTGAACAAAGGCTGTAGTTAAGAGTACTGTAGCAATGTTAATTTGGTAGTTTTGATAATGGGTTATGCAAAATGTTAACATAAGGGGAAGCTGAACGTCGACATATGGAAACTCAGCACTGTCTTTTTAACTTCTGTACGTCTAAAACTATTTTGAGAGTTAAGGGGGGGGGAAAACATGAATCCCTAATACCAAGCCTTCTAGGTTGAACAAAACACTATTTTCACAGTTTTTAATGCCCTCTCTTTCCTCCAGCCTACTATCAATTTATAATGAGTTGCTATTCTTTTCCTTAAAAGCTTCCAAGTTCTTATACTTCAGGACCTCTCAAAGTGCCTTTACTTCTTCCCAACACACAGCTAGACTCTCCTTCCTGTCCTGCCACAAGCTGACCTGACTTAAAAGATGTCACTTAAACACCTTGATATCATATAGTTTCATTGCAATTAATAATTTACCAAGTGCTTTTACATACATTTACATACAAAAAATTTTAAGTGCATATTGTAAATACTGTTATTTCACAGATAAAACAAGAAAAATTAATGATGTGACATTTTATAAATGTCAAAACCTGAATTTGAATCCAGTTCTGACTCCAAGACCAAGTTACAATATTAAAAGGTACTAGTTTTCATTTTATTTTTAAAAGATTTTTATTTATTTATTTTTAGAGAAGGGAAAGAAGGGAGAAAGGGAGAGAGACACATCATTGAGTGGTTGCCTCTCACACGCCCCCCACTGGGGATCTGGCTCACAACCCAGGAATTGAACCAACAGCTCTTTGGTTTTCAGGTGGGTGCTCAATCTACTGAGCTACACCAGCAAGGGCATCATTTTAAAATATTCAAATTCCGTAGCTCCAGGAAGGCTAATTATTGGGTTGCCCAAAAAGTTCCTTTTTTTCCTGAAAGATAGCTCTAATAGTGCTATTAGATTTTAACTTTACTCAAAAAAATTTTCTTAAATTGTATTGTGATAGCTGTCATATAAGTGTGCATTTTCTTAAAAAAATCAAAATTGGTGAATTTTTATGCAGCCATTTTAATACTGAAGATGGAAGAAAATAAGCAAGATTTTTAGAATATTATGCTTTATTATTTCAAGAAAGGTAAAAACACAACTGAAACACACAAAAATTGTTTATTGTATGGAGAAGATGCTGTGTCGAAAGTAGTTTGCGAAGTTTTGTGCTGGAGATTTCTCGCTGGATGATGCTCCATGGTCGATAGACCAGTTGAAGTTGATAGCGATCAAATTGAGACATTAACTGAGAACAATCAATGTTACACCACATTGAGATAGCCAACATCCTCAAATACCAAATCAGTATAGTTATTGGTGAAAATGAAAAATGTGTCTCTTATTTTACAGGAAAAAAAACCATATGGACTTTTTGGCCAACCCAATACATCTAATACATAATATATTTAGGAAAGTTCTAAATTTCACCCTTGTCCTAAATGTCCCTTTTGCAAGCTTCAGTAATTCTACAGGCAAGAATTCTGGGATTCAGTGACAAGGTTTTGTGTTCACTCCAACCTTTATGACCTTTAACAACAGACTTCAGTCATCTCTTCAGCCATTAACATTTTAGGTTGAAGGATCGCTTACCTGTTTTTATACAAACACTGCTTCAAGCTTTCAAACACCTGAGATCTCGCTCTAATCTCCAATTCCATTTGTTTCTTGATATTTACAAATCAGAACTAGAGGTAATCCTGCAGGGCCCCCAACCCCATGAAATATAATATTCTGAATATCTTCTGCCTCCACCCAAAGGCGGGGGGTGGGTGGTAGTCAAAGGGCTAATCCCTAGTGCAGGTGTCTGCTTTAAAGGTAATAATGCAGGGCGATGTAACAAAGTAACGTGACTTGAGACTCAGGAGAAACCAACTTTCACCTGACTTAAACTGACCAGCATTTTTCTCTTTCAACGCTTGTAGTCCCCCAGGCTTAACTGATTTCTGTGTCAGTCAACTGAGAACATTATTAAAACCCAACAAAGAGCACTTAAGTCTTAAAAATAGTAATTATGGAAACAAGACTCTAAGTATGAAAAGTCAGAGGTAAGGAGAAAACCATTAGTTTATTAATCGGCACTTGCTCCGTGCAAGGCACTGGACGGGACATGAGCTCTTTGAGCACCTGACGGTGATTTATCCCATCCTCGCCTCTCCAGTGCCCGGCACGGGCAGATGCTGATGCAACGGGATGTGCTCCAGCGAGGAACCCGCGCGAGAAATCCACGGGCTCTGGCCGTAACTTTGGGAAGTACTGTTTGAATAGCTTTGCGCTGTTTAATTCAAATAGAACAAGCTGCCGCTGGCGTGAGACCCGGAAAAACCAGCCGGGACAGGCGGTCTTTCATAGGGACAAACCAGGACACCTCTGACGGACCCCCAAGGATATAGGGCAGGAAAAAAAGGGGGGGCAGTCACTTGCCTCCCATTCCTGCAAGAAACGCCGGGCCTCGGCAGAACCAACCGTCTTGTGTCTCCTAAACTCGTCCTTCACGTACTGGTCACCAAGGGCTTTAAGGTCTGGGGGCAGAACGCGGTGCAGCAGCAAGATGCGCCGATACAAGGCCCGGACACGCGAGGCGTGCGCGGCCGGCATAGCGCCGCGCGTGGACAGCAGACGGCGCCTGCGCCAAGGGAGGGCGTATGCCAGCCCCACGCTGGGTTTTAGTGAAACTGCACGAAAGCGGAAGACGGCGTGCGACCTTCATCCGGTTTGGTCCGCTCTAAAATCAGGACCATCCGGAAACCTAAGCTGCGGCGACAAGAGGAAAGTGGGCCGGTCACTGTTTGGGCGGAGCGGAAAGTTAGTGGAGTTGCGTTGTCAGAGCCGCGACTGCTGGAGGGCTGCGTCTGGGTGACAGAGGGCTCCAACGGGAGGATTGGCGTGAGCCGATTGCCACCCCACAGTCACACCCCATCATCTTTTACTTTCATTTTCCTCCCTTCACTCCCGATAAAGTCCTGAGAAATCCTTCGTAGAAATCAGTCTCCTCCAGGAAGCCTCCCAAGCTTAGCTCGATCCCCTTGAGGCTTCTTATACTGTTCTGCGTTCTGCGAGATAAGAGTGGGATTAAGCTCTCCACCCAGGAGCCTACTAACCCACGTACTTTGCACAGTGATGTGCTTCTTGTTTGTTTCCTGAAGGCATGGCCTCTTCCATGTAATCCAAGTGAGCCCTGAGTCAGTTTTGTTAACTCAAGTCAAATTAGAAAAATCATGAAGATGCATTTGAAAAGTATGGTTTCCAGTGCCACGATGCTGGAGATTTTGATTAAATAGACTGAGATGAATAGGTAGAATCTGGACGTGTACAAATCTCCACCTTTTGCAAAGGTGATGAGGAGAATATTTTGACCAGTTTTCAAAGCTGACAGCAACTTGGCCTAGTTCTTTCCCGCCACACCTTCAGCACATCCTTCCGGCTCCACCACCAAAATATATGCAGAATTCAACCATGTCTCATCACTTCACTACAATTGCCTCTCTTTCTTTACATGGTTATTGTGGTGGCTTCTTGTGTTCCTGCTTCTGGCCATGACCGGCTTCGGTCATTATCCACCTCACTCCTCCACTCAACAAAATCCTCCAGTGGTTTCTCATCAGAGTAAAACCCAAAGTCTCTCCCCTTCTTAACTCACTAAATTTTCTCTTTGTGCTTTGTCCCTAGTTGACCAGTTCTAGCCACACTGGCCTACTGCTGCTGCTTCCTAGTTCATGTTTGAACAGCCCAGCACAGTTCCAAGTGAGGGCCTTGGTATTTGCTGTTCCTTCTGCTTGGGATGCTCTGCCACACGTGTCTTCTTGGCTAACACCTTTCTTTCAGTCCGCTCCTTACTTCAGCCCCCCACCAATGAGACTCTCCCTGGCACGTGCATTTGAAATTGCAACATCATTGTGCCCAGAACTCCCTAACCTTGGCTTTTCCTCCGTAACACTTACTTGCTTATTTTACTTATTTGTTTATTACCTGCCCCTGCCCTCTGCCCCACAACCATGACCCTAGAATAAAAATCCATGAGGGCAGGGATTTTGTGATTTTAAAGGTGTCAAGTGACTTATGACCTGTTGGTCAGAAAGGGGCAAGAGTGTGGGAATTTGTGAGGCTCCCTCCCAGACACCAGACTCTTGTCCGTGCAACCTTTTTAGAAGATAAAGACGCCTTCCCTACACCAAGGGCAGGGGCGTACTCATTTTATTATCCTATTCAGGGCCTACCACTGTGCCTTACAAATAGTAAGCACTCTAGTATTTATTACTTTGAATGGGCTTTTCATTTTGCTTAAATTTAGAAAAAATATTTATTTAAAAGAACACAGAATGTTTTTTAAAATGAATTTAATTTGGTGTTACAACAAACCACATTAATGGCAAGGATTGAATGCCAGTGTGGTTATTTACTTCAGGAACTTTTTTTCTAACCAGACTTCATCTCTTCATATCCCTGTAAATTGAAAATTAATTTCTTATTCCAGTTTATTTTTTTCTGGTTTCCTTTGGGGTTAAAGTACATGTATAATAAATATTTCTTTTAGAACCAAAGCTCTTATAAATATGTGGAAAAAACATTCTGCCAATAAATTAATTAAAAAGTAACAATAAAAGAAGTAATTCAGCCCAAAGGAGCAGAAAAGGTTCAAGGAGCACTGGGCAATTGATGCTCAGAAATGGCAGATGACAGGTGAGAGAGAAGCCAAGACCTAGTGTGTGGTTAAGCCTTGAGGTGAGAAATTAAGCAATAATGGTGAGAATAATAACAAGTGACCTTTTTTTTTCAATGGGCTGGACAGTGAGGTATGTCTTGCAGACAAAACTGTTGTCTCTTTGTCAAAATTTTCCATTGACCTTCCAATTTAAGCTGACCAGTTTTCCTCTTGTGGTCAAAACAACCATAAACTGAAAATAAGGTCTGAGGGAAAGAGTCAACTATAAGGAATGTTACTATTTTAAATGTATACTATTGTTGATAAACGGAAATGGAAAATCAGCCAAAGTCCAGATATGTTGTTATGTTTGATCATTTAAAGTATTAATGATATTAATTGTTTTCTTAGGAGAAAAATACCATTGCTACAGAAGCTGAAAAATCATTTGACAAATGCATCACCCATTACTAACTTTAAAATAATAGTAACAAAATGGAAATCAGGATTCCTTACACAAGATAAACCATAACCACAATGTGCTATGCACACAAGTATATGATTAATTCAACTGTCTATACTTGAGTCAAAAAAGAGAGCAAGAGATTGCCTAAAGCTGATGACCTTGAGGAGGGCAGAACTCTGGGGGACAGGCATAAGACCCTGAAGGACACTGGCTTTAAAGACTAACCAGATACAGGGAAATGGGCCAAATGGCCAGATCAAAGAGATCTCACACTTTTGCTTATGGAGGTGCAATTGACAAAGACAGAAAAGTCAGGAGGGAAAACTGCTTTTGGAAATGCATTTTACCTTAGTCACATTGAGTTTGAAGGGACAGGCTATACTAAATGTTGAATTAAAAGTTGCCTAATAGTAGTAGTATAATTTGCTCTTTGTCTAAGTCAGTGGATTCTCAACCAGGGCTGTGCATTATAGTCACCTGGGTAATTAAAAAAAAACACACAATAATCAGGCTCCACTCCAAACCACTTGAATCAGAATCTCTGAGAATGGGGCGAGGCATTAATATTGCTTAGAGGTGCCTTCAACTGATTCTAATGTGCAGCCAAGACTGAGAACCAATGGACTACACTCCAACTTGGAGACCCTTGGGTTCCGGGAAAAGCACTGTGTTAGGAACTGATTGCTAAATACCCAGTACTTCAACTCTAAAGAGTTCCTATAACATGAGGATAAAGGTTTCTATATAGCTAACTATTTTAAACCATAAAAGTAGAAATCATCTCTGAGGAAGTGAATGGGAAAGTGAAAAGAGGAATGATAGAACTCTGGGTTAGATCCACATTTGTAAAGCGGGAGGTGACTCGGAACTTGAGGGCTGTCTGAAGAGCTCACTCCTGAATCATCCCGCTTCCCACAGGTCGCATCCTCTATAGCACAGTGTTCCTTTAAGGTAATGGTTTAAGCTTTCCAAATAACCAATGAACATTCAGAACACAGCTTGCTTTTATACAGAGTAGGCACTTACTAAAAATTTATAAAATCTCTGTTATCTTTATCTTCTTCCTCCCTGACTTCTTCCAACCCAAACCTGCCACCAGAACACTTGATTATATCCTAACTCTTTTGAGAGGCGGCTTTGTTATTATCCTCTTTTTTCTCACACTGGCACCTCCAATTATTCTCTTCATGAGATTATTCCATTTAGCTCATGAACATTTACAAGAACAATTCACAGTGAAAAAGAAATCCCTCCATCTATCCTGCCTCCCTTCAAACTACCATCCTGACACTACACTTTCTTCATTGGCAAACTTGAATAAAAAAATTCCCCATTTCCATTTTCATTCCCTACTTCATCTCTTTTAATCTATTATCGTCCCCACTACTCCTCTAAACTCACTTTCTTCAAAGTCACTAGTCACTCGCTTTTTACCTCCTACAAATCTTCATGTTTTGGCTTTCATACATTTGTGCTCTGCAGGTGATCCCACCTCTAGGGTCCCATTACCTGTCTGTCCTTAGCTGGCTTTAGTTCTTCCCGCCACCAAATGTGAACACACCCCAAGGCTCAGAACAATAGTTAGCTTCAAAGCCCTTGTGCGGTCCCCAGCAATTGGTGATGCTCTGCTGCCCCCACCTGGCCAAGCCCATTCTAACCACCTCAGTGGCCTTCACCTGGAGAAGGGCCAGGGCATCTTACCAAATCTCACACACGCTCCGGACCTCTCTATAAAGTTTCAGCCTTCCTCGTATCTAACCACTGGGTAAGTTCAAACTGGATGTCTCACCCCTTCAGAGTCTATAGCCCACGTTAAACTCATCATTTTTCTCCAAAGACCTTTCTCTCTCCGCCATTCTTCATTTTACCTGGACTCAGGACTCAGGAGGCATTTATAGCATCTTCCACTCTCTTTATGTATCTTGTAATTGAGCAATCCCCATTGAGACTTCTTTTGTAAATCAGTCATTTTTTTCCCGATGTCATTGACTCACCTGCCTAGACTCATCTCCCTGATTTATGGGAGATGAGTTTAAATGATTATGATTGTCTTCTAACTGGATTCCCTTTCTTCAAAACCTTCCATAGCTTTCCCATTGTCTCCAGTGTAAAGTCTGTTTCCCCAGTTTATAAAATTGGATAAAAAAAAGTTTTGCCACAGGCAAAACTTGCAGCTGATCTAGTATTAACTCACTTTTTATTACATTATACATATATGAAAGTATTTTTCATTATAATATACCATTGTATATTATATAATTTATCAATTGAAAGCAAAATTCTGAAAAATATATTCAGGCAAATATTTCAACTTCATAATGCCATTATACTTTTAACCTACAGAAAGGAAACAAAGGTAAAAAAATTAACAAGTGCAAACAAATAATTGATAAGGGAAGTCATTCCTCTTCCCTCCCAAATTAGAATAAGTTCACAATATGTGTTCTTTATGCTCACAAATTTAAGGTGACCAAATTATATTAATATTCAGCTGAATTCCAACTCTGCTATTTTTCACCTATATGATCTTGGACTAGTTGTTTAAGCTCTCTGATTTAAGCTTCCTCCTCTTAAAATGAGAATAATATTATGTACCTCAAAAAGTTCTTATTTAGCTCTGGCTGGTATGGCTCAGCAGTTGAGTATTGGCCTGTGAACCAAAGGGTCACCAGTTCAATTCCCAGTCAGGGCACATGCCTGGGTTGTGGGCCAGATCCCCAGTGGAGGTGCACAAGGGGCAGCTACACATTGATGTTTCTCTCCCACTCTTTCTTCTTCCCTTCCCCTCTGTAAAAATAAATTAATAAACTCTTTTAAAAAGTTCTTGTTCATTTTAATGTATTTCATTAATGTATTTCATTTTAACATATTAAAAAATTCAGACTAGTTAGTCTATAGCAAATAGGAAATGTTAATGTGCTAATTAGTGCTAGCAATGATGATGACAATGATGTAAATTGATAGCTGGTAGAAACCGTGTTTCTTATTTTAAGATTTTTAAAAATTTTTTCCCACTTTAGAATAGGCCATTAATCTTAGGTTCATGAAACTTAAATGAACTGAAATGATGTAAGGCAATTACATTGTGACTACCTAAATTTTACCAGCGTCTATACCTGAGCCTCTGTGCACACAAGCATGGTGGTTTTCCTTTGAGCAGCCAGAGCAGTTGTCCTCGTAGTGATAATCTCTTGTCAATCTGGACTGAGTTTACTGATTCAAGGTAAATCCTACAGTGTCTGTTAGACTCTCAACATCTAGATAGGACATAACTTTTTAGTCTTGGACTATGTTGTGAGATCACTTGAATTGCTATTACTCACACTGGCTGAGAATGACTTTGACAAATTAAGTGAAAAATTAGTGTTTAGTCTCTGTCTACCATTCTATAGCCATGACCATGAAGAAGGAGGATCATTTATCTACTGAATGAAGAGTGGGGGGCCTGGATAATTCTGGAAACTACATTATTCTGAATCAGTAACTTCTTAAAAATTATTTTCAAGGTTGCTTTGAGAGTGTTTAAACAAAGGAGCATTTGTTCTTCCTTCATAAAATAAGACTTTGGCCATAAATGGTTACATTTTTTAATGGTTAGTATTCCTTTAAAAATATAACAGTAAACATCACAGCAGTTTTAGAATTAGGCTCAAGTTTTAGAACAAATCATAAATTTATTTTAATTACTTTATTTAGTTGAACCCCGAATGGCCTTTTGGATAGTCTAATAATGTTGTTAAACAGAGGACATTATTTTAAAATGGATATATGATGGAATTACAGCCTTTCTCAAGAATGTCACAACAAATGCAGCCAGTAATGAAATATACATTTCAAGATGAGGTCAAATTAGATCTATATTAACAATATTTTTTAAAAGAAGAACATAAGTCTAGTCTACACTTTCTCAAGAACTGTGGCAGAATAAACATTCTGTAGAGACTCAACTCTGCCATGTATAGGTGTATGACATTAAAGAAATTTTTTTGTTTACAAGTACTCAATTGAAAGATGTTTATAAATGTAAAATAAATCCATTTTTCAGCTATCTAGTTATAGTCCAGAATCATTATAAATTAAATTTAGACCAAACTAAAGGAGAGACTTAAAAACTTATGTAGTGATTCTTTATCTGTATTCTACTTAGCATGCTCCTAAGGAGTCCATAAAGGGCTGCCGAAGGTGCCAAAGGAAGGAGTCTTCCTACTGGGGAACCTATATAATGCCTCACGAAGATGGGCCTCAGATCCAAGGATGATTTGTCCAGAAAGCAAATCGACCCTGAATTGGTGCTTCTCAAACTGTAATGTGCTCACCCACTATATGGGTATCTTAGTAAAATGCAGATCCTGACTCTGGTTGTCTGGGGAGGGCCCTGAGCTTCTGCATCTCTGACAAGCTCCCAGGCGATGCTGAGGCTGCTGGACCACAGAGCACAGTTTAAGAAGCAACGTCCTAAAACATAATCTGTATCATAAGCTAACAGAATGACATTTTCCTTCCCCAAACTTTTTATTCAGATATGTATAAAGTGGATATTTTGGGTGACTTGTAAACATTTTAAAGTTCTCCAAATTCAAGTCTAATTTAAAATATTTTCATTACTGTCAAAAGGAAGTGGTATGAGGAGTGAAAAGAGAATAACTATTCTTTAAGTAAAAATAACACCTGAGCTCTGGCTGGTGTAGCTCAGTGGATTGAATGAGGGCTACAAATTAAAGGGTTGCAGGCTCGATTCCCAGTCAAGGCACACATCTGGGTTGCGGGCCAGGTGCCCCGTGGGGGCCACGTGAGAGGCAACCACACACTAATGTTTCTCTCCCTCTCTTTCTCCCTCCCTTCCCCTCTCTCTAAAAATAAATAAATAAAGTCTTTAAAAAAATAACACCTGAAAAGATAACATACATTATCGAGAGCAGAGAAGAGCAGAAATAAGGCTGGAGGATAATAAACTTTGGGTTGAAGAGCCCAGGCATGAAAGAACACGACAAAAGTGAAGGTGAATCAGTCCATTGGGGGAAGCACTGTCTTGGGTCTGGGGCTTGCCTGGCCTCAGTACATAGCTGTTGTGTGTGGTGGGGAGTTAAGTCTTAAGTACTTAAGGCTAAAAGTATTCACAAGGGCCTACAGTTGCCTAATCAAGTTGCTTCTATGCTTTTGGATCAGCATTACATTACCCCACAGGGAATTTAAACACAACATAAACATGTATTTAAATGAACTTAGAAGAAAGCTTGTAGTGCCGTCTCCTGTTTTAATTAGATATGTCTTATATAAGAAACATATACATGCAGACTCTGTGGTTTCCCTGGCAAGGCTGCAGCACTCAGTAAATCCACTATAATATTATTTTTGTTTGCTTTTTTCCTCCCTTAATTAAGTTTTTAAAGTTTCCTTAGCTCTCTGTGTGGCTGCTTCAGCTTAGGCAGCTGGGCTTGTGGTGAGGGTATGGGAGAGCACATACCAGCCACCCTTACCCCTCCCCGCGCCTGATCATACTACCTCCTGTGCAGGAGATAGGAAAGAAAAAGGACAAAGAAACATCCGAAATGCACAATAAGTGCCCTTCATAGAAGCCCCTCATAGCATGCTTAAGAAAAGCCCATTATTTTCCCAGCCTACTGACAGAGTGAGGGATACTCAAAACTCCTCAAGTATGTGGACAGCCTTCCAAGGCTCATGGAAAACAAGGATAGCGTCCAGTTATATGATGCCAATGTATTAAAATATTTTGCTGGCCTGAGTGCTATCTTCACCATAGATCTCTGGACTGGAGGCTGCTCTAAAAGCCTATTTCAGAGGCTGGAATCATGTCTTAGCAAAATAAGCAACACAGGGGCAATCAACGCACGAGCCTCCAACTTCTCTCTCTCTCGTTACAGCCTCAGTGGGGAAGGCCAAGTTTGATTGATGGGCACATGCTGAATAGTTACTGAAATTAGAAAGCTGACTGGCCTCAAAAACCTTGTGAGTTTTTGTCTGCCTTCTTGTTTTGTTTTAGTTTGATATTAATTAGACCTTAATTAAATGGTGCTAGAAATCAAGAGCAAAAAGCAGCACAAGCACAGTATGAAGTGTGTGTGCTGGTCCAGCAGGCTCCCAGTATGTGTGAGTAAGCGGGCGGAGACTCATGTAAGATGCAGGCATGCATCTGCATACCGTGTTTATATCTTAGAAGTGTACCAGAGAATAAAGCTTAGTGAGTCCACGTAGTTTTCTTTACTTTATGCTTCTGTTCTCTAGGCTACACACTTGGTTTAAATAAATTAAAATTCATATATGAACCAAGATATACATAGAAAAAAGACTATAAGAAATATACCTAAATGTTAGAAGTCATTATTCTGAAAAATGAAATTAGAGGTTACTTTTTATTTTTTCTTTTCCCTTCACCTCAGAATTTGAGACTTTTAAAACAAAATTGAACAAAGAAGACTATACTACTAGCAAGAGTATATGTAATTAATAATTTTTCTTGTTGATATTTGTCCCACAACTATTTTACATAAATTACTTAATTCAGTTATTCAGTATAATTTATGAAGAATCTCCCATGTACCAGGCCCTGTGCTTGGCATCGGTAGTGCACTAATATACATGCATGTTTGTATCAAACAAATATCTAGCCACGTGTTCTTCATTGACCCATGGAAGGTGCTGGAAATGCAGGCTCCTTGTTACCCCTGCTCCTTTCCTAGATTTCTCCTTATTCTCCACCTTTTTTTTCTTTGTCACTGAGAGTGGAATTACTCTACGCAAGCTTTTTGTCACTTTTTTTATCGTTAGTGAGAGTAATGCCACCCGAAGCCAGGGCATAACTGCCTTCAGCCATCAAAACACGAAGATGCAGGCCTCGTGTCCATCTCTTTGTGGCTTTGTGTTAAAAACCGGTAATGGCACAACAGCCCCCACACTCCTCTGAGGCAGGGGCAGGCCGGGGGAGGTGTCAGTGAGCCCCTCTTGAAGACACTCGTATTTAGGGAGCCCCAAAGAAAACTGCGTGAGATCAGGCTCATCAAACAGAATAAACAAAGACTGATCAAATACTCAAAGACCAGCCTGTAAAAGATGCTTAGCTTTTTTAGTGAAATATAGGTCTTCAAAATGGAGCTTTTGTGTATGCCCCAGCTTCCAGAAGAAACCACCGAGATGCTCAACTCCCAGCGATCATTGAAATTCTAATGTAGCTAAGTGGTGCTCCTTCACTGTCTAGGTGTAGCATGTTATTTAGGAACATCTGCTGCCAAGCCCACCCTGTTCCTTTCCACAATAGACAGCACATTAGAGAGCTTTCTTGACTGCATATTTGAGGTCCTTCCAGCACAGACCCCAGCCCTTGTGCCTCCCACTCTTATTTCTGCACAACCTTTCAGTCCAGTCACTAGGCCTAAGTAGCTAGTCTTAGAATATGCCTCTCACTTCCCTATTTTTGTCTCTTTATCCTGAATCCCTCCTTTCTTTTCTACACTTTATGTATCTTCCAATGAGAAGTGATATATACCTCTTTAGGAAACTCTATAAAAGGACTTCAACTCCCAGAATGCCTTGCATCCTTGGACTCCATGTGCTTTTCTCTGCAGAAATCATTAAGCCAAGAGTGGGTTTCAGGGGGAAGATGGTTTGAATTGGGTGGGGCTGTCAATCCCTGTCCTCACACTCTTAAAGCATCTTCTCTCTCCAGCTCCTTACCATTCAATATGACTTTGGCTTTCTTGTCTTTTGCCTGCAAGAGGCAGCCCATCTAATAAAGAGCTTAGGTGGACCTTCAATGGGTCCTAGAGTCCTCCTGTGTTATAGAGCACAGAACGTGTAATCCAAGAAATGTGTAATTGTTACTTTATGATCTCAATGCTCTTGAACGTATCAAGACTGAGTCCAACTGAGCAGACTTTGTGCTCTTAGGAGGCAAGGATCATCTCAATGTTCCTTTTATTTCTCAGAGTTCCCAAGGCAATGCTTTGCCTATGTTGAGTGGTCAACAGGTATATGTTTCTTGATTTCTTATTCAACACTATCAATGACAAAGTTGTCTAATGGAAATGCCACAAAGTAAAAAATGTGCCTTTTAAATCTGGCTATCTGGCTCCTTTCCCTTCGGACCCTCAGCTGCACCCCTTTTATGGTCTGGGTATTCTCCAGCGATACTCAAGCTAGATTGATTGCAGTGGCTCAGATGAGGAAAGTGAGAGTGAAAAGAGCACAATGTCTTCAGTGTCATTATCCCTCCTAATAGCACTTCTAAAAAGGTTCTGGAACTCCATGATAACTTTGTGACAGACTGTTTGTTTATTGTCCCCTGATATTATCTTCACTTGCCCTTTTTGGAAACAGAAATCTCACATTTTAACTGAACGTGTGGCTGCCAAGCTAACACCATATCATATTGTCCAGTCTTCCTTGCATCTGGCCAGAGGCACAGGACTAACTTCCGGCCAGTGGGACGTGAGCAAAAGTCACATGTGCAAGTTCTGAGCCAAGTCCTTTAAAAAAGGAACTTACTGGAATTCCTTTCTATCTAGTCTATCTTTCTTTCCCTTGCTCAGGCTCCAATGCACAGCACAGAGCTGGTGCTCCTGTTTCAAAGATGACAACACCCTCTGGCCTAACAATGGGAGGAACCGTGAGTCCCTGAGTTACTTCATGAAGCAGAACAATCTACACTCACTAAATTGCCAGTTAATTCTGGCTGATATATGTGGGAAATATAAAATTGTATCTCATGTGAACCACTGTACTTTCAAGCCTCTTTATTAGAGTAACTTAGCCTGTACACTAATTAATATATTTTCCAAATAAATAGGATTAGTTAAGAGCAAACTGTCTCCCTTAATTGTACCATATACTTTACTTTTCCAAAGCTTTTGCACAGGATCTGACTTCTGTCTGGATTTATTTCAATGTATGATACTGCTTGAGGATGTAATAACAATATACATGGTGTGTCACCTTCACCAACTGGAACCTTGAGTGACAGAGTATGGTTTCTCTGGGATAAGTACCACCCAATTTTGGCCTTTCTTCATTTTGTCTTTCTCTTGTCAGCAATGCCTTCAATGTCACTTCATAATACACAAATGCATACATGGGACGTTTTTCACCAAAGTCCCACTAGTCCGAGGCACCAATTTTGTGCAAGAGGCCTACTATGTGACACGTTCTCCCGGAACAACATTACATCTAAGAACTGGGGTCCTAACAAGAGCACTCCAATCAGAGGAGCCGGGAGCTGCCTATCTCCCACCTCTTTACCTCAGAAAAAGCTTCCACCTGGTTTGCTGAAACACCTGTGCTGGGACCCTGAGCTGTCCCACCCTGAGGCCTGCCGTGCTGTGAGGAAGCCCAGGTTAAACCCACACACAGAGGCCATGGGGAGAGGCCTCCAATACTACATATAGACAGAGAGGAGTGGTCAGCTTCCAGATGTTCTTGCCACCCACTGTCCCAGCGCCAATCATTGCCTGACTACAACTAGATGAGAAATTCTGAGCCAACACTACCCAGCTGAGCCTTTCTTGAATACTACCTCATAGAAACCATGAAATGTTATATGTTATCTTTAGCCCTGGGGGAGTTTATTACACAGAGTAGATAACTAGGAAGGTCACCAAAAGTACGAGCCAACTGCTCAGTTTTGCTGGGCCCCTGAGGGAAGGGGAGAATTTCTGATCAGAGGCCTTGCTGCCAGAGAACTTTAGCATGCGGACCACAGGGGCTGGAGTGAAGAGTCTTAGTCTTTATTTGCCCCTTTCTCCAACTTGCTTATGAGGGATACCTTTATGCAATTCACTTGAGTTTTTCAGATTCCACAACTAGAAGAGTCTATGTGGCTCTTAGGAAGACTGTGAGGGTCAACAGGACATAGTAGAAGCAATTCTCATGGAAAGTATTCAGTAACTGTCACCTGTGGCTTGCCCTGGCCTTGCTCAGCTGGTTGAAGTGTCATCCTGTACACCAAAAGTTGCAGGTTCGATCCCTGGTTGGGGCGCATAGGAGGCAACTGATCCATGTTTCTCTCTCACATCGATATTTCTCTCATTCTTTCTCTGTCTCTCTCTCCCCCTCTCTCTCCCCTTCCCCTTCCTCTTACTCTAAAATCAATAAATGTATCCTCAAGTGAAGATTAAAGAAAATGTCACAATGTGGTTTGATTTCCTCATGCCCAGCTCATCTTTAGAAAGGTCTTTAAAAAAGTCAAAGCTGCTGTTTGAAATGGATAAAAATTTGATGAGTAGACTTTCTTCTAGTGAAACACACTCAATAAAGTCAGCTGACTCCCCTTAAATGTCAGTTACCTTCTGACTTGCTGAAGAACAGATGAGAGGCCCTCCCCCTTCCATGATTTGTGGAGGAGACTGCTGCTTCCCATCTTATACAGAGTCTGGAACTTCCCGGGGACAGGCCCCGTTGCTCTTCAGTAGCAGAAACAGTAGAAAACGTCTTCTCTCCAAAGGGCCTCTTTTATGAGCTTTGCTCTCTGTGAGATCTCAGGGAACATATGTGGTCAGGATCATTTCTTCCAGCACCACACCTCTTTTCAAAATTCCTCCTTTGGCAGCCAGCAAGTCTTTTATAATCCCTCTGGAAATAGCTTTTCCCTGGGGAGTAATCACCCTAGCAACGAGGTGGGAAAGAACACATAACCATGTCCCGGGAAAGCCTTGTCTGAGGCCACCATTTAATGCCAATCCTTGCAGGGCATGGCGACTACTGAAGAGAAATATTGCTTTGATATAGGAATCGGGCTCTGCGGCCGCTCAGCATGGGTGGCCTGACAGCCAGGCAGGACAGTTCTCAACCTCGGTTACTTCTAATATTCAAGGACTAAAGGAAAATGTTCAAAATTAATTATTTACCATGTATTCAGATACTTATCCTTCCTCTAACCAGACAGAGGCAGAACCTGAAATAGTTGCTATCCTAAAAGCTAAAACTGAGACTATTTTCTGAAAAGAACCATGTCTATACTTTTACATATATGTAATATGAATTGTTCAATCATTGTAAGTTTTGAGGGAAAATCTTAAGGAAGCTGTTCATTAATCGTGAGGCTAACCAAGCTCAGTATTTTTGACAAAAGAAAGATGGGCACAGATCATTGATACTGCACTAATTAGGATTCTGGAAATTTAATTAAATCGATATGTCAAATTCAGTGAAATTAATTTTGATTGCATCAAGATAACATCCCATTGAAAGATATAGATTTAGAAGAATAGGTGGTATTCCATAGGCTGTGTTTTGGGTAATATTTTTCTCATCTTCCATTCTGTTTCCACAACCCCAAGCCAGAGTAGGAACACAAAGGAATTTTGTTTCTGGCTTCATTTTTAAAAAAATCTAATGAAATGCAATTCTGAGGGCTACATTGCCTCTAATTTTAAAGGTATTAAAAACACTAATTGTTGGACATATAAAAAGATATACGTTTGAAAAGATTAATAGAATCCAGCTATTAGCAATTTTGAAATTAACTTTACTATTATAATTTTTAAGTGCTTCAGGCCTTTTAATGGAAGCTTTCAGAACTGCATCCTAAGTCATTTAATTTCTGTTAACAGATCTGTCCTGGCTCCTTGTTGGCATTTATTCCTGTGCCACCCACGTAGAACTCCAAATGTGGATCCAAGGACTGCTGAGCTGTGAACACTCTATTTGTATAATTTTGCCAGTGACCACCCTTAAACCTCAGAAGAATCAAAGGAAAGCAAAGATATGCTGAAATGTTTAAAAAAAAGAGGGGAAAAAACCCAACCTGGAAGACACTTACAAGAATGTGAGTTCTCCTGTACTGCACCCTGTCAAATCGGGTTCTTAGGGTCAGGACCACCAATGCACAGGTTTTAGCTTTGGGGCTTCTGGGCATGATCTGTGGCAAAGTTGTATACACACACGTACCAGCCTGCCCAGCGCGCCACACAGAAACCGAGGCTAACCACAGCTGAAAGAGGAAACCCTCGTTTGGTGCAAAGAATAGGTGAATTGTGAGCCCTGGGTCAAAATACCTTCTTTTACCTTCCTCCGTCCTAAAAATAGAATTCATGTGTGGGAGCGCCCTTGCTTGCAGGCATGTGCGCGTGCATGCATGCGCGCGCGCGCGCTTCGTACCTTAAATCAGAATAAAAGGACGGGAAATGGTAGGGCCTTCCCACTCAGCAACTATGGATTAGGCAAGAGCTGAACAAAAACAATTTATAGTAATCATTTGAACCTTAACTACTGACTTTCTTGCCAACATCACCAACAACACTAAAAGCTTTGTTTCATTTTTATTTCAATTTGCAATTTCAATTTTATTCAGTGCTCTGAATTAAAGTGAGGATAACATCAGTTAATTATAAGTTAATTTGGGCATAATCTGGGATGAATTAGATGATTACTTGGTTCACATAAATACATTGTAATCATAAATTGGGATTTTAGGCTTTGAAGGGAGCTTTGAAATTATTTCCCATCTAAACCTCTCATTTTAGAGATGAAAAAAAAAATGAAGATCTAGTGTGATTAAGTGACCTGCCCAAGGTCATACAGCTAATTAAAAGCTGAGTAAGAACTAGATTCCATGTCTCCGGCTTCCCCATCTGGTGTTTGTTTTGTCTATTGCACCCCAACTTTTGATTAGTCATAATAAGAGGCAGCAGTGACCTGGATTAAACAAAATTGCAAATAAACTTGGTGTCCCCTTTCCTTGTTCCTAGGCTCCTTGAAAATGAGATTGTTTTGTTTTGTTGTTTATTCAATTAGCTTTCTGTGCTCTGCAGTATTTAACACGGTATATAGATTGTCAGCAAAGAAGGTGTTGAGTTGAATGCACTGAATCAATGGGGAAAATCAACTGGTCTCTCTTTCAAGGAGCAGCAGATTGATGTTAATCTTAGCGTCATGGACAGTGGAGGGAGCCGGCCAGCCAGGTGGAGAAGGATGGGGGAAGCTGCTCTGGAATTTACATTTTCCGTGTCTGCTCCACAAAGAATAGACTACATGGAAGCGATACAGACTTAACAGGACAATACAAATAGCAGTATTATTTATACTATGTGAATAAGTCTTTTTATTATCCTTCTCAAGTTGCTAATGAATTGTATTCTAACATGTAGAACTCACAGTTGGTTCTTATTTCTCAGCTATAACTTAAGTCATCTCCCCATTGTGTGTATTACAACTAGCTCTAAGCTTGTGAGGATTCAACGTAGGTACTAATTAAAATTTTAGCAGCGAGTATCACGTATAATCAAGAGCACTGGAAGTGAGAGTGTGGAGGCATGGTGCAGCCCTGGACCCGTCGGTAATAAGCTGTGTGACTCTGGACCAGTACTGCACCCCACTGCTGATTCCCATCTTCATTCCAGCTTTAAAATCATATGACTCAACTCCTTTTTTAATGAATTCACAAACACTTTTAGATCAGCACCATGTTTATTGTTCTAAAGAAGGTGATGACCTCATTTGGAGGGGGCAGACTTAATATACCATGTTATCACCGTCACAAACGGAAAACTGCAGTCACATGCTGGGCAGTGAAAAGGTGAAGATGGGATTAAAGAGTATGAAACAGGGTTCTGCCTCCCCACATGGAAGGCTTTAAGAAACCCGGCGGGGAGACAGGCCCCTCAAGAGATAAGTGATGTTCACACGGATCTTGTCCATGCTAAGGGTCTAATAGTGTCCAGTTGGTTTTATTTGGTTAATTTTTTTAATAAGCACTAAAACTGGGTTATATAATCTTAAACTCCATCTGCATGCAGAGAGAGAGAGAGAGATGTGACCTAGACCAGAGCCACATATCCTGAAACTGGAAGATGGCTACAATTTAGCCAGCCCAGGCTTCCCCTCGGGCAGACAGGGCCAGTGAAACCAGTGTGGTCACACAGGGCAGGGTGCTCAGAGGGCCCCCCAATTGGGGTTTAATGCTCTGTGGTTGCTGTCTTAAAATTCTTAGTAATATTATCTTTGGATGTAGATGCTGTGAGTGCAGTGTAGTGGGGCAATGGGACATGTACCAGGATCTTGGCCCTCAGTTCCCATCCGCCTTCCTCCATCTCCCTCCACCTCTCCAGGTGGGGTTCTCAGCAGCCTGCTTCTCCACTCTCAGGCACTGCACACACCAGCCAGTCTCCCACTCCCCTGCCTCATAATGGCTGCTGCCCTGCCCTGCTGGCCTGAGCCTGGACCCAGCACTAGTGTTGGGGGGAGGGATGAGTGGTGGCCACTGCCCAGCCCTGGGCTGACAGCCCCATGATGCATTCTTCTGGGGGTGGGGGGGGGGTGGGAGTGGGGGGAGCCTCTCCTCTGCCCCTGTCAGATCCTGAGCATATTCTGGCCCTGAGGTTTAAAAATCCTTGGGGGTCTGGGCCCACTGGCTGGAAGGAGCAGAAACAGTACCTATCTGGCCCCTGCAGCAGGCCGCCGAGCATCTAGGAGGGTCTGCCCTGCACCTGCCCCTATGCACAAGGATGGGGGAGCACAGCATGGGTGGTTGGGGGTAGGGGGTGTCCTGTCTTCCTCCTCCCACCCTGCCTGAGTAGGTTTATATTTGTCCCTTCTTGTCCCCTGGAGGCAGGAAACTTCCCCTTATTTTTATAAGGTGCTCTGGTAGTTGCATTTAAAATTAGCATAGCACAATATAAAAATAAGTGGGAAAATTCATGCTAAATATTTAATATCTCAATTTTACTTTACTTAGGATGACATTAAATAGCAAATAAAAGCCCTATGATAAGGCCGAGAGAAAGACTATGGCAGAAAGCAAAAAGTTTCCAGTGTACCTTTAAGGGCACTTTCCCTCTGCTTTTTAAACAAGGTTCCACATTCTACTTAGCACTGGGCCTTACAAATTATGGTCTCAGAAAGAGTTTTTCATTACGTAGACTAGAGTATTGTATGATAAATGTATTATGTAGAGTGTTTTATTGTTTTTATTACGTATTACAACTGTGTAGTCACAAAGCATTCTTAACCTTCCAACACAAAGAGAAAATTCCAGCCTAAAAAAGTTCACTGAGTTTCATCACGTTCATATATTACTTTCAGAAGGTTAAGGGATTTCCCCCAATCCCTAATCTTCCGCCCCCTTTTTAACTTTATTTATTATTGCCTCTACCATTTTCTGGAAGACTCCTCAAACTTTCAGAAAACTTGAGTTTTTAATATTGGAGGCTTGGAAACAGTCCTCCGGTACTAGGGGCACATTAGCAGCCATTTGGAGGCAGAACTACTCACCGAGGACACACTCAGAGGCAGGAAGAGAGGCCCCTGGCGGGATAAACAGCCCGCCCCATGACACCGGGCAGCGCGGCGGGAGACCCGGCCCGATCTCCTCCGCTGGTTCTCACTGGCTGGGACGGCGCAGTAGCACTTGACTCGTCAGGGGCAAGACATTAAAAGTGAACGACAGTCACTGTTAATATATGTTAAAGGAAAGTAATATAGAGACAAATCCTGTGACAGTAAATCCGTTATAATGATGTTATATGTAGATAGCATTAAGGAACTAGGACCTGACAATTTTGTATTCTGCTGTCTTCACCTGACCCTAAAATGTCACCTCTATCTGCTCTAATTTGCTTGATATTTTCTTCTCTTTGGATTAGTTGCTTATGGTTTTGTGCCCAAAACTATTCTGGATTTAGAGTTATTTCTTTAGAATAGATCCCCAATTATTGGGATACAAAACATAATACTGATAAATATTTTCAAATAGTTTTCCAAAAAATGTGACAGAAATTCCTACCCCTATAAACTTGAGCATTTTACAGCATTCTTTCCAACACTTAGATTTGTCATTTAATGTATCAATTAATTAGTCATTTTCCAATTTCAAAGGAAATCATACCTCGTTTTAATTTGCATTGCTTTGATTACTAATAAGACTGATTATTAGTCACTTTTAATAACTTTTTTCTTTTGTAAAAAAGTTGTATCAAAGTACAGTTTACCTTTTTAAGAGACTGCCTTTATGTCTTTCTACAAGAATGGAAAGGCAATGATGGCAGAGATGGGCAATATTAGCTCTGGGCTTACATTCTACCCGCACAGCAGTGCCAGCAAAAGGAACTCTGTCCCACACCGACTGTACCTGGCCTGGGTGGGATCACACACACACTCTGAGCCAGTCTCCACAAGTGAAGGATCGAGCCGTACTTCCATCCGTGAGGCCTGGGTCATGTGCCAGCCATGACACGGGGACACGGAGTCAGCCCCGGTGAGCTGGCAGCAAACACGGCTCAGTGCAAGTGCTGAGCTGGACCAAGGGAAGCTACACAGTGCCTAACCACAGACATCACAGCACACAGTGCACGGGTATGTCCACACCTTCAACTCAGTGTGAGTGCTTCCAGGCTGCAGAGAACTGAGCAACAAATCATCACAAAGTGAAAAGCAGAATATGCTTGCAAGTGATCAGTTATCAAGTGCTTAACTTTCCATAGACAAAAACTAATGCTCCCTTTTAGAACTAAGCATCTGCTGAAAGCAAGTATTGAACAAGATCTATTGTACACAGTATTTTATGAAAACATCAAGTTACATCCTTAATGCATGCCCAAACAAAACTTCTCTTGACACATCAGTCACCGTGATCGTTTCCTCTGAGTGAAGTTTGTCTGGAGTGAGTGAAATAGAACAATATAAAAATCTTTGTAAAAAATAATGATGGAGCCCTGGCTGGTGTAGCTCAGTGGACTTAGCACGGGCCTGCAAACCAAAGGGTTGCTGGTTCAATTCCCAGTCAGGGCACATGCCCAGGTTGTGGGCCTGGCCCCCAGTAGGGGATATGAGAGACACAACCACACACTGATGTTTCTCTCCCTCTCTCCTTTCCTTCCCTTCTCTGTAAAAATAAAAAAAAAAATAAAAAATAATGATGGAGCCCTAGCTGGTGTGGCTCAGTGGATTGAGTGCTGCCCTGTGAACCAAAGGGTCACTGGTTCGATTCCCAGTCTAGGGCACATGCCTGGGTTGTGGACCAGGTCCCCAGAAGGGGGCACACAAAAGGCAACCACGCATTGATGTTTCTCTCCTTCTCTTTCTCCCTCCCTTCCCCTCTCTAAAATAAATAAATAAAATCTTTAAAATAATAATAATAATAGAAAAGTATCCCTTTTAAGAGATATACTTTCAGTTTATAGGGGGATATAAACCATGAGAAGCTGATTGAAATGAATTTTGAAATCTTAAAGCTCAACACTGCAGAGAAGTGTACACTGAAAGACCTCTCTGAGAGTGTAAACAGAAGGACCACATTACATAAGACTCCTTCTTAATTATTCAGTCTTCTTAATCGCACTCCTTTCCACTTATATTTTGATCACAAAGAGACTACATGTCATAAAACATCAATTCATATTTACTTGTGTCAGCCCTGAAGTGTATGTTAGTATTGTATTTTTCACTGCTCCCTTTCATTGCTGAAAAAAAAAGTGTGAGGACAGGGGATGCACAAAGAAGCTAAGTTCTCTGAAGTCGCACAATTACTAACAGAGCCAGAAACCTAAATCCTGTTTCCTCTGCTCTAATCCACTAAATCCCTCCAAGAAGCATCATAACCCTCATCAACTGGATATTCAGAGTGTGCATTCCAATGGCTAGAGATCAGGCAAACTGTAAATGCCACCAGCAAGGGCTAAATGTGAATTAGTGAGCACCCAGAGCTGAACCCAACTCCTTACTCTGAACACTCTGTAGTCAATCCATTTTTCACATATTTTCCTGAGTTCTCTTGGATATTATTATAGCTCTGGAAAGAGAGTTGGTTGGAAAACTTGGCAGCAACTGTGCAAATAAAATGAAATGAATAAGTTTTTCTTTTAAGAGAGTTTATTTCTCCAAAACATCGGTTCAGAAGCTGTGGAAGCAGCCGTATTTAATTAAACAAATGCTAAGAAACCTCATGTTTTCAGTGGAGCAGACGTGGTTTTTGCCATCTGTCTTTTTGCAACTGCAGTCTCCACAGAATAGATGTGGTAAAAAGGAATCATGATTGTTTTCTTCCCTAACAAACACTTTTCATGAAAATTGTCATCATCTTAACTACTGTCAGAATGAGCAAAATGGATAAAAAGGAGTAGAATTTCCAAGTGGGTTTCTGAAAAGGTCCTGATTTCTGTGATAGGCTGTCCATTTCCTGATTTAAAACACACGGTTGTCCATTCCGACATGAACAACGTGAAAAACGGGCACTTTTAGACAGATGGATGAACACGTGTCACTTGAGTCTGAGGATAGCAGGGTACCTGGAAGTGCCTTGAAAACCTGTAGTTAAGAAAAACGCAGAAAAATGAGGTGCTACCTGTGCTATGATACAATATAAAATACGTTAAGAATCAACGAGGTGACAGGATTTGCTTTTCATCTTGGATAAATTATGAAATATGTGCAGGTAGTGTTTTTGTACTTGCAGAGTTGGAATAGTAATAATGCTAATCAAACTCAGAGGGACATTTTATGGTTACCGGGAAAGAGGATTTTAAAAGCAAATACTTACTAGGATTATTACTCACATTTTAGATTCTCACTTCTAAAATTATTTACAATGTAGAATCATCTAAATCCTACTTCCATAAAATCTCTTGAATTTACATATTTGTTTTTATTTCTGTCATTATTACCCCAATCTAAAATGACATGATCTCATATCAAGACTATTTCAACACAGCTATATCTCTGCCTCCATTCTTGCTAAGGCTGACTCCGAGTCCCGAAAAGATTGTGGTTCCCCCTCCCAACCCCATATGTAATTTGAATAAAGCTGCTCTATCTTTTAAAAAGATTTTAACATATGACTCTGGAACACTGTTAGCTTTTTTTTTCTAATCTTAAAGGTAAGAATGTGTCTTACATTTATATAAGACTATTGTTTGATACAAAAATGTCTCTGTGTTTGGGAGTCTGCATTCTGGATCTTATTAACTAGAATCCAGAACTACATTCTGATGGATAAAAAAATGACATGAAGATCATACTTTCTCATTCATAAATCTTTTTGAAAAAATTTTTCAAAAATTTTTAAAGATTTTATTTATTTATATTTAGAGGGGAAAGGAGGGAGAAAGAAAGGGAGAGAAACATGGATGTACAAGAGATACATTGATCCATTGCCTCACGCACGCCCCCAACTGGAGACTTGGCCGGCAACCCAGACATATGCCCCAACTGGGAACAAAACCAGTGACCTTTGCAGGCTGGCACTCAATCCACTGAGCCACACCAGCAGCCAGGGCTCATTCATAAATCTTAATCAAAATTTCAAGCTCAAGAATCACTGTGCACAATACAACAGAAATGAAACTTATGTGGCAACTTATATTTTTGCAAGAGAAAATGCTTTTGAGAAGCACACATTTATTTTTTTGCCCTGCTCAGCATCTACAGGCTGTCTTTTAGGGACCAAGCCTCACCCATTGGGTATGCCATTGAGAGGACTTACATCAAGGAAACCAATGTGAGATCCAGGCTAGACCCATCAGAAGCTCTCTTCCTAGAATCTGAATCCTGAGCAAGTTTATTCAGCCTGATGACAGTGATCTTAAGAACTGTCCATTGATTCTTGCTACCCATATTCGTGGGGCTACTCTAATTCCCATCCTTTGGAGACCAGGTTTTTTGAGTTCTGGCAACAATACCTTTCTACTAATTTCTTTTTTTTTTGTTGTTTAAATTAGCCAGAGTTGATTTTAGTTTGCTACTTGCAAACAGAGAACTCTACTTAATACAGCTTCTGGTCAAGAAGGATGAGCAGCTAAACACACCTCACCTCTGCGCACAGCTATAGTAAAAAATACAACTAGACTACAAAAAAAATTTCACCCAGAATTGTCAGAAAATCAAGCTGTGTGGAAATGCAACAACCAAGGATTTAGGGAAGCCATATTCATCCAGACAAGTAGGCAGGGCAGAGTCACAGAGATCTGGAGAGGCATGGAGATACAGAGTTGCGCAGAGAGGTGCAGAGATGGAAATGCGTGGTCCCACATCCATGTGTGGTGGATAAAAAAACAGGAGGGAAGGACTTCTGGTCAAGATGGAGGTGTAAGTAGACATGGTTTGCCTCTTTGCATAACTACAAAAAGAATTACAAATAAATCTCAAAATAAATAGCACCCAGAACTATCAGAAAATCAAACTATATAAAAGGCTGACAACTGAGGATTAAAAGAAGCCACATTCATCAAGACAGGTAGGAGAGGTGGAGATGTGGAGACAGGTGGAGAGGTGTGGTGTGGTGCAGAGAGGCAGCAGCGGGACTGGCACAGGCAGTCCCACATGCACGTGTAGAGGATAAAAACTGGGAGGGATACCTTGGGAATAAGCAATCCCATCCCCAGGCCAGACGGCACAGCCCAGGGTTCCAGTACCAGGAAGGTAAATCCCAATAACTTCAGGCTATAAAAACCAGTGGGGGTAGGGTGGCAAAAGAAACTGCTGGATTTTCAGGAACTCCACTGAAAGGGCCCGTAAGATCTTAAAATGTACATAAACACACCCACTCTGGACTTCAACAACAGGGCAACAGCTGGTAAGGTGCCAGTTGTATATGGTGAGTGGGTGAAGTGACTGGAAATGGGGCAAGTGCCATGTGAACCTCCAGAAGCCAGGCAGCAGCACAGTTCCCACTCCCAGTCCTCCCCGCACACCGAGTTACAAAGCAATGAAATGGGTTGCCCCCACCCTGGCAAATACTTAAGGATCTTCCCCACACAATTTATAGGTACCTATTCAACAATAGACCACACTACCAAGACAGGGAGGCAAAGCAGCTCTACCTAATACACAGAAACAAACACAGTGATGCTGCCAAGTTGAGGAGACAAAGAAATATGGCCCAAATGAAAGACCAGAACAAACCCCCAGAAAAAGAACTAAACAAAATGGAGATAACCAACCTATTAGATGCAGAGTCCAAAACACTGGGGATCAGGATGCTCAAAGAACTCATTGAGTATGGCAACAACATAAAAGAAGAAATGAAGGTTACACTAAGTGAAATAAAAATAATGCAAGGAACCAATAGTAAAGGGAAGGAAGCCAGGATTCAAATCAATGATTTGGAGCATAAGGAAAAAATAAACATTCAACCAGAACAGCACAGAATTTAAAAAATCATGGATAGTATAAGAAGACTCTGGGACATCTCCAAACATGTCAACATCTGAATAATGGGGATGCCAGAAGAAGAAAAGGAAGAGCAAGAAATCCAAAACTTATTTGAAAAAATAACAAAAGAAAACTTCCCTAATTTGGTGAAGGAAATAGACATACAAGTCTAGGAAGCACAGAGAGTCCCAAACAAGTTGGACCCAAAGAGGTCGACACCAAGATACATTATAATTAAAATGCCAACGGTTAAAGATAAAACTAAGGAGGGGATTGCTGGAGGGAAGGGGGTACCAGATGGAGGGTGGCAAAGGGGGAATAATTGGGACAACTGTAATAACATAATTAACAAAGTATACTTTTGAAAAAATGGGAGAGAGACCTTGGGTGTGAGGGATCCCAGGCCCAGACCACACCACTCAGCCCAGGGTCCCAGTGCAAGGAAGGTAAGTCCCCATAACTTCTGGCTATAAAAATCAGTAGGGGTCAGGGCAGTGGAAAAAGCTGCATCCTCTTAAAAGTCCCACAACAGACTTAGGACTCACACAGACCCCCTGCACACACCAGGATTCAGCACGAGGGCAACAGCTGGAAGGGCACCAGGGGCATATGGGGAGAAAGTGACGTGCAGCTGGGGAGACAGCATCCTCCTGGGCAAAACTGCACAGGCCAGGCAGTGGTATCGTGCCCTCTGCAAGCCCTGCGCCACACGGAGCAACAGAGCGATGACATGGGTTGCCCTGCCCTGGCAATGACCTAAGGCTGTGCCTCATAAAACTTAACAGATGCACTAAGAGGGAGTTAAAGCAGATCTACCAAATACACAGAAACAAACACAGGGAGACTGCCAAAATGAGGAGACAAAGAAATATGGCCCAAATGAAAGAACAGAATAAAACTCCAGAAAAAGAACTAAATGAAATGGAGATAAGCAACCTATCAGATACACAGTTCAAAATACTGGTTATCAGGATGCTCCAGGAACTCATTGGGTACTTTAACGACATAAAAAAGACCCAAGCAGACATGAAGTTTGCATTAAGTGAAATAAAGAAAAGTCTACAGAGAACCAACAGTGGAAGGATGAAGCCGAGAATCAAATCAGCAATTTGGAACACAAGGAAGGAAAAGCATTCAATCAGAACAGCAGGAAGAAAAAAATTAAAAAAAAATGAAGAGAGGCTTAGGAACCTCTGGGACATCTTTAAACATACCAACATCTGAATCATAGGGGTGCCAGCAGGAGAAGAAGAAGAGCAAGAAATTGAAAACTTATTTGAAAAAAGATAAGGAAAGAAAACTTCCTTAATTTGGTGAAGGAAATAGAACTCTACTTAATTCAATTGCCACACCTTTTTAGTCTCAATACTAAGCTAATTTACCTTTAAAAAACCTAAGTAGTACTGTAACCTTAATTTCACAACAAAGTTATAATTAAAAAGGAGAAAATCTATAACACATGCAGTCTTGGTCACTCCTTTCTTTTTATGTCTTTTTATTTTTTTAAATTTTATTAAATGTATTGCAGTGACATAGGCTAATAAGATTGTACAGTTTAGATAGAAGATGGTGCTTAGACTATTCCAAGTTTTTTTCAGACATACACATACACACACACCATTTGAGTAGTCATTGAACTTACTATTAGTCCAAAGTGAGGCAGCTGAAACACACATTTCTCATTGATGTTAAGAGTATCTACAACTGAAGATTCTTGGCTACTCTGTGCTAGGATTTCTTCTTATGACTCTTACCATAAGTAAGGGTCTGAATGCCTTCTGCCAAGTCACCCCATGGCCTTTAGATGGAGAGGGGCAGGGGAGACTTGGGGTTAATAAGGCAGTGGCAGCATGGATGGAACTGGAAAGCATTATGCTAAGCGAAATAAGCCAGGCGGTGAAAGACAAATACCATATGATCTCACCTTTAACAGGAACCTAAACAACAAAACAAAGAAACAAGCAAAATACAAACAAAGGCACTGAAATAGAGAACAGGCTGACAGTGTCCAGAGGGGAGAGGGGAGGGAATTTCAGGGGAAAAGAGGAAGGGTTTACAGGAACAAATATAAAGGACACATGGACAAAAACTAGGGGCAGTGGAAATGGGAGGGAGGTGGGGAGGGCTGGGTGGGTGGGCTGGGATGGGAGTAAAAGATAGAAAATTGTACTTGAATAACAATTAAAATAATTTTTTTTTAAAAAAAGACAGTGGCCATTTTTAGCTCAGTTGCTATCCAATCAACTCTCTTTTCATTTCATGATTGATCTTCTGAGAGACAAAATTCCTCTAGCTTCACTGGAGACTTTCAAGTAAATATGTCATTTTCCAGTTTATTTGTAATATCAAAGTTTAACCATAAAATAATGAGACTCTGAAAAGCAAACAATAGCAAAAGAATATTATTTAAAGTAGATATTTTAAGATGCTATCCATTTTGTGAATAGAGCAAAAAATATTTTTGTAAACCTGTTTTAGAGTTAGTCTCATTATTTTTTTGACCATCACAATACATAGTGCCAAATGACTATTTTTGTGTTTGAAAAATCAAGTTTATCCCTAAGTAATGAAAATATGGTCATTTTCCAAATAATAGTCAACATTGCTGAACAATGTGTACAGTAAGATCTCATTTTGTAAAAACAAACACAAATATGTTCAAGATACATTTTTCCCATTTTAGTGTAGCATCTTTTATTTATAAAAAGCTATTATTAAAATAATGGTTCATCATATAATTATTAGTATCTGAGAAATGAAAAATATTATAGAGAATCCCAATGTCCCCAAGTATTCCATCCTACCTTAATATTCCTCACTATTAGTATCCAAATCAAGTGGCTCAGATTTCTGTCCCATTTCTGCAGCATCCAGTTCTCATCCCGAAGGATTTCTTGGAGCCCTATCATCATCCCTTGGCCCAAAGAGCTGCTCCAGCTACTTTTAAAAATATACTTTTCAATTACAGTTGACACATAATATTATCTTTGTTTCAGGTGTACAACATACGGATTAAACATTTATATACCTTATGAAGCAATCATGCTGATTAAATCTAGCACCCATCTGACTCCATGCATCGTTTTTTACAATATTATTGACTATATTCCCTATGCAGTACTTCACATCTCTGTGACTATTTGTATAACTGGCACTTTGCACTTCTTAATCCCTTCCACTTTTTTCACCCACCTCCCCGTCCATCTGGGGAGCACCAATTCGTCCTCTGTATCTGTGAGTTTGTTTCGTTTTTTAGAATCCATATGTAAGTGAAATCATATGGTATTTGTCTTTCTATGACTTGTTTCACTTAGCACAAAACCCTCCAGGTCCATCCACACTGTCATGAGCGGTTCCATTTTACCCATTGTAGACAGTGCCACATCTTCTGTACCCATTCATCTGTCAATGGACACTGGGCTGCGGCCCTTTTTGACCCGCACTCATCATCTCGCCCTGTGGTTCTGAACTTCTTCGGGTACTTCAGCGCTGTCTTCATTTCCCAAGCATCATTAACACAAAGCTTTATGGAAATTCGCACTTTTACTGGAATATGAGGAACACAGGGACATAGTACAGGCCAGCAAAAAATAGTAAGTAACATTAAATAGAATTTTATAAATATTAGTTATTCTTAGCCATCCCAGCCCTAGGGAGTTTCTCAATGGCAGTCTTCTCCCTGGGCTGCACTTTCCATGATATTTTGGAGGCTATATCTCTCCTTGATGCATACATCTTTTTCCAGGTTCCTCCTCGTTCAGGTCTGAGAGCACACCTTAGAACCTCTCTCTCTAGTTGCTGGAGGAAACTCAGTATTTCTAAGGTATGTTATGCAGAATAACCTCCACTCCACAACGGATTCACAATATTATTTTGTATTAGAAGACAAAGCCATATATTTACCTCAAAACAATTATGGCATGGCTGAGGGCAGTTGGGGGTAAGTGGGGTGCACGGATGGAAGAGATTGGACATGTGTTGGTAATCATCAAAGCTAGTTGACAACTTCATAATACTAATCTTTCTACATTTATCGATGTAATACAATGATTAAAAAGTTTTTAAAAAGACAAACAAATAACACTTGTGGGTGAAATGTGAAGAGGACAAATAACACTTGTGGGTGAAATGTGAAGAGGAGTTTTTTTCTGTGGAGGTAAACATCTCTCTTTGGGAAGTCAGAAAGTGTCTGTGGGGCAACTCTTACAAATGGTAACAAGTTGTGTAGAAGTAGTTACTGCCAATCCCATTTACTGAAAAGCTCGTTAAGGTAGTTTCATAAAAGTCATAAATTTATAAACATTACTGCTCTCTCTCCTCTTTCTGAAATTCTGCACATTCTATTCCCTCCACCTGGAACACTTGCCTGGTCTCTTCCCCCCACATTTCGTGCTGACTTTAGCTGTACTTCAGGTCTCACTTTCTTTGGAAGGCAGTCTTTCCTAGACTGACTTAGGTTCTCCTGTTCTGTGCTCTCACAGCTACCTTTCCTTCTCCTTCTCAGCACCCACCACACATTTCACGTTTGTGTTTATGCCTAGATTGTACAGTCCCTGAGAGCAGGGACGAAGTAGGACTTGTCCTGGGCTATAGCCAGAGCAGTTAGCATAGTGCCCAGGACATGGAAGGCATTCAATAAGCATTTGTTGAATACATGATTGAGTTGATGGGATGAAACTGGGTAAAAGCACTATCCTAGTCCTTAGTTCCTCTGAAACAGATGCGATATTTATGTGTTGAAAAAAGGGAGGTGAAGAAATAGAGATTTAGAAGCAGAGTTGTTCAGAAAGGAAAGGCAGGTCCATGTTAAGTGGAGTGGATGGAACGTTTATAAAGCACTTCAGCTGGGGAGCCCTTACCTTTTCAGGGAAGTAGGGGGTTCGGAGCACAGGGAGTTAATGGCAAACAATAAAAACAACTCACAAACAAACAACTTTGGGTTCTTTTCAGATCTATTATGTTTCCTTTCAATCTTTCTTTCGTCTTTCTTTCTTTCCTTTCTATCGTCATTGTATTCATGCGTGACTTATCTGTACTATCAGTCATTATAATATATAATATAGGAACAATACCCCAGAACAAAGGGCATTGAAGTATATTATTTAAGATAGAACCTATTTCTATGTGTTAATGCTGTGAAAGAATGAACCAAAAAGGTAAAAGAATGGGAATAAATTGTTCTCTTTTGTGATTTATGTTTCTGTATATCTTTGTGTGTGTGTGTATATGTTTGTATGACTTTTGGGGAAAAATAACTCTCTCATTGGGCTGCTCTGTTGGACATTATAGAAATTTAAAAAGTAACATCAAAATTCCCTCCCCCCATGATTGAGTTGTCAAGGTTTCCTCTGGCAATTTTCTAATATTCCCCCTACCATCACAGCGGCACTGATTTCTTCATCCCTAACTCAGAAAAGGCATTAGGGCTAGCCTTGAAATGAAGGTTTTCATAATATTTAATCTTTTTTTCTTCCTTTGCTGTAGCTTAAGTCCCATTACTCCTGGTCCTGTCCTTGTTGACTAATGAGGATAATTGGTCCCTTTCCTCCTGAAAACATCCTTTTATGTATTTTGGAGAGTTATTACGGCCCTTTTCAGCCCTCTCTTCTCTAGGCAGAACAGGCCTGATTCTCTTAACCTCTCCTCCCAGGGCTGATTTTGCAAACCTTTGATCATTTTTGTTCTTCCCCTCTGAACTCTCTCCAATTTGTCTGTCTCTTTCAAAAGGTGGTGGCCAGGAGAGAATTCAGTCCTTCGTTCAAATCTTAACGGATGTGATATTAACCTGACCAAGGCTTCGTGCATGTGTAATAGAATCTGAAATATTATTTATCCACATTCTAGTGTGGAAGTTCCCTTTACTTAAAAAAAATAGAAATTTTAATTCGACACTCAGTGTTCTTTAGTCTGCACGCTAGGATATCACAGTATATGAAACACTGTGAGATATCAAACAATAGTGAACAAAACTTGAGTTGGAGATACAAGATAACATTTTTAGAGTAGATGAGCTTCCTAAAGAAAAATAAATAGAGCTTTTCAAATACTGAGGAAGACTTCCACAAAATTCTGCCATTCTGCTCTGCTATGCAGGCTCGAATGTTTGTAAAAGATTTTACTCTGTGTTTACACTGCTTTGAGAATCTCCTGGGAGTAAGCAAACTTTCACAAAAACCCAACTTGATCTAAGGCTTATTTTGTTGATTTGCATCACAACTTAGCATTCCACTGGTAGTTACCAAAAGCTGTAGCCCATCCACTGGCTAGACAAAAGGAGACAGGGCTTTTCCACCCGAACATGAGACAAGATTAAGGAACGGTTTAGAAGAAGGTAGGTTTTACATTTTCACACCATTAAAAAACTAAGGTTGTGCCAAAATAATCTACTTATGTCCTTTCATTTGTACTATTTCTTCAAATTAAGTAATTTAGTAAACCCCCACTCCCAAAAAACTACGGAAAACCCAAGAAGACATATAAAGCATCAACTTTTGCTTTTGCAGGGTTTGACCGCTAGCAGATGAGACAAGATAAAGAAGCATGAAATACAGCGGTACTTCAGTACTCGTTGCTAATTCGTTCCAGAACTCATCACGAGTGCTGAAACCTACGAGTACTGAATGAATTGCCCCACAAAAAAGTGTTCTCCTGCGGGGCAGTGTCATGACTCATACAAGTTCTAGCAAGTGCGACAAGCCCCGGGCAAGTGCTGAATGCTAAAAATATTCTTTTCTCCTCCAAATGTGACGAGTACCAGGTTTGATGAGGTCTGAAGCCAACACATACCGAGGCACGACTGCACTAGAAAAGCAGTTTAATGCTTCACGGTGTGGGGCTAAGTATAAATAAAATAATGGTTCAGAGGACAGAATAAAGAAGAGATAGATGGCTTTATAGAAGAGATGGGCTTACAGTAAACCTCGGAAAACAGGCAGCAGAAAAGAAAGAGAGAGAGAAGAGGAGAAACAAAAGCAGGAAAGGAGAAAATAATATGATGGGTCTCCAGAGGACAGAGAGGAAACTGACTTGACTGGCATAAAGACGTGAGTTGGGGAACTGTGAGAAACGAGTAAAGTGGGCCATTCTGATGGGCATTTAAATTCAATGTGGCGGACAACTGGGGGCAACTGAAGGATTGATGAGAGTTACTATTCGGGAAGATTAGTGTGGTGGCAGCCTCACGTACGGATGGGAAGAAGGGGGCGGGGGCCGTGCTAAAGCAAAGGGAGCACCTGTGAGCATTCTATCCATCACCAAGCGCTTTGGGCTGTCAAACTTGTCCTTTTAAATATTTGAGCCCAATTATTCTCCCTTTGCTATACAGCTAGGTGACTTCCATTCAAGTCAGAAAAATAGTCAGCTAAACATTTCAGTCTTAATCCATCAACACATGTATTTGAAGCAACTTAGAGACCCAGAAAGACCATTTAAGTGTGGATATTAATAGAGATTCAACTTTAAATGCTTAAATCTGATAACACTCTTTCTTTGGAAAGAGAGAGGAAAGGGGCTGGGGTGAGGAGGAGAGAGAGAGCAAAGGGACTGGGAAGAGTGGGATGTGGGGGTGGGGAGAGAGAGGTGACCACTAGATGTCACTCTTGCTAGGCTACCTCGGTGGGCTTAAAATAAATTGAGTTTTCAGTGCAAGAGATTTTAAAATCCTTAGTATTCACAGGCATAATACTCCCCAACCCAGCTCTCCCCCACATCAAATCTCTGCCCAAAAGGCACACTCAGGTTATCCATCCGAGGGCATATTGTAATGTCTAAAGTAGGCCGGCTGTGATTGTTGCAGCCCTATATTCAACCCAGCTTCCTTCCTGAGCCCCGGGCATTGCGCAGGCTGTGTGCGGGGCTGGGCCGTCACTCTTCAAGCGGCATATCCAGTCATATTGACTTAGTGCGTTAGTGCTTTTTCAAGTGGTTTCTAAAATTTTAATCGCTTAGTATCTGACGTGGAGTGCTCGATTTCGTCGCACGTGTCCCAGGTCCACTGCTGCAGAATCCCAGAGTTCTCCGTGTTGCCGTTTCAGTGTAGGTTTATTCAATACGGCGGGCAGTTTGGCAGCTCGAAGCACACTTTCTCATGGTTTACACAGTCCTCATTACCGAGCTTTAACGATATCTCGGATATGTAAATTATTCTACATGTTTAGGCTATAGCCTATGTTCTGAACATAACATCATACAACAACATGTTTTGTGTACCCAGTAAAGACTCTCAAGTAGCACTGAATGTATTTTTTTGTAAATAGACACTCTATTAAATACCTCATGAAATATTTAATGACCATGCCCTATGGCAACCAAATTCTTTTTAACCCAAATTCTTGGGATCTTTTTCTACTCTTCAAAGATGCTATTTAAATCAAGGCGCTGGGAAGCCAGCCACACACTAGACTGGAAGCCATCTTCCGTGTCTGGCTGTTTTGCTGTCTCCTGTTTTCTTGGGGGTAACAGATACATGTGACTCAGCTCTTGTTTCTATCTCTGATTATAATTCCATAAAACAGCCAAAGTTGGAATATCATAAAATAGATTCATTGAATTAAAGCGATTAAAGATGAAGATGTATTTGTTCTTCAAATTCATGAGAATGGGTATACATTTTTTTATCAGAAAGTTTGTATTTTTTTTTTGTTTCTTTGTTTTTTGATGCTTCCAAACCTGAGTGTATTTTTACAGGCACGTTGGGAGGCATATGGAGCCAGGTCTCCGTGCTTTGTAGAAAATGTTGTCTTTTTTTCCAGGCATGCACATCCCTGGAGAGCTCCTTGGTCACTTCCTCAGCTGGACTCCTAATTGCACAAAATCAAAGGCTCATCTCACAGCATGTTCTAATTCATCTTGCACTGTGATTTCAGCACACCAGACATTCCAGGTTCAGGGCAACGTCGAGAATTCAGAGGATTCCGAGGGCAAAGACCTTCGAGGTCCCAGATGTGAGATGTGATGAGCCAGCCCAGAGTGTGCAAGCAGCCAGCTCTCTGAGGGCACTGGGATGCACAAGAGGAAGCTGTTCTTTCTCCCCGCCTCTGCCCTCCAGAGACTTTATTTTCTTTCATTTAATCTAACTCACCATGAGGACAGATTCAGGCTGACAAATTCCTCGAACACTCTTGGTGCAACATGGAGCTGAATGACCAGAAAAGTCTACCTCTCTCTATGTATGAAGCAGATATGAAAAAGTACAGTGATCTCTATTTTAAGTGCCCTACAGAAACTTACTTCTCTGAAACACTATATATATGAGGGGAGACCCCAAAAAAACAGAATTTATTTATAAAAAATAATTCCTTTTTTTATGTTTGTGTATATATTCTTACATGTTTAAATTTCAGTCACCTTCAAAATACTCTCCATTTGATGTGATACAGAGAACTTTTTTCCACTGCTTAAAACAGTTTTTGAACTCATTGATTTTGCCTTTTGGTGCTTCTGTCATTTTTTGTTTCCCTTCTTCCACATCGGCAAAATATTTCCCTTTGTGGAATTTTTTCCCCCTCAAAAATTCCAGGGAAACAAACAAAAGTCTCTCAGGCAAGATCAGATGAATAGGGAGGGTGGGGCAAAAAAAACTGCTGAACCCTCAGTGCTGTGGGGGCAGGTGCGCCCATAAATCACTCCTCACGAAATGGGCAACTGCATTGAAAAAGTCTTCAAAAAAATTCACTGAAGCTGAACACAGCCTCTCACAACAACGCCAGCTGGTGCACTGATACAGGTGGGTTCCACTCACCTAGTGGGGGAAGCCTGTACTACAAGGGACCCACCCTCCAGAGGATAATTCCGGTTTTTTCTTAGGTCCCTCCTGGTATAATGTGATGAGTTCTTGTGTTGATTTTTATATTTAGATTTTATACATTGATTTAATTTCAAATAATGAACATAAGTTTCTTTTTGTAAATAAAAATGGAGATACAAAAAGAAGGAAATATTTATATTGGCAAAATAAAATGAGACTTTGAAACAATATAAATAACTTACAAATACTTTTGATACAGAACAAAAATGGGATTCTGTTTGCCATGAATTATATATAAATCAAAGGTGTATAAATCTCAAAATAAGCTTATAGTCATTTAGTGATCATCATCATTTCCTCTGGAGCAACAAACCAGAAGCCTTAAGCAGTCTGAAAAAACTGATATTGTGGGATCTATATTTTAAAAAGTAAAATATCTACCCGCTGATATTATGGCATCTCCATTGTATAAAGTAGACTGTTTACCCACTGATATTGTGGAGTCTGTATTTTATAAGGTACAATGTTGACCCACAAAGAGAGTTTACATATTTTCCATTAATAATACTTTCAGGAGTTTGTTAATTCTATTGTAGGCTGCCTCAGAGCAACAAAAGAAACTACTTGTAGTCCTCTATTCTAGCAGAAGCCATGCAAAGTTTTCCTAGTTTATATGATGCAGTAATATTTGTAATGTAGATGGTTATTTCCACTTGAGGTCAAAATGTGGTAACAATAGAAAATTAGACATTTGGCAGAAATCCCAGGTTTTAAGCTTAAAGAAACAGAAGAACTTTTTGATCACTGGTATCTTGAAAAAAAAAAAACCCCAAACTTTGCGTTCAGCTATGTTAAAGTATCTTTGCAAATTAACAATTCATTACTGGTAGTGAAGTTGATGGAATGTCTTACTCTAAACTAAAATTTAATAGTTCAGATGGAAAGCCCAGATTAGAGGGAACAAAGCAATTAAAACTCTATGCACGGCGTCCCAGGAGACTCGTGCTCGACATGGCAACTCGTCTGGAGTTCTCTTTGGAAAGGCTCTCTGTCCGGATGCTCCCACACTCCACGTGGGCCCCGTGCCAGTTGCACACCACATCCGAGCACAGAGGAGGGATGTGAAATCCAGAGCTTGACTTGGCTTTCCCAAATCCAAACTCTGCACGGTCAATGAGAAGGGGGAAGGAGCTTGTGGCCGCACAAAGCGCGTCTCATAAACTGTTTCACGGCATTTAAAACAAATTTTAAATATATTAACTGCTACATTTACATCTGTTTATCCTTTCAGGTGTTACTGTTGGAGGGTGTGCAGGTGGTTCCCTCTGTAAAGATACCCAGACAAGGGTGCTCAGGTGTGAGTAGGCTGAGCGCTGGCCAGGGCTGTGGGACCGGAAGGAAGGGGCTCCTTGCTCCAATTCAAACAAGGCAACTATATGAGCTGGTGGCAGCCTTCCATCATTTACACTGTGCCCGGTCCTTTCTCCTTTCTCTCTAATTCAAACCGTGCACCACAAGAGAAGAGGCAACGTTGTATACCGGTATTTCCTTGTGTAAACTCCAACAATTTATTCCCCACGCCCACCCCCGGCAAATCACACATTTGGCAAAATAAGTTAATAACTTACTAAATAATAACTTTGTAAATAAAGTTAGTCACTAAACAACTCTTGAGGTTTACAGAAATCAGTACATTTTAGGGAGGACACTTTCAGGCTCTGTCCTCAACCGTGAATGTAGGTGGCTAGTAATCACAGAGGCCAGAGAGAGCTGGGCTTTTTAAGTACTACTCAGGGGCTGGGGTAGAAGAACTTCATGAAGCTGTGCTTTGAGGAACCGGAAATGCCTGAATAGCCACCCGGTGCACATCTGCTCCGCCTCGCTGGGGAGAACACTAAAAGTCCATCTCCTGTCTGGGCTAAGGGCCCTATTCTCAATGGAAGTGCAATTGCCCCCAAACAGGCAAAAAATTGGTTGTTGGGGGCAGAGAAAAATTACTATATATATAACAGATATTCCGTGAAAGGATATTCTGCTGATTGTAGTAGTAAATTTCATGGGGAAAGAGATTAGGAAAAGTTGACTCTAAAGTCTGGTGGGGGAAGGAGGGTACCATGAAGAAAACAGGTTGAAAAACACTGGTCTCGGGCATTTTCCTCAGAGAAGTTCTATCAAGATTTGTTATCAGTAAAAACACAATCAAATGGCTGACCAGCGATTATTGAGCAACAATACATGCAGCATTCCATATGGGCTATTATAAGAAAGCCAAAGAGATACAAAATGTGCTTCCTTTTTTTAAAAAAAGTATTCATATGTGTATAGATTAGTTGGATAAAGAGAATCTAACAGGATAAATAGTTGCTGATATCAATAGCAACATCTGAGTATATAAAACTATTTAAAATACAGGGTGGGGCAAAAGTAGGCTTACAGTTGTTCATATGGAAAATGATACAATAGTTAATAAATAATAATGGAAGAATAAACTCAGTGTTTTTTGTGCTCACAACTGTAAACCTACCTTTGCTCCACCGTGTATTTTAATAGTGTGAAACAGTTTATGAAAAGAGGTAAATAATTGTACAGCAATAAGGTGGAGGGTAGTTCAAAGGTGAGAAAGATTAGGGTGGTGATCAGGGAGGGTTTTGTACAGCAAATGGGACTTGAACTGGACCCTAAAAGAGAGGAGAGGTTTGACTCAATAGAGAAGAGATGGAAAAAATACCCATTCAAGAAAGTAGCTTTGGGCCCTGACTGGTGTGGCCCCATGGACTGAGCGCTGGCCTGCAAACTAAAGTGTCGCGGGTTCAATTCCCAGTCAGGGGGCACATACCTGGGTTGTGAGCCAGATCCCCCAGTAGGGGGCACTCAAGAGGCAACCACACATCTATGTTTCTCTCCCTCTCTTGCTCCCTGCCTTCCTCTCTATCTAAAATAAATAAATAAAGTCTTTAAAAAGAAAAAAAAA
>CM052549.1:25048929-25086429 GCA_028533065.1 Trachops cirrhosus
AAAAAAAAAGTAGCTTTGGGGACTTGCATCAGAACACAGAGTAAGACTTTCAAGCCCAGAAGGAAAACAAAGTCTCAAAGGATTGAGGAGAGAGTTTTGAGACCTAGGCCAAGTTTTGGGCAGTTTGATGGTTGCACTAGGACCTTCTTCTTTTCCATTAAAAAGTTTTTTACAGTAGCATTCTTAGTGCATGTAAAGTGGCATCCTGTGTTTTTTTAAATTTTTCATTTTTTATTAAGTAAAATATACATACCACAAAATTTACCACTTTAATCATTTTTAAGTGTACAGTTCCGTGGCATTCCATACGTGCCACCATCAGACCCACTGACGGCGGCACATATGGAACTTTCTCACCATCCCATGCCGAAATTCTCCCAGGGGTGTCAAACTCATTTTCACCGGGGGCCACATCAGCCCCGTGGTTGCCTTCAGAGGGCCGAATGTAATTTTAGGATTGTATAAATGTAACTACTCCTAACAGTTAAGTGAGAGCTCGGCACTGCCACTGGGGAGAAACAAGGTACCAAGCCAGATAAAACAAGGTGAAGGGCCAGACTCGGCTGAAGGCCTTGTGTTTGCCACCTGTGCTCTATGCATTAAATAACAACTGCCCCTTCCTCTCTTTGCCTAGTCCCTGCTAACCGCTGTTCCTCATTGTCCCTATGCATGTGATTTTTTAGGTATCTCATATAAGTGGAATCATACAATATTTATCCTTTTGTGTCTAGCTTATTTTATTCAGTATAATGTCTTCAAGATTCACCCAAGTTGTAGCATGTGTCAGAAATCTATTGCTTCTTAAGGCTGAATAATATCCCATTGTATCACACCCTTCCTTCCTATTCCTGCTCTTGGTAACTGAAACTGGGAGACTAAAAGTGCAGGCATCCTCTCAAATACTATAGAACACTACAGTCATGGGGAGGCCAGGTTACTCCAGGTTGAGCTATCATCAGTGAGAAGACCCTCTAAGCAAGGGCAGATATAAAGGCTCTCAAGAAAACACCTTTCATCCCTGACTGGTGTGGCTCAGTTGGTTGGGTGTCATCATCCTGCAAAGCAAAAGGTCACCAGTTTGATCCCTGGTCAGGGCACAGGCCTGGGTTGTAAGTTTGGTTGGAACTGATCAATGTTTCTCTTTCAAATCGATGTTTCTCTCCCTCCCTTCCCCTCTCTCTAAAAATAAATAAATAAAGTCTTTAAAAAAGAAAAATAAAGGAAACTCTGCTTCAGAGGGGGAGAGTGCTGCAGAGCCGAGCTCACAGAGCATGCAGACCAGCAACCTGCACCCCTGGCTTCAGATGGGGAGGCTCTCCCAGGAGAGCTGCAGGGTGGCAGCCGCCACATGACTGGGGAAGACCAGGCAGTACTGGGGATTTAGGCAAGGAGAAGAAACTGTATCCCTGGAAATAAAACCACAGAGTGTCCCAGTCAAATGCAACTGTTATTTTGACACCCAGGACTCAGGGGGAAAAGGAAGCATGCCGAAGGCTTGATCCAACTCAGACTTACAAGTTGGGTTAGAAAAAATGCTAAAAGGTAAGAGGATAAGGTGGTTATTGTGACGTGGTGACAGAAAGAAAAGAGGCAATAGGACATACGATTACTTCTATAGGTATAGGTATATCTGTTAACTATTGCTGCATAAAAAAGCAACCCAAAATTTAGTGACATAAAATAGCAATATATTATTTCTTGTGAATCCGTGAGTTGCCCAGAGGATTCTGCTCAGCTGGGCCAGGCTTGGCTGATCTCCGCTGGGCTTGCTTATGAGTCATCTGTTATGTTAGCTGGGGACTGGCGGGTGTAGGATGACATCTCCTGAGATGACTTGAGTCTACATGTGGTTTTCTTCTCCAGGAAGTCAGTCGGGGTTCTTCTCATGGTGAAGGTGGAGGTCTGGGAGAGTGAACACAAGCAATGAAACGCTTCTCCAGGCCTAGGCTTGAAACTGGCATGTCATGATTTCTGCCATGTTCTTTGGGACAAAGAAAGTCACAAGTCCAGCCCAGATTCAAAAAATAGACTCTAAATCCCGTTGGAAGTGGCTGCAACTTTTCATTACGAAGGAAGTGAATACAGAGAGGGATGGGAAAATTGAGCCATCTTTGCAAGCTATTGCCCATAGAAGGAAAAATGTATTGAATAGTAAGGCTTCAAGTTTGCAAATTGTATGTGCAAGAAAAAAAAACCCCTTTCTTCATTTTTTTATGACCAAGCGTATCTTCCCCATGAGACTTTTGCTCTAAGTATAAATGTTGGGTTAAGAAAACTTAAACTTCAAGTGTCTTAGTCTCCCTGTTTTAAAGTCACTTTGCTGTAACTCAGTCTCTTTTTGTGTTTTTTTAAAGCTTTATTTATTTTTAGAGAGAGTGGAAGGGAGGAAGAATGAGAGGGAAGGAAACATCAGTGTGAGATAGAAACAGTTATCAGCCGCCTCCTGCCCACCCCCGACCGGGGACCTGGCCTGCAATCCAGGCATGTGCCCTGATGGGGGATTGAACCAGCAATCTTTCGGTTTGTGGAATGACGCCCAACCCACTAAGCCACACGAGTCAGAACTTAGTCTCCTTTTGAAAGCTGCTTTATCCTTCAAATTTTCTCTCTCCCCCGTTCCTCCGCAAGATGGCATCTCATTGTTAGCAAGGCTCAGGGAACATCATGGCAAAGGGGTGGAAAAGACTTGGGGTAAGGATGCAGAAATGACCTAAATGTTTGTTGACAGAAAAATAAAGGGAAAAAATATATATAGACAGATATATACACATATATATGTATATATAATGGAATATTATTCTGCTCTTAAAAAGGGCTTTCCCCTTTCTCTCAGTTCAAACTCTTCTATATTATATTTCTTTTCTACCCTAGGGAAGACTTCCTTATACTGTAGAGAAAAGTCTGTGTATAAGTTGGCCAAACTTGAATGTAAAAGCTATGGGACAACTAGAAATTAGGCATGGCCAGGGATAAAAATACATGAGTTTAATGTGCTCGCCCTTAAAGAAAACATTAAAAAATAAGAAAAAAGTGGTAATCAAGGGTGATTGCAAAGTTTTCCACCCTTGCGACTGGGATAATTTTGGAGCCCTTCTTGCCTGAGTTGGAAGTAATTATTAAATCCTTTGAAATGCCTACGTGAAGATATATAACTGGAATTCAGGGGAGAGGTCTGAAAAGGAGAAATAGACTCAAGGCTCATGTGCATTAATAAGCTCATACACCGAAAAATTCAGCTGGATGAGATGTCCCAGGAATAGGACACTGACAGGCTCTGTGTGTGGGGAGGTCAGAGAGGTGATCTTTAAAAAGCAGCAATCATCCCCGGCTGGTGTAGCTCAGTGGATTGAGCGCAGGCCTGCAAACCAAAGAATCAAGGTTCGATTCCCAGTTAGGGCACATGCCTGGGTTGCAGGCCAGTTCCCAGCAGGGGATGCATGAGAAGCAACCACACATTGATATTTCTCTCCCTCTCTCCTTCCCTTCACCTCTAAAGATAAAAAATAAAAATAAATTAAAAAAAAAAAAGCAGCAATCATCCCTGGCTGGTGTGGCTCAGTGGACTGAGCGCCGGACTGCAAACCAAAGGGTCACTGATTCAATTTCAAATCTAGGGCACGTGCCTGGGTGCCAGCCAGGTCCCTAGTAGGGGGTGTTCAAGAGGCAACCACACATTGATGTTTCTATCCCTCTCTTCCTCCCTCCCTTCCCCTTTGTCTAAAAACAAACAAATAAAATCTTTTTTTAAAAAGCAGCAATCAGAAGAGTAAGAGAGGAACCACCAAAAAGTAACTTTGTTTTGCCAATGCATATAGGTACCTACCATTGAAGTAGACACTCAATACTGTCTTTAGAAGAAAGAATTAATGGAAACAAGGAAGGAAGGTAGAAAAGAAAGAGGAAAGACTGGATCAGGATAGGGTAATGCCAGGAAAGCCAAGTGTGGCAGACAGGACAATGGCCACCTGAAGATGCCGTGTCACCATCCCTGGTAATAAACATATTACCTCATGTGGGAAAGGGGGCGAAGGTTACAGCTCAGAGATGCAAAGATTACCCTGGGTTACCTGAGTGAGCGCAATCTAATCACAGGAGCCCTTAAAAGCAGAAGAGCGGGTCAGAGAGATGCGACATGAGACAGACTCCATTTGCTGTGTCTGGTTTAGCAGATGGGGCTAAGAAATAAGCTGAGGAGTTTCAGGGTTCTTAGGGTACAATCCCAACAGTGGAATTGCTGGGTCAAAAGGCAGTTCCATTTTTAGTTTTCTGAGCAAATTCCATACTGTTTTCCATAGTGGCTGTACCAGTCTGAATTCCCACCAACAGTGCACTAGGGTTCCCTTTTCTCCACATCCTCTCCAACACTTGCTCCTTGCTGATTTGTTCATGATGGCTATTCTCACTGATGTAAAGTGGTATCTCGCTGTGGTTTTAATTTGCATCTCTCTGATGGCTAGTGATGCTGAGCCTCTTTTCTCACTCTAAGAACACTGAAACTCCAATTCAAAAGATCCTATGCACCCCAATGTTCATAGCAGCACAGTTTACAATAGCCAAGTGCTGGAAGCAACCTAAGTTCCCATCAGTAAATCAATGGATCAAAAAACTGTGGTACATTTACACAGTGGAATACTACACAGAAGAAAGAAAGACAGAGCTCCTACCCTTTGCAACAGCATGGATGGAACTGGAGAGCATTGTGCTAAGTGAAATAAGCCAGGCGGTGAGGGACAAATACCACATGATCTCATGTATAAGTGGAACCTGATCAAAACAACAAACAAACAAGCAAAATATAATCAGAGACATGGAAATTAAGGACAATCTGACAGTAACCAGAGGGGAGGTGGGAGGGGATAATGGGGGGAAAGGGGGAAGATTGTCAGGAACACGTATAAAGGACACATGGACAAAACCAAAGAGGGGTAGGACCAAGGGTGGGGAGTGGGGATGGGTGGGGTAGGGGGGAAGGGGAGGGGGAAAGTGGAGACAATTGTACTTGAACAACAATGAAAAAGAAAGAGAAATACGCTGAGGAACACAGTGGTCTCTAGAAGCTGAGACCAACTTTCAACTGATCGTCAGCAGGAAGCCTTGGACCTCAGCCCTTCAACTACCAGAAACTGTTTGTCGGTCAGGCAACAACCAGCCCCACAAGCAGGCAATGAATTCCTCCCTAGAGCCTCCCGAAAAGAACTCAGTCTTCAGTCCCCTTAACTTTAGTCTGATGGAAGTGATACCAGACTTCTATCCTACAGAGCTGTGAAATAAACTGTGTTACTTCAGTTACTAAGGTTATATTTCATATATAATGATTAATTATAAATAATAAAATGTATAAAAATTAGGAGTAGTGATTAATTTAAATTCTATATTGAAGCATGATGTTTTGTTACCACATAAACTATATAATTTATCTGTGTAATCTCAGAAACTTCATTTCTCTGGGCATCAGTTTACTCATTATTAAAAACTATAATACCTTCCCTACTCACAGACAAAGAGCTATACCCAGTTATTTCTTGAAGCCCTTTCCCAGACCAAAAAGCTCTGACTCGGAGACTGTTACTTTTCCCAACACGTCCATAGGGACCTTATTGCAGACCACGCTACTTTGAGATTAGGCAACAATCAAGTCAGAATTGCAGTCCAGTATAACCAAAGGCTGCCCAGATGCCGGCAGCATGGACACGAGGGCTAGCAAACAGGTTCCCTGAAGCATCGTCATCTATCGTTGGTTGTCACTGTCAGCTGACTGAGGCTGCTGCCTGGAGTACTGTGATAAGAAGGATCCTGAGGCCAATCCCTGGCTGACTAAATCTTCTGTTTCAGTGTTCCTATCCACGTTCAATGACTGCAGGGGTGTAAGGAGGCAGGATGTGGCTAGGTACCATCTCTGCAGTATAGGGTATGGATGACTACGAAGTATAAAAATTTACCACTGACATTGCTTGCTATTTCCTGGAGGAGAAAACATTTGAACTGAAATGTTTTGAGCCTTGAAATGGGTAGATTTTGGTAAAGAGGACGAGGGCAGATTGTGGTGTTATGCCACATATGTATCATATGTATGGGGAGGTGAGCAAGGACTGCTGGTGTTAAAACCATGGACTGGCTCTCTCAGTCTCCATTCACCTTCTTCCTACTTGTCTTCATCTGCACCAAGAGGTCTTTCCACTATGATTCTGGCTGCAATGACATGTGCCGTATTCCATGCAAAAATCAGAAGTGAAGGAATGGCCATTTTGATACCCTCTTTGGTTCTTTACTGCTAGCTACAGGATACAGGATTGATTTAGGGGTTTCCCCCTCCAGTCATGTTCTAGTGTTTTCCCCCCAGCTTCTTTGGTTGAAAGGCAGTTAATTGCAGCATTATTTATGGCAGCAGCTTCTGATCCCTGGGTTGCTGCAATATGTTTTTGAATTAAATCTATTTGGTGACAGCCTCCATGGTACCCTAGGAGTTATCCTTGGAGGCCCAGCCTAGATCCTTCATTCAGCCCTTTTGACACTATTGTAAACACCCAATTGCCTGGATTAAATCCCTTGCTGTCTAAAACATCTAGAATGACTTCTGCCTTCTACACTGAACCCCAGACTGAGGGCAGAATGGTCAAAGATGCAGAGGTGGAAAAGTGTTGGTATGATCAGGGAAGGAAGAGGGATTTAGCTTGACTGAAGAAATGGGATTATTTTGGGAGCTCAAGAGGATGGAAATGGACCGGACTGATTCTGGAAGCCTTTCATGCCACAGTGTGGAGTTCAGACGGACCTCGTCACTGGTGAGGCAGAATGGGGTGAGACTGATGGGGAGACTGGAAATAGGAAGACTAACTAGAGAGGGCCTTCCAGTGGGGAGGGCCTCGGATAAGGTAGAGAGGCTGTGGGTGTGAAGGAAAGATTAAATGCAAAGATATGAGGAAAGATTGAGAGTTGTAAGATATAAAAAATGCGGTATTCCTGACCTCCTAAGCTCATTTGATTAAAAGTACTACTTTGTCACAAAATAGGTATGGCTGTAAATAGGTCAATATACATGAACATTAAGTATAATTCCACGACTTATGACTTTCTTCAGTGAAAGTAAAAATTGATATTCTCCTTTGGTTTCTTCCTCTTACAGGCGGGCGGGGGAAGATTTGGTAAAACAATATTAGTCAAAGTTAGACAAACTGGTTTTGATCCCTCCAGTCTCTGTCTGCTGACACTGCTCCCTCTCACTGCTGAATCACTGCAGACAGTGTCCAAGTAAAATATTAATCCCTGAGATTCTGGAATGTTGCCCTATCCTGGCAGTGCAGACCTAACAGAAGGAAGGCCAAGAGTGAAGAAATGTCCCCTGAGAAGTCCCGCTCCCAAGCCACCAAAGTTCCTGCCCTAGTTCCCAGGCCAGTCAACATCTCTCAAGTTATAGGCACTGTCCCTCTCTATTGAGGGTCTTCTGTGCCCAAGCACTGAGTCAGGATAGTATGTCTGTCATCTCATGTTATGATAATCTTTATAATAAATGTTTTCTTCATAATTACACAAATGAGGAAACTGAGGCTCAGAAAGTTTACAAAAATTTTAAGCTATTCATACAACCAATTAATTTCCTCCCTTAAAACTGGAAATCAGGGTCAAGTATGAGATTTAAGAGAAGACAATCAGCTCATCCTCTCCTACCCAGACAGCATGGAATCTTCCAAGTTTGGGATGTCACTGGTAAGACATTATCTTTGTGAGATATTTTAGAAAAAATATGGGGAAAATATCGAGGCTCTTCAATTATCAAGCTTGTAGAGTCCTGAAGTTTCTATCTTATTCTTTGATTACATGATTTCCTGATTAAAAATTAGGTAATTATCCTCAGACCAAATCAATTCCATTTTTTAAAGAGGGAGTCTTTCAATAACTCCAGGTTATGTATCAGCCAATGTTCACAAAACCTAGAAGAACCTATTCTTATTAATTGCTATAATGTATATATATATGTAAATGGAGGGGAGAAAAAGTAGAATTCCTAAATGACTTGGAATTTTCTTACATGTCTGGCCTTCCAAAACAGTGATCAGTTACTATTAATCTTTATATCCAATTTTTTAAGCTTAAAAAAGTCAAAGAACTTAAGAAAAGTTCAGCCACTGCCTGGTCCTATGATATTGTCTAAGTTACTCTTTTATTATCCTACTTGGTGAAAAAAAGACTACTAAGTTTCACTGGGTCCCAGGAGTGTTGGGCAGACTAATTAATAGCTAGAAAATGCTTTAAAATGCAGAATGCTATATCTGTATATGCTAACTTTTTTCCAGTACTCATGTTAATACCCTATTCATTTCACTGGTAATTGTATAGCACCATCATCGTAATGTAATGATGTGCACCATGCAAAAGTCAGGTGAGATGATCTAATGATGTCGAGATGAAATGCTGTCAGTGTAAGTCTATAAAGATAGTATAACACTGTCAAAAGTGAAAGGAAATGATGGCATTGTAAGTTCTACTACCATTAAAAGATGTTAGAAGGGAAGGGTTCCACAATCCGGGGCAATGTCTGTTATGACAGACGTGCTCAAGCAACTTAAAAGACAAACTGGCATTGCTCACCTAACTGTCTTTATCCAGAGGCTTTTTATTAAAATTCTCTGTTCATATCCTACTTGAATGTCTTCAGGCCCAGAATAGGACGATGATTCTCAAAAGCAATTTGTGTTTGAAATGTTCATTGTTCTTCGGGTCTATGGTCCAACATTAATTGTGCCCAATACTCATTTTTTTGCAAGGGAGGGGAGTACATTTTTAAAGTTTTGTGAAAGGTTACCGTCCTCAATGTTTCACTCTTGGAAGAAACCTTGGCAGTGAGAGTGATATCTTTGTTATATGTGGCATATCTTATAGAAGAAAAGGAATACAGCCTTCTCCCAGTCCAGTGCTCTGCTTCGCTGTACCAAGTTACTTGTCTCCTGGAGTCCGGAGTGACCTTTCCAAGTGGCCATGACTCCCCAGAGCAAACTGGTCATATGACGTGATCGTCACACCAGCAGCTTTGTGTCCAAAGTCAGCGATCCTCTGTAATCATCACATACCTTATGACTTTGAATGGCTTCTGTTTGCTTCGTAGAGTCATACTTACCTATAGAGAATGAAGTTTTACCATTATTAAATATTTTTGTATTCTGAATACATTCTGAAAAAAGCAGTCAGAAGCACTTCAACCAATGGCAGTGTTGCCTGAGTGTGTGGCTTTGTGCATTTGGGTGTCTGTGTCTAGTTCCAACACTTACTGCTGGGTACTCTTGGATAACTTTATCTGAGCCTCAGCTACTTCATCAACAAGATGGCAGTATTAATGAACCAATTTCATCAAGTTGTGAGGATTAGGTGGAAGGCCATATGTAATGTGCCTGGTACATAATAAGCACCCAAAGATTATTTGCTAATACCTTCTCTCTTTCTCTCATGTCTCTCTTATAGTTGTAGGTGTTGTCAACCAACACAAATAAATACGGTGAAAAGAATATGAAGAATCAAAGAAAGAAAAAGAAAAGAGAAGAAATGCATCCCTTTATTAAATGCATGGTTAGTTTAGGCACAAGCATTTATCCTCTTCATACACCAGATTTTGAAAAGTCTTAGGGAGGTCCAGGCCAAAAAGAAAACAAACCTCTCAGCATACTTTTGTGCATTTGGGAGTCTCAGGTTTCAGTTCTCTAAAGTTTTCTATTATATGGGGAATTCGAATTAAATGATTTTAAAAATATAGAGGTGTGACTTCTGCCAAGCCTATTTAAAAGATAATAATTAACATGGAATGAGGGCCCTGGCCAGGTGGCTCAGTTGGTTGGAGCATCATTCCATGCACCAAAAGATTATGGGTTCAATTCCCCGTCAGGGCTAATACCTAGGTTGGAAATACATCATAAAGTCATGGTTTGGCCAGGACTGTGGCAGCTTCTGCCTATTGTCCTAGGGTAATTATTAACATTCACTTTCAAAACTGTCCTGGTTTGAAATACACAATATATGGTCATCTTACACATACCTGTGGAAAGAAACTGAAAATTTTGCCAGAAAGGTCTATAGACGTATGAGATACATACGTGAATGTGAAAGCAGGTGGGGAGTTGTGGGTGGTGGGGGGAATGGAGGCAAGTGGTGGAATAGCATCTCTGGCTCAGTTTTATGTGGGTTGGTCATTAGTTAGTTCCAGGAACCAATTCTCATTGACATTTAACATCAGTTATGAAATTAAGCTTTTCATTAGAGAAACTTCTTTTGAATTTTTTGGCTCTGATGCTAAGGATCCGCTAGATATACATCATATCTCAATTCACTTTCCTGAGTTGTGGATGCTAATATCCAGCAATTGGATCCCAAAGAAAAGTAAGATTCATTACAGTGAAAGGAGGTTGCCGATGTAAACAAACCTTACCACTAAAAGGTTTATTGCCGTGTCCTTGGGTCTCAGAATACAAAGAAAAGGAGAGGAGGAACAGAAATGTTATTCTGGGGGAGGGCTGGGGTGGTGGAGAGGGGTGGGGGGAAAAGGCAGAAAACTGTACTTGAACAATAAAAAAATAAATTTTAAAAATAAATACATAAAAAAGAAATGTTATTCTGGTATCTACAGAGCCACAGTTCTTTGCTTTCATTTTCCACAGAGTATAGGATTTCCGGTTTTGGAGATTCCCCATGCAGTAAACCTGCTAGCCATGGGAGCGTAATTAAGGTTCTCACATTCCTCGATGTAAATGGGATAACCATGGCACCTCCTTACAGGCTGTTGTAAAGATGAAATGAAGTCATATACATAAAACAATTAGCACGTTGTAAATGTCTAATAAATGTTATTTTTTTACCTTAAAAGAGTAGAAATTTGCTTCAGTCCATGACCAAATTTGGTGTGTATGCACACAGATAGCATTTTAACCATGGGAAATTTTGACTGATCTTAGGTAACAGTGCTGTTTGATGCAGTGTGTGTCAAATAGGAAGGTAAGAAGTCAGGGTTCTCATACCTACACCTCAAGAATATTGCTAGGGTAAGTATTAAATTATGTGAGGACCCATTGGGACTTTTAAAAAAGTTTAAAACTCTAAGCAAATTCAAAGTATTATTATGAAAATGGACTCTCTGGACCTCAGTTTATAGGTATCCAAGGAGTACCTTTTATTCAAAACAAATGTATTTGCAAGTGGATAGTATTTCTAAAGGTCGGAACAAAATCACTAGCTGTGCTTCCTGCCTTTGCTACATCCCTCCGGTTCGACCACCTGGAGTGTGGAGGAGGTGGCAGCTGGTCTCCAGGGGCGTGGGGGAGCAGAGCAGGCATCTCCCTTTCTCGGGGGCCCACTAACGTACAGGGACTTGGACAGAGGCTTGGGCAAGTCCAGTGGTTAGCCTTCCATGCCCATGGAGAGGGTAAGGGTTGTGAGAATTGTCTGTAGGGGAGAGAGAGCCAGCCAGGTTGGGAGAGATGTCAGCCCCACCAGAGCCAGCAATTCCGTGCCTGGGTATTCCTAGGCATAGTGCGGGATGAAAGGGGCACTCACTGGGCACTATTCACACCAGCCCTCAAAGACGAGGTGGTTGTCTCCCAACAGCAGAGGCTGGTAGGCACTGCCAACCCATTATAGCTCACACCCTCCAAGAACGGATAGGGCAGGATTGCCAATATGGAATATGAACAAGTTCAAATTAAATGAAAGGCAAATATATAAAAGTTGAAGACCACCCGTGACAGCCTGACATAGCTACTTCTCAAGGCTACTGAAAGTAGAAGTGAATTATATATGAAATTCCTTTGGGAAAAACCATTTAAAGGTCTATAAAATTTGCAAAAGACATGCCAAATGTTCTCCATGAGACTATGAAGTGGAATAGAGTCCAACAACATATTGGAAAAACTTAGAGAGCCTTTTTTCCTAAACTGTGATATTTAGGGCCATGTCGGATTTTAATGACCCTAGTAAAGATGGTCACAAAGAGAACTGTCATTAGCACCTTGTACTCCATTCGTTCCAACTTCTCTGGGAAGTGCTCCCCGAAAGACAATCCTTGGTGGGCAGGTGCTTTTTCCTAACTGCCAGCCCCATAATTATTCTAAACCCAAGAGAGCAGGGTGGTTACTAATGCCGGCTGTTTCTTTTCGCTTTCCATTCTTCTATTTCTCTTCTAGTTTTCTCCATTGATCTTGTAAGTTAGGGAAAAATTACCAGGTGATTTTAATTACTAAATAATTCCCCCCCAAGTTCTACACCTAATTGACTGATTTTGGAAATAATTCTATTACAAATATTAGCTTTGTAGCAAAGAGGGTCTTTTTGGTTCATATTTTTCCCAATGCTAAAAAATTCCCCTATCCCTCCAACCCCAAGTTTACTATGCAGGTTAACTACAAGCGACCTAGCACAGTTACTCTGTAACATGACTCTGAAAATGTCTGAGGGTCTTAAACCGCAAGTGTGAAAAAGTTGTAAAACAGTGCACCCCTGAAGCAGCGAGAGACTCAAGTAACAAAGGAGGCAATGGAGAAGTGTAGGGAAAGAATGGTACACCCATACTACATTCTGCATTTTTCCATGTACGAATACAACTACTCTCGCCTCTCCCTGTTATTTATTTAGTTTGTTGATTTCGCTTTTTTTTTTCTCCTTTGGAGGATTTGATGCAATGTCTGTATATATTTTGTGGCTAGCTGCAGTCCAGAGTTTCATGAAGACAAGTATCTTTTCTTACACAATTCCTGAAACTTGTAAGAAAAATTCCAGGTCTCCACAAACCCCCTTTTATTTGTTTTTTCTACTGAGGTAAAATTGATATACAACATTATATTAGTTTCAGGAGTACAACATAATGATTTGATATTTGTATGCAGTGCACAATGATCATTCACCACAAGTCTAGTTAATATCCATTACCACAAGGAGCTACAAATTTTTTTCTTGTTATGAGAACTTTTAAGATCTACCCTGTTAGCAACTTTTAAATATGAAATACAGTATTATTAACTATATTCACCATGATGTACAGGGTCTGGCACAAATAATGTCCCCTTTTATTACAAAATCTTTTATTACAAAATCACAAGCATGTAGTTCTGTAACATAACAATATCACACTCAAGCACACAAAATGACATTTTAGGTGAAATGTTCAAATTAAAACTATAACTTACTACACCCATATTATTGCCCTACCAGCCATACTTGAGCAGGCATTACTTCTGCCGCACCCTGTATAGTAGATCCCCATAACTTACTTTTTTAAAAACTAGAACTTTGTACCTTTTGATCCCCTTCACCATTTCACCCACACCCACACCCCCAGACCCGATTTTAGATTAACATCAGTGCATGTAGACATCCTGCCCACGAAGGGAGGTCTGTTGAAAAGTTCCAACAGCAACTGGTGTTTCCTGATATCCTAAGTAACCAATCAAAATGCATACATCATTTGGGGGTAGCACTGTGAAAATGCACTCAAACCACTAGGGACATGGAGTCAGTACCCAAAACTGTAAACCAGGGTGCAGCAGTAAATTATATAAATTTAAATGTTCATAATTCTTTGCTAAATGCACCATCCAAGAGCCTTCTATGTTGAGACAGTGGAATAAAATGGAAGACTTCGTGTTGCAAAAGCAGTATTTGCCGTAACTGCCCGTGGGCTATATAAGTTGACTACCACTGAGATCTGGGTGCAAGCAGAGAGTGATGAATCTTTTCTGCCCACAATTTAAAAAAGTAACTACATTGCCGTGTGAGCTACACTTCACTTGGAAAGCTATCGACTTTTCTTTTCTGTTGCCTTAATTTTCTTCCGCGGGAGCACAGAGGGACACAGGTCCAGGTGGGCACTGAGCCTGTGACTGATTACATGGTGTGACACAGCGGGGAAGACTCTTATCTCAGACTGCGGTTGCCTGTTTAAGAATCTTTTTCTTTATGAAAGGTGTAAGGTAATAAACACAGCTGTAGAAAAGATTTTATATTTTCTTGCTGTTTGTTTTCATCTATTCAAATGATATGATTAAGGCAGAGTGCAAAACATGTCTATAAAAGTACACTAACTGCCCATGTGTGAGTTTCACTCGGCCCAGTGTTTAAATAATCCGAATGGGTTTGACTTTAGAAGTGGTTTTTTACATCTTTGCATACAGTGTTGTCAGATCATAAAAATACAGTGGCTTAGGATCAATGAACTTTAAAATTTTAAATTGATCTTGTAATTAGGATGTTATTAAAGATGATTTAAGCTTCACTCTTGCTATTTCCTGGCCAGAGTTGGATCATTGCTCGGAATTCCTGTCTGCCGATTACTTTTCTTTTAACTCCACAAGGGGTATTTTTAAAATTGGAATATTTATATATCTTTAAGGAGAATAAAGGTTTTGTAAATAGTATCACAGCCAAACCTTCCTTTCAAGAAGATGAAATCTGAGTTTGGGATGAAGAATATGCCTCAATTTCAGTTCGCAAAGACATATAATAACATAATCCCATTTACTTCCTACTCAGATGAACTGAAGTGTTTTCAGCTGTGGTGTACTAAACTCATCTCATAGAGAATAGATTTGAGTGGATACTTAAGGCCTTTTCCTAGCCAGTTATGTTTAAATTAAATCAATAAACACATTTTAATGTTTTAATTATGAAAACAAAACATGCAGAAATATGTGATCTGCACTATCATTTGGAAATAAACTGAAAAATCCTATTAGGTTAGAATTAAGTGGAAAATAGTTTCCTTCTCTGGGGATTTTTAATTTATTCAGAACATTTATATAATTGCCTGCTAGTGAATCTTTTGAGATTACTTTATTGGAGAAGTTCTTTAACTCCAAACACATTTTTCTTGAGGACACAGGGGGTTCTGTTATTCATTTCAACATGGAAGGAATTTTTCTTTCTGCTTATCCTTTCCCTTTCCTCCCTCCCTGGGTGAGCTCATGGTCAGTTTATACAGGCTCCGAAGCATTTGGCTTGGGCCGAAGTTAGTTCAGCCTCAAGTGCATAGGAAGACCTTTAAACCTAGGTGGGGAATTAAAGAGCTTTGCTCACTCGGAAAGTGAAGCACCTCCGAACGTCAGTTCCAAGCCAGTGCACCTTGTTGTCTGTTGGAAGAGATACAAAGGCCATCCAGCTGAGTTGCCAAAACCGATAATTTGCGATATTTTTGAAAGCCGTCACCATTTTTGTGATCCTCACTCTTATCTTTTCATCTCATCCCAATTCAAGAAAATGTCTCTTTTAGACAAACATCAAATTGAATATTTCAGGGCTGTTACCTTAGGTTATTAAATGGTCTTAGTGCCTTAGCTCAAAGAACAATGAAGCCCCATTGTAAATAAAATGATTACTCAGATCTATACCCTCAGAATGTCTGACGAAACCAGCCTTGTGCCTGAGATCTGAGATGAAAAGTGCTTTTAGACGGATCCTGGTCAATAAGGGCATAATGACAGCGAGCTACTCTGAGAGCATTTTCCCCCACTGGATAGATAAAGAAATGGATAAAGCATTGCAAATAAAAAGGAAAGTAAACCTCAGCCCAAGAACAGGACTTTTTTTAAAAAAAAGGTAGACCACTGATAAAAACTTCTAAAGCCAAGAAGCATTGTTTATATAAAGTTTGCATATACAATAGTAGTATCATGTTCTGAGATCCTTTATCTTCCTGACTCATGTGCATACGATTGATGTGTTACAATGTTTCAAATAAACAAAACAGTAGTTTCCAAAGCAAAAAGATCTGAAGTTCATAAATTAAATATTTTTAGGTGCACTGATTTGTCTGAGCTTCAAGCCCAAAGGAAAGGTTGTTCTACTTTTGGCACACCTATGAGTACGTAGGTTTCCAGATTGGGCCAGAGGGAGAATACTGAGCTAATGCAATTATTAAAATGATCTCTCATCCCTACTTCCCAAGGCACTTTCCCTGCAAAGTCAGGTGACATGATCTTTACAATTTATATGAGTAGTGACTTCCCTGCAACCTCTCTCCAGCACCTCATCTTTCGGGGAGGGGTGTGGTCAGTTTCCTTAGACCTCGCTAGAAGCCAGGGTCAACCCCTACTGTTTCCAGTCAACACAGAGATGGAACAGAGCGAGTTATTCCTCCAAATCGCCAGATTTCTGCTGAGACCTAGAAAGAGGTGATCTCCTGAGAGGGGGAAGGAAGATTATAAATATTTAAGGGGTAAACGAAAGGAAGAAAATGACATGGGAGTGGAGTTAAAGATCTGCTGAAAGAAGAGAGAAGGAAAGCCACGCAATAGTGGACTCACACTCCGAGGGCCAGCCGGCGTCGTCTGACCTGTAACTCTGAGCTTGAGAAACGTTTGCCGTTTGCGCGCTGTTCCTCTAGGACACTGGGTGGCGCTCGTGGTAAACACTTGCACTGCTTTTACGGTCCGTTTCCGCACCAACGCCCACCACACACCCTACCCCCACCCCTTGCAAATTTCGGCTACTAGAAGAAATTACTCACATTCTTCCTACGTGTCGCAGTGGGGAGCGCACTTCTGCAAAAGCTTGATGTCGTGGGGCAGTTCCACGGCTGAGCCCGTCGGTGGGTTTTGATAGAGGCAGCAGCTTCGGTCACGGGCCTTAAGACTAAGTTCCAGGCCTTGGTGTCAGAACCAACTACAGTATCAGCAAAATTTACTACCTTGAGAGCCGGGACACCCAGCGCGCGTGCGCCTAGAGCCGGGGTCCGCAGCGGCGGCCAGGCTCGGCTGCGGCAGGGAGTAGAGCCACAGTGACTATAACGTGAGATGAAATGGGACTGTATTGTGATAAGACTCCAGCTCCTTTAAACTTAGCACTCGCCTTTAAGGAAACGGTAGGGGAAAGTGGGGCCGACTTAGTAAAGAAGCAAGCAAAGTGAAAAAGTTGAGGCTCTGGACCTTCAGAGACACACCCAGATTGGGAAGTTTCCCCCAGCAGCATGCGGCCTGCGCACAACGGGCTGGAGTCTGGCTTGAGGGCCAACACTAGGAATTGAAACAAAGAAACGGACCAAATCCTTCCCTTCTGCCCCACTCCTTCTTGTCCCGTGCAAAATGTGGGAGGGAGTATCTTTTTCTGACAGAGGGAAAAGTGAAATTGAGCAAAGTTGAGACTAAGTGAACGTTGTCACACTGTGTTCTCCGCCAGACCCCAAGCTTCTGAATTTTGCCCAAAGTCTGCAGCTTCCATTTTCATCCTGGTGGGAATCTGCCTTCTCGGCAAGGTCTAAAAACAATGCTAGAACTCCCTCGTTAACATCACCTTATTGACTTTATTTCTCTTCATGTAGTCACTTTTAAATCCGTAAGAAATAAAAAGTGCCGGAGTGAAGGGACCAGTGGAAAGCCACCCAGTTTCCCTTGCCACTGGCCTTTGATGGGAGCTGCTTTGAACCCTCCCTGGCATTGCTTTGGGGGTGCGATTGGTGTAATTAAACAGCAGGGTGTGCTTAAGGCGACTCTATGGGCTCTGAGAACTTTGCCAGAGCAGAAGCCAGGGCTGCAAGCCCGAAGGGGTTGGCAGTGTTTCCTGATGCCCTGTAGCTCTATATAGAGGGGGTGAACAGCAGTGTCAAAATTGACAGCGTGAAGTTAAGGATGGCAGCTGAGGTTTTCCCTGGGTCAGTCTCAGAGAAGTCAAGGGCCACTCAGGCCTCAAGCAGAAGACTCTGTCAGGTAGGGGAGGGCACTGAGAGACCCCAAGTGTGACATACCCCTTCCTTGCCCTGTGTGCACCCGTGCTGAAGTTGTCCCCAAAGGCAATGTGACAATAGCTGTGGTTTTACAGAGCTCAGACAGCAGAGACAGGGAGCTGATGCACATGTGGCTGCTCTCTAGAGGAGACCTTTGATGTTCTGGCGCTAGGCTGGCACCCTGCCCCAAGTGCCAGATCCCCAGCTCTCCCTGCTGGCCTATTTTGGGCCGGAGTAGCTCCATAGCCAAAGTAAGGCTAACCTAATCCTGGACACAACTAATGTAGACTCCTCCTTTTTCAGTTGGTGTGGAGGGAATGATGAGAGGCCAGACGGTCCTAGCCAGGATGTTTGGTGGAGCTCCCAGGTTCCTGGTCTCAGACACTCTGGAAGAAGATGCTGAAAAGGTCCAAATCAAGACCCAGCTCCTGGAGTTGCTGATTTTAGGAGAGTGGAAATGGGGAGCAGTAGGTTGCCTTATGCTAAATTTCTACACTCCCAACTGGATCACCACTAGAACAAGAGTGATACATTGTGAAAGCAGACTCTGGACCATAAACACCCACTGTTTGGTTCCTGAGCCTTTTGTCCCTTTGCACGGGAGCTAAGATATCCTCAAGGCAGGTACAGGACGTAAGGTACAGGAACCCAGACCTGGGAAACGGAAAGGTGGGCCCTGGTGTGCCATGTCCATAAAGCAGGGAGGGGGAAATCCATGGGCTTCACCCAACTTCCCAAAGGGCTTTTATTCCTGTATGCTTCCCTGTCTTCTTGGGATTCCCATCCGGTCTGTTTGAGTGACAGGTCATACGTGAACCACTCACTTTTGCAGAAGTCTTTGGCTACTGAACACAGCTACAAGCCCTCTATTCCAATGGCATGCAAAGAGATGAGAACACTGGCCACTCTTCTTTGGGGCCAGCAATTTGGGCGTCATTAAGTTACTTGTGCTTAAGACAGTAATATTTTAAATTCATTGTAGGGATTCAGGGTTGCAGGAACTCTCTTTGCCATCAACCGCTGAATGAACAGCATGCATTCTGGAGCACTCTTAATCCAGCCCTTTTCTGAGAAATATTCATCTCATACAAAGGAAGGGCTTTGTGGCAAATTTGTCTCTTTCCCCAAATTGCAAATTTTCAACACATGTAAATTGCAACTTGATTCCCAGCACCCCAATAAAAATCGTGTTCTCAGTCCCTTCTCGCCATCAGTCCACATTCCTGATTCTTTTTTTTTTTCTTTTCTTATTTCTTTTTTATTTTTATTTTTTTTTATTTTAGATTATTCAGTACAGTTTCAATCTTTTACTCCCATTCCAGCCCACTCACACATTCCTGATTCTGATTCCCCGTTTCAATATCGCTGTTCAATTCCACATTCGCCGGTGGCGAAGCCCAAGGGGACAGGGAGGTGGGAAGCAAGGAAAGACCGTGGCCGACCTCACTTCCCAAAACATGTGCACTTTCCAAGGCTGCTGATTGGAACACATTGTCTCCAAACATTGCAAAGCTGGTGTTGGGGCTTCTGCGTTTTCTTCTGTATTCGCTGAAAACAGACTAACTTGGACCTCCCCCCTCTTCCCCGACAAGGAACAACACACGCGCGCGCGCGCGCGCGCGCACACACACACACACACACACACACACACACACTTCCCCCTCCCTCCATTTTTTCTCCCTCTTTTTTTTTTTAAAGCAATGCTTTGTTGTGTTAAAACTAGTTGGACGAGTTAGGGTGTTGCTGCTGCTCTGGAGGCCCTGGCCAATGGAACCCGATCCACCCCGCTGTGCGTAAGCGCGCAATTAAGGATTTAACCAAGGCTGTGCTGCGCCTCAGTCAGCAGTCAGCCTGCCGGAGACCGAGCCTCCAAGACTCCCAGCCTCCTCCTCGCCGCCGCCGCCGCCGCTGCCTCCTCCTCCTTCTCTCCTCCTCCTCTTCCTCCTCCTCCCTCGCTCCCACAGCCATGTCTGCTTAGACCAGAGCAGCTCCACAGCCAACTCGGGCAGCAGTCGCCACCACAAAAGCAAGGACAGCCGCTGCCGCCTGGGAGCGATGACAGGAGTGTTTGACAGAAGGGTTCCCAGCATCCGATCCGGCGACTTCCAAGCTCCTTTCCAGACGTCCGCAGCCATGCACCATCCGTCTCAGGAATCGCCAACTTTGCCCGAGTCGTCGGCCACCGATTCCGACTACTACAGCCCCACGGGGGCAGCCCCTCACGGCTACTGCTCTCCTACCTCGGCTTCCTATGGCAAAGCGCTCAACCCCTACCAGTACCAGTACCACAGCGTGAACGGCTCTGCCGGCAGTTACCCCGCCAAAGCTTACGCCGACTACAGCTACGCCAGCCCCTACCACCAGTACGGCGGAGCCTACAACCGCGTCCCGAATGCGACCAGCCAGCCAGGTACCAGGGTGGAAGCCAGATGCAGGGGGAGCCGGGGTTCTGGAGCAGCAAGGTGGGGTGGGAGATTGGGGCCCCGCGTCCACTGCAATGGGGGTACATCTGGCAGAAGGGAGGGGAGGCCTGAACTCTACAACCAGGAGAGGTTCCCGGGCCAGCACATCAGGACTTCTTAGTAGGAGAAGCCTTCGGGGAGTTCGGATCAGTGTGTTTTCCCTCCAGCATTTTGGGGGTGGGGGGCCGGGGGGCTCTGTCTTCAGATTCCCGATTTGCCTGGTCAGGAAGCCAGCTAGGCTGGAAAAGGGGTAGGGGTGGAGAGAAGGAAGAATCTAGCAGCCCTAGTGGCGTTTGCATAATTAAGGGGAGGCTAGTTGTTGGAATTTTTGGTAAGCGTGCTTGGTTGGTGCGAGTGGGAGTGGAAGGCTGCCTCAAAGGCTCCATCGGAATCAGTCTGAGTGCAGACTCCAGCCAGTGTCCTGTGGGAGTCCGGAAACGCTCGAGGTGGGGTGGGGGCAGGGGAGCTGTAACCCGCTGGAGGAGGAGAGCACCGAGAGCCTTGCGGTTTATCCAAGGCATTGCCAAAAAACAAAAAGCTGTTTAAAGGTGAGGGAGGGTTGCTGAGGCTTCACGTTATTGGAACGAATTTTGTTTCTCTCTCTCCGTAAGTGCCTAAAATTTACCTTCCTCCTCCCTACCTCCTCCTTTTTTTGGCTGTCTTGAAACTTAGGTGGAGGGTTTAGGAGGTTAGTGAGCTCCGGCGGTGAGAGGGAGGGATGAGGTCTCCCTGGCGGGGTTTTGCTGGTCAGGTTTGATCTCTTCCCACCAGCACATTAATAATCCTGCTAATATTAGCATCCCCTGCTCTGGCAGAGTCCAGACCACAGCCCTCATCCTCCACCCTTCCTCTCCCAGGAGGGGCCACACACACACACACACACACACACACACACACACACACACACGGGAGGTTCTCCGCCCCTTCCAGAGATGGGCACTTTTGATAAAGTGGGAAAGGGGACTTGTGGCCTCAGGGCACCTTTGTCAAACATGCATGCAGAAAGACTTTCCCGTTTATAACCAGAATGTTGAGAAATTCGTCCTGATCTGCTGCCCCTTTCCTACGAAAATGCCCCACCACGGATTCCTTTTAAACGTGTGACTCTTGTTAAACTTTAAGAAAGAGCCTAGGGGTAGGATGTCTTCACTCCGTTCAGTGTCTATGGATTTCCTGCAGAAGTGAACGATTTTTTTTTCTCTTGGCCAAGAACTTACTAAGTCTATTTGTAAAAGAAACCAGACACATCTGTGCCCTCGCAGATCTGCAGGGAGATTATGGGGGCTGCATAATCAGCCCTCTGTCTGTGGCAGGCCGGACCACTTGCTGCTGAATTGAAGGAGCATAGTTTGCTTGTGGGTCTTTGAACTTTGGAGCCCTCGGTTAGCGTCTTCCCTACCCATGCTTCTGGCCTCTGCGGGCGCCCCAGCTGACGCTGAAGCCTCCTGGGTCACAGCCCTCGAACCCCAGGGAGGGGCTGGCCATGATCACCCCAGAAAGGCGAGAGAGCACAGGGTGGGCGTACAAACATGTCCGGGTGAATCAGAAAACGCTACAAGGGCAAGATCCAGGAAGCCAAGAAGGGAACTGGGCTGTCCAATGCCCTTTACACAAACCCTCGAGAACCTGAATGAATACAGTAGGGAATTAATTTGAAACTCACTACCTGGACTTTCCGTGATTTGGGGGAGGGGCATATGTCTTTGGGTCTTGTGAACCAAAGTTGGTGATATGGGGAAACAGTGAAGAGTGCCTGGTAAGAAACTCCAGGACTGAATTCGAGGGTTCTGCAAAACCACCACTGTCTGCCGACAAGCTATAACCGGTTCTGTTTTGATTATTTAGAGAAAGAAGTGGCCGAGCCCGAGGTGAGGATGGTGAATGGCAAGCCAAAGAAAGTTCGTAAACCCAGGACTATTTATTCCAGCTTTCAGCTGGCCGCATTACAGAGAAGGTTTCAGAAGACTCAGTACCTCGCCCTGCCGGAACGCGCCGAGCTGGCCGCCTCGCTGGGACTGACGCAAACACAGGTAAATCAGGCCGTGGCGGGGCAAGAGCCCCGCCTGGGCTGCATGCCTGGCTAGGCCACGAGGTTCCGTCCCCGAGGGCTGGAGCCGATCGGATAGCACCTGCGGGAAATTCACAGAAAACCACCTTGCGCCCTTCCCTTCATAAGTCAGACCCAGTGTCGCCGCCATGCGACGGTGGGAGCGGGATGGAGACGTTGATTATCCCGAAATGTCCCAGCTTCTAGCTTCTGGGGGCGACGGGAAAACTTCTAAAATTGGAGACAGGTGGGAGGGTTATTTCTAGGACGCTCTCGCTTGGAGGAATTGTCTAGTGTTCTGCACAATGCAGCGCCTCTCGGGCCATCAGGGCCCGTAGGCCTCGTGATGGTCTCAGGCCGTGTGAAGGCCCCGAGGACGTCGCCTCGGGCCGGAGAAGCCGTGGGGTCACTCCATGCTGCGGAGCCGCAGCAGCACGAGGGTCGCGAGACGGGGGCGCTGTTGTATGGGGAAATCTTCCTTTGGAGGATACCATCCCCTTTACTCCTACTCCAACTCCTATGGAAGAAGAAAGAATGTTCCAGTCACCGCCCCGAGCTGCAGGCGGATTCTGACCTTACTCTGGAGCTGAGGAGGGGGTGAAGGGAGTGGGGAGGAGTTATTGGGCGATTAGTGCTCTACCTGCTTGAACTCGCGATCGCAGAGTCGGCTCCCCTTCCCTTGTGCTCTGGGCTGTGGCCATTGTTTTGGAGACTTTGGCGGCGCTGCGTTCGGTGTGTGCTGCGTAGGCCTACGCTTGTGCGCAAGCCAGGGGGGACACTCTCCCCCACCCCCGTCCCTTGCCTCCAGCCCAAACAAAAGACGACAGCCTCAGGGTCGTGCCCTCCCAGCGGCTGGGGCTCGAGGATCCCTCCAGGGCGCCCTCTGGGGCTAGAGATCCAGGCCGTGCCTCAGGCCCAGTCCCTCGCCGGGGAGACGCCAGGGCCGGGCCGCGGGGGGCCAAAGATGCCTCTGAGTGTCCTGGTAACGTATGCCTTTGTTCCCCTACCCAGGTGAAAATCTGGTTTCAGAACAAAAGATCCAAGATCAAGAAGATCATGAAAAACGGGGAGATGCCCCCGGAGCACAGCCCCAGCTCCAGCGACCCCATGGCGTGTAACTCGCCGCAGTCTCCGGCGGTGTGGGAGCCCCAGGGCTCGTCCCGCTCGCTCAGCCACCACCCTCATGCCCACCCTCCGACCTCCAACCAGTCCCCCGCGTCCAGCTACCTGGAGAACTCGGCTTCCTGGTACCCGAGCGCAGCCAGCTCAATCAATTCCCACCTGCCGCCGCCTGGCTCCTTACAGCACCCGCTGGCGCTGGCCTCCGGGACACTCTATTAGACTGGCCGCTTTCTCTTGCCCTTTTTTTGGGGACTTCTGTGTTTTTGATGTTTTAGAAAATCATAAAGAAAGGAATTCTTATGGGAAAGCTTGGAAAACGGAATCAGAAAAGATTAATGTGTAAAGCTTTTTTTTTGCATGTAAGTTATTGCATTTCAAAGGACCCCCGTCCTCCCCTTTTTTTACAGACACTTTTTTGCGCAACTGTGGACACTATCAATGGTGCCTTGAAATCTATGACCTCAACTTTTCAAAAGACTTTTTTCAATGTTGTTTTAACCATGTAAATAAGTGTAGATAGAGGAGTTAAACTGTATATTCTGGATAAATAAAATTATTTCGACCATGAAAGCAAAATGATTCTTAAAAATATTTCTTTGCCCCCTTATAATGGGCTAGTGACATTTTACCAGGCAAGCAAAGGAAGACAAGGTTTGCAGAGATCCAAAAAGGAAAACAAATTGGGAGATGCATAGATGCAGAACTTTACATAATATATGCTGGATGCTGCTTTATATGTCTATATGTATATGTGGCCTGTTTATATATATTTAGGTGTGGGTGTGGGTGTTTTTTGCCTAACCACAAAAACGTTTAGATAATTTTAAGTTTGACCCCAAATTGTTTCAGGTAGAAAGCAATGATGGAATCTAAACAGGGCCCTCCTACCCTGTGTGCAAGTAAGAAAGAAGCAGAAATCCCTCAATAACGACTCTGAATTCTAAGCTCAAAGCAATTATGGTGGAGAGCTGCCCAACTGCCCCCCCCATCAGCCTCTGTGTATTGCTAGTGCAATTAGACAAATTACCCTCCCTTCAAAGGGAGCTTCCAGGGATGAGAAAATGAAAAAAAAAAGGAAGAAAAAGAAATTTCTCCTCCTATATTTTTTAAAAATCTGAAATGCTTGCAGCATAGCAAATGGTAGTGCCTTGGACTCCTTGGTATTGATTATAAATTTATCTGAGCTCTCAGAAAGGAGGAAGGATCACAGGACTTGAAAACAATGATGGGCTTAAATCAGCAGGCCCAGCAGAGAATGTGGGGGACATTATTCCTCTGCCAAGAGAGAATTGTGGGATGGAGGAAAGAAGTGAAAGCATTGTGGTCCCGTGTCGATTTCCTTTCCATGTGAGATAATCTAAATACATACATATATATATATATATCTTTTCTTTCCATTCTCTTTAACCACTCTGGTTTTTTTTTAGGAAGGAGCTCCGTCTGCTTTGCTTTTAACACAAAACAGTGGCAAAGCAGGTTCCAAACTATGGGAAATTGAATCTGTTTGCAGAAATTTCTCCCTTGTGAAGGCTTCTTTGGGGTGGAAAGGAAGGACTTGCTGCGACCTTGGCCCGAGGCCCGCCCTTCTCCCCAAACCCTGCATATAGGCATCGACAGTGTGACCGGAGCTACGGCCGGGATCTGCAGCTGTGCTCCCGGGTCTGAATTGTGGGAGTCTTTTTGACTGTCATTACGTCCATCTGCCTCTGTTTCCTTGAGATACCAAGGGAAATAGTATGTTGGAAATTACAAGATGCGGGAGATATATTTTACAGCTAGGAAGTCGGCAGCAATAAATGTGACAAAAAGAGTCTTCTTAAAAGGGGAGTGGTTGGAGATTAGAACATAAAAAAGTGTATCCTGTCATGTGAGGATTTCTGAGAAGGCTCTTCCAGGCTTAGAAGAGACCTGAAAAAGCAAGCAAGCTATGTGTCCAGCAGGGAATTTACCTGAGTATTTACCTGTGCTCTCTCTTTCTCTCTCTTCTCTCTCCCTCTCCTTTCCTCATTTTCAAATCTCCTCAGTTCCTTCCTTTTCTTCCCCTTTCCCTCCCAGCCTGCCAGTTTGGGCTAGCTTGGGCCTTAGGGGGATTCGGAGTTTTGGCGGGTCTTTATGCAACACCCTACCTGGTCTCTGGTCAACTTACTGGCCAGGCCAGGGGTGTGGACCCCTCCTCCTTTCCCACACCTAAAGCCTGAGCGGTTGCTTCTATTTTCAAAGGTGTCCCCCGCCCAGTTTCTCTCCCCAGCTGTCCTTTCTCCAAAGAAGTTCTGGGTGGTGACGGGCTGGGGGTTGGGGGGATCAACATGAAGCCCCACTTTGTTTTGAGTGCTTGCAAAGACTAGGAGGATGAGGGGAAGAAGTGGAAGGATCTATTTCCTGCTTTGCTTTCTTTGCTTGTAAGGATTTCGGGAGTTTCCATTACACGGAAAGCCAGAGCTTTCTATCTAGGGAATCCAGTTGGGAGAAACCCTGCGACCGAGTTTTGCAAGGGTCAGCTTTCCCCTACGCCTGGTGCCTCTCTCCGCCCCCCCCCCCCCCCCGCCCCGGGTGCCTGTTTGGGGAAGTTGGAAGGGGAGCACCCACTGTACATCTCTAACATTTCCTACCTTCTGGCTGCTTGAGAGTGGCAAGAGTGTGCTCGGAACATGCTCTCTCCCTGTCTGCATACAGAGAGCGCGGATATTTTTCCAGCCGTTGTGTGATCCCCCACTTTCACTCCTGGCTCTGGAAAGGGGACCCCTTCATATCACCCCAAATCACCTGGTGCAGTGAAGCAGAGAGAACGGCTAGTTTGGACTCTTCCCAGGAAAGGAGAGAGAAACTTCTTTAACGACCACCCTTCCATCGCCAGCCTTGAAGCTGCTTGTTGCTGAGGACACTAAAGCCTCGTTGCATGCGGGCAAGCAGAAAGCCACGCGCGGGCTTGGTTTCAGGATTCCTTCCCTTGTGCTAACCTCACTTCTTCCACTCGCAATGGCCTCTTCTCTCGCGCAGTTTTTTTTTTTAACTTGGTCAGGGAGTCGTGGACAAAAATATTCTGCCAAACCAGTCTGTAGCGGGTTTTCCCTGGCACCATGGGGATTCTCCCGGGGGAATTTAACTCCCTGCAGCCCTGCGTTCAAGGATGTAAAAATAACAGATCCTCAGCAAAGTCTAAAAATATCTGTGTGATGTTCCTCTCCCTTGCACTCCCCCACCCTCCCTCTTTCTCTCCATTGTTTATTTCTATATCTAATATAAATGTACACCAATTCCCAGCATATTCCTTGGTCTGCCCGACCTGATTTTCCCGGACCTCTGCCTGCCTCTTCCGGTGCCCACTCGCCCAGTTCTTAGTGTAGTGCTCCTGAGATGTTCAGCCCACTCCAAAAGTTCATTTTCTTTTTCATGTGCTTCGCACACCCTCACACTCCCAAATCCCGTCTCATCTTCAGACCCCCTCACAAAGCCCAAAAAGGCCCGAGGGTCCCAGAATATCCTGGCCCCCCGGGCTCTCCTGTAAAAGATCAGATAAATTAGCCTTTGTTTGAGGCTAAGCAGATTTCTGCCCCCCCTTTTTTCCTGGCGGCCACCTCCTTGTGGAACAGGGGGCGGCCTGGGCAGCCGAGAGAAGCCGCATTCCTGTGGGTGCCAGGCGGCTCCAGTGCTGAGCCACAGGGCCTGAGACACACACAGAGGAACCCGCAGACCTCGATGCCCTTGATCTCGCTCTCTCTCCCCCTCTCGCTGGGTCTCCCACCCGGGGGAGCCTTTCCACCCACACTCTGATCCACCCAGGTCTCGGCCTCGGACAGGAGCGTGTTGACCCGCGCACCAACACACGCACACATCCTCTCCTGGTGCCATAGGCCAGGCCAGGATCTCCCTGCCTGTGTCAATCTTCTGTTTCCCGCCCCTTATCCCACAATCCGAGACGCGCCGGCTGGCCTCCTTCGGCTCCTTTGATCCCACCGGACGCCCTACGGCTCGCTGTGACCCGGCCCCGCTGTCCTGGGAGTCGCCCACAGCGCGCCAAGCGCAGGCCGTGCTCCCCTCCTCCGGGCGCGCCCTCCGGCTTTACTCCAAGGTTGACACCAACCGGTCTCCTGAGCTCCCCAGCTGGAATCGCAAGGGATGCCTCCTAGAACACCGCCCCCTGCCCTCTACCCTCCACCCTGAGCTTTCTTTTATTCTAGGAGAGGGACTTTTAGGGCTACCCAACCATCACCGCCCTTCCCGCCCCATCCCTGTAACCCCTTGGATCGCGCGCCTCCCCCTGGCCACTGGGATCTCGCCAACCCCCAACTCTCCAGCCTCCCCGAGGCACGCCTTGAGGGCAGACGCCCTCCCGCACTTCTGGGAAGCGCGCCACGCCGGCGGATCCGCCTGCGGTCACCCCTCTCCTCCACCCTTAAGCACCCCCTCCCACGCGGCTGGATGGAGGCTCCCGCCTCCCGGGATCGTGGGGAGGGGGCTCTGCTGCTCGCTCCAGCCCTCCGCTCGCGTTCCCAGGTAGCCCGCGGTCTTTTCGCACTGTGCTTGGTTTCTTAAGAGTCACAGCGAACTCTGGGCCTCCAAAACAGCCCAAATAGCAGTAGCACCTACCGGATTGGCTATTTTTCTACGCAGCCCTGCCCCCCACCCCAGCCCTACCCGCGTTTTGTTTTGCATCTGACAAACTTTAAGTTCCCTCGCGGCAATGGGCAGAAAGCACAGGTCGTTTCTACTGCAGGAGGGGCTGGAGTGACACGCGGGGGGAGCCTTCTCTTTCAAGCACCCAGGGTTGCCGGCTGTAATGTAATAACCTGTTTTATAGGTCGAGCTCTAACCGTGAAGATAGGAACCGGGGGCATTTACATGAATCTCTCTTTAAAGGAGCCGGGAGTCCTGTTTTGCAGCAATTAAATGTTTCTGCTCTTTTGTTCGCTGGGACTTCATATTACTTCTGATTTATGGGGATCCAAAGGAGTCTCTTTGCCAAAAGCGCATGTATTATTGAGTCTGTTCCACATCCTAAACCAAGATTTATATAAAACCGTGAAATACCACACATTACGACCTTTCGCCACAGGAAGGAAAAAATGGCTCATAACATCATTCTCTCTCTCTCTTTCTCTCTCTCCAAGTTCAGTAATCATTTTCTCTGTCAAATCTCCACTATAGAGTTTAGTGTATTTTTTTTTAAGTCGGTGTGGATGGAGGGCAGTAAGCAGTTCACAAACTCTGATTTGTTTTAAAGCTTTTTTTTTTCCTTGCAAAGGCGAGAAGACAGAAATCTGCCAATGGAAGCTTATTGTTATCCAAAGACTATTTCTGCCCCTTGCCTTTGCAAGGTGGAAGAAGAAGGGCGGGAGAAGAGGTAGGATATGAACTCCACTTCATCCATATACAGGGGTCACTACACAGGGACATTTCATTATTGCCCTTAAGTTCACAGGAGCTAGGAAGCCTGCTTGCCACCCTGTGGGGTGGCCATGGCTGGGCAGTTCCCTGGTCTATGAGGTGGTTGGGGAGGAAGAATCATTACCCAGTGTCCTAGCAGCTGGAAAAAATGCTCAGGAAATTCTCTGTGCCCATGCTGGGAAAACTGAGCTCCTGAGGATATCAGGGCTTTAGGTATCCCTGACCAGGATGTTCCCACTAAGAACAAGAACTAGACTCCAGAAGTCTCAGCCAGGGCAGGGTCCACCCTCCTGGAGGCAACAGCTGGAACCTGGCATTCACTTTTACCCTGGGACCAGCACAGTGCCTCAACCTGTCTCCACACTCTTGCTCCAACCCTCCAACTCCCTTTCTCGTTGGTCCTTCCATATTGTAAGGAGACTCACCTTATAATATGGTGTTTCACCACCATATCTAGGGGCGGGGACAGTCCTTTGCCAAAAATGCTGGACTTTCTGGAATCCAGAAAGAAGCACATCAGTGATTTGTAGCAAAGGAAGCAGCTGGACAGGTTTATATGGAGGGGGGGTGTTAATTAATAAAAGTTAATAATAGGATTAAAGCAGTAGCCAGCCACGCAGAGTGGAGGAGACAGCTTCCCAGCCGGGCTTTATTTAATTAGCAGCAATTAATACATTTTCTGCTAATATCCTTTAGGACTCTCAATGACTTGTTCCCTGTGAAAGAGAATGGAGATGGAGCTCAGGAACACTTACATGCACCGGGGGCATTTTGCACTCGCTAATGGCAAGAGAGACTGAAAATTCATTTAAGAAAATGTTCATAAACAAGTGACAGGCACTCTGAGGCTGCTTTGGTGGAAACAATGGTGAAACTGACAAGTGTTCTTTGCTTGGGGGAGGGGCACTTTTCTTTTAAACAAGAAAATGCTTTAGGAGAGAGGGGGAGACGACAAGGGTTTAAAAAAAAATTATTTCAGACTCCAGGCAACAGCAGATGCAGCAGACCCTGCAAACACATCAGCCCTGCACGTTTTGAAGATTTCGACATGTAATGCTTCAGACCACTGATTTGCTATTTTCTTAATTCCCGCTCTTCTTCTTCCATATGAATCAAACAGTCTTTTGTCCTTCAGGGTTTGATTTGATCGCTACTGTTCACATTTCACTTTTGTATTTTCCTCTTCCTATACCATTACTCATTGAGTGCCCTGTGAAATTACAATCGTACATTTTCAACTCAGCAACCCATTTGCAGTGCAAAAATAGGGTCTAAATAATGGCTGAATTAGCCCTACTGGACAGTTTCAGATGTAACACTCTGTAATAATTATATTGCAGGCTGGATTAGGATGCTATTATCATAATCTGGACGTTTACAATTATCTGTAATTTGCAAAGATGCGCCAGGTCTTGATTACAGCAGTTTTTTTTTTTTTTGTATCACGCTAACCATCACTAAACAGTGACAGTAATAACAGCTAATTTTGCTGGCAATATAAGAGGTGCTGGGGTGTGCAAACAATTTCACACCTGGATGTGCTCACTCAACCAAGAATATAGAGAAAGAGCTTCTGCCCTGAGACTCAGAAAAATATTCTCCTCTGCTTCTGTTCAGTATAGATTTCTAGACCCTGATCATTGCTTAAGAGATATTCTCTGGGGGTAAGTTTTTATTTCTTTCATACTTCAAGGCATAATTCATATTTCTCTTCTCACACTTTCCAAGCTATGTGTGTTGCTGTTGTAATTCATTATAGACCACAACTTTGCTTTTCAGATATGTCAATTCTCACCTTTTACTCCCCTTTAACAGTATAAGGGGTGTCGTTCTGGTGAGTAAAAGGTTCAGCTGAGAACGGGATCCTTAAGAACTCGATTTGTCTTTTTTGCTTTCAGTGCTGTTGATGTGTTTGGTGCAGCTTGTGACTGGAGACTGCGGAAAGGACCAGGTTTCTGTACGGTGTGGAGGGACAGAGCGCGCAGGACAGTCCACCCTATAATCTTTTTGCAAATTGTTCCTCAAAGCTAGTGCTAGATGAAATGCACTGAGGTCTTTATATGTGGTGATGATTTTAAGTTTGGGGGCACTGAGAGAGCAAATGGAGCTGGAGTGTTCCTTTACTAACACAGGTATGCGAACTTTTGCAATGGCAGGTGTAGTCTAATCTCTAGATTGCATAGCCCCTTAGACATCCTTCACTTGGGAGAAATTTCAGGAATAACTGGCCTCTGAAACCCTTCAGGGCTGCATTGCAGGGTCTTTGCCTCAACCTGGGGAGATGGGGGGGGAGGGGCGGGATGCCTCTCTTAGAGCTATTGCCCGCGGGCCCGAGTGCTGCGACCTTGGGGTTGGAGGGGCATGATTGGCTAAGAGGCAGAACCGAGTTTTGAAGCCCAGGAACCAGACTGATTTAGGAACGCAGGGAGAAAGACTCGCAGGAAGCGGTGCTGTTCTATCTATAGATGACGCTGTTTCCTGATTCTGTGGACGCTGGAAGCAGCTAGAGATGTTAAGTGCAGGAGCCTTAGAAATCTTTGGCTCCCTCACCCAAGTGCAGAAAGGCCTTTCTCCAGCGGCGGCGGGAACCTTTGGACTAAATTGCGTCAAAAGTTAATGAGATGCTTATTGGCGCCGGGGAGAAAATTTCTCCTTCACCCCCACCGCCCGCCAGCTATTGTTCTCTTTCCTTTTTTACATGGGAAATACGGTCAAAACGAGGCTCTAGGACTCGAACTCCTGGGAAGTGCGAACATAGGGAGGCGTAGTAGGCAGCGCGACTGGGCGATGCCTTTTGCCCACGCCCCTCCTACCAATCCCTCTCTCGGGAATCAGTTTACGGGGGGTCAGTACTTTCTAAAGAGCGAAAAGAATTAACCCTTGAGGTTCAGAGAACCCAGGAAGCCCAGTTTCCAAGGAGAGATATGGGGAGGACCCCTTGGCAGAATTTGTTTAACTCATAATAAGAGATAGATTGATACAAGGCGCATCATCACAACATCGCCAATGTGTTAAAATGCATTTGCTGGGTTTCAGAATTTCATGGACTCACAGTGGTTTGGCATGTGTCGGTGGATTTTTTTAAAAGAAAAATTAGTGTTGGTTTCGATGTATGGTAGCTTTCTCTCTAACGTAATTTAAATAATTCAGCAAAGCCCCACTACCAGCTGTACTTCTGCAGCCTCTTCCATTCTTTTCAGCATTATAATTTTGGTTAATTTTCAATTTTAGGTCCTACGTCTCTGCAATTTGTGTATGAATAACAGAATAATTTCCCTCTTTTGTTTCGCCTTTCCTGTTCCTGAATCTAAATAAAGATGGCTTTTTAGTATTAAAAGTGGAAGAAAATTACAGGTAATTATCTTTGACGGTAAAAACGCTGTAATCAGCGGGCTACATGAAAAATTACTCTAATTATGGCTGCATTTAAGAGAATGGAAAAAAACCTTCTTGTGGATAAAAACCTTAAATTGTCCCCAATGTCTGCTTCAAATTGGATGGCACTGCAGCTGGAGGCTTTGTTCAGAATTGATCCTGGGGAGCTACGAACCCAAAGTTTCACAGTAGGAAGGGGAAAAAAAGAAAAGAAAACATTTTTCCTAATGTAACAATGCGAATGCTAGAAAATGACAAGACTGATCGGTTTTAAACCATTCTGAAGACTGACTGAGCGTGGAAGTTCCTCAACAAAAAAAGGAACGGGTATATTGGTAAGTAGTCTTTGCTTTGTGTCTAATTATAGTGACTGTCCTTTTGCACGACTGTATGTCGCTGTCATTATATGGAGCACTCTGAGTATCTCTATTGACTTCTGATAAATGGCTCAGTGGTTTCAAGGTTCATAATTTGAAGGATGCCCAGGTCTGTAGCCATTAATTCTCACAGTATGGGGCTTCCTGCCTGTATGACGAAAGGACTTTTCATTTCCATTATTTCTAAGCTTTCCACAAGATCGGAGGATGTATTTCATCCAGGAGCGTGCTTGCTCCTACCTCGCTAGCTTGCAAAGAATTGTAAACATTAAGTTGTCGTAACTGCATTTACTTTCTGTTCTTTTCTCTTATTCTTTCCTTTCTTTTACTTTTTTGATAAAAACTGCTTCCAAAGAAAGACAAGTACAGTTGTATTACTTTAGCTGAGAAAAGAGAGAGGAGAATACTCAGTTTCAGCACTAGGAACTACTGGATGTCTAAAGGTTGTCAGGGAATAGAGCATTCTATTTTTTTTAAATAGAAGAAATTACAATAAAATATAATGTATAAAGAAAACTGAGAAAACATCCATGGTGAATGTTAAAGTACTTAAGACAAAGGCTGATGCTGAAAACTGACATCTTTGCAGGCACTTGATGTATGTATATATATATAGGGCTTCCCATATTAGGAAATGGGAATTCTTTGAAGGATGATAGAAAATTTACTGAGAGGGAGGGAGGAGGAGGTGATCAGATAGAGACACATAGAGAGAAATATTCAAGACACTCCCAGCATTTTGTGGCTTTTACTCCATATATGAAAGAAGACAAAAACATACAAAGTATATGTACAACTAAAATTCAACAATATATACAGAAATGTTTCTTGATATAAACGTCCCTATTAGCTTAGTGAATGCCACCAATTCACCCAGTAAAGGTGTCAAAGCAATAGAACCATGATTTTGGTTGTTTCCTCTGCCTTTCCTGATTCCAGTTCAGGGTTTGGGGGTGGGGTGGGGAAAGAGTGGTTTGGTCTTGTTTTGAAGTCATCATTCTTTGCTCATTGAATTTTGATAAACATGCAGCTTTCCCTTTGTGGCAACGTTCTAATATTACAGCTGATTTTCCCCTTTTCTTTAGAGAATGGCTGGTATGTGAGGGTTTTTCTTTTCTTTCTTTGTCTTGTTTTGTTTTTATCAGTCTGGGATTGGTAAATAAAAATGTAGGAGTCTGAAATGCTTCTGTTTCATCATGTAATATCTTAAGTTCATTAAACAAGTGAAAACGCTGCCATGTTTGCGCAGATTCTTCTGGTGGGGGAAATGTCTGTTTTTTTTTTAAAAAAAAAAACGTTGTTTTGATGGATACTCCCAAAGAGGAGAAGAGGCTCAGAGCCTGGATTCCCAAGGGGTAAGAGAAAATATACTTACAGTGAGGGGTTTCAGGAGCGCTGGCATAGTAACCAGCCTCTCCCTCTCTCTCCCTCCCTCCCTCTCTCTCCCTAAGATGCAAGATCAATTACTGAGGATGCTCAAGGGAAAAGGCAGACAAGGAAAGAAAAAGGAAAAAGGAAAAGAAAGGAGGGAATGAAGGAAAGAAGGAAGGAGGGAGGAAAAGAAAGGGGGGAGTGAGAGAGAGAGTGCACTCCGATGGTCTCGCCAGATATGAGTTCTCCCGAGCCTGCTCCTTCGGCTCGGTTTGGCAGCTGCAAGCAGGTCCCGGATCCTCCTTGCCTTGTTCAGACGTTTCCCTAGGGTATCGATTTCCCTCGGACAACTCACATCATCTGTGGTCTCTGCATCGTGTCCTGGTGTGGAGAGGAGTACCAATGCGAATAGCCGGGCATGTAGCTGTTGGGGGGCATACTGACGCCCTTGGCTGAGGCGGAAACGTCCCACACTGGAGGCAGCGCTGGCGAGCGCGGCGACAGGGCCGCTGAGCCTGGGAGAGGGTCGCTCTCATGCGGGTTACTGCCTTGCTTCAGCAGTTTCTTAAACTTAGAGCGTTTGTTCTGAAACCATATCTTCACCTGGAATGAAATGCAGCAGTGATTATTAGGCTCGAAAGCATCCACCCAGTGCCTCAACTTGAGGCTTTGGAAGCAATTCTTTAAAATAATAATGATGATGATGAAGCAATTCTTTAAAATAATGATGATGATAGTGATAATAATAATAATAAACCCTGCAAACGCGAAGCCCTTAAGGCCCCGCCTTCCTTCACCTCTTTCTAACCTCCTCTTCCCCTCATCCTACCCACCCCATCTACTAGGTACCTTGTCTGGATACCTAAACTCTTCAGCTGGAAGCAAACCTAGGTTTAAAAGAACAGTATAAACAAGAATAAAATAAAGTAAAAATGAAGGTGAATGAGGGTTCGAAGTCTAAAAAAGGCTTTTTGGATCAAAGTCAACTGAATTCACTTTTTCTGATAGTCTGTTTTTAAAAATATATTTACCAACCCCTAAACTTGGCATCTCTGTGCATGTACAGTGAGCAAATGACTATGAACAGACTAAAGCCCGTACATTTGTAACCAAATGCCTTGAATATCCCTATGCATATATTGCACATGCCACAGGCTGTGCATGGGGCACCTTTCTCTCTACGTAAATACATCCCCATAATCCTGTAGAGATTAAGGACTGTACCTCCCTCATCCCGTACTTTGTATGTTGCTTAGTCAAATTGTGGTCAGCAATCATCACATGATTGTTAGTGCAGTCACTTAAAGTCAAAGGGCCTCTGAAAATTAAAGGGGAATCAGGAATCTGGGAGAATACCTAAGCTAACATACCAGGTCTCCTTTATTTGAAGGAGATTCAATGGTGCAGCTTCCTTTGCCTTTAAAATTCACTAGCCATAGGAATTTGCTTTTCCAAGAGGAATACAAGTTCCTGAGTAGCAGGAATCCCTTCGTTCTAAACCCCAAATATTTCCAGTGGCAACATGGCAAGAGAAAGCAGGCTGAATTGAAAAGAAGAGCTTAGGAGCATCTGTTCTAAAGCACCATACAATCATTCCCTAGCAAGAGTCTCATAAAACCTGAAGTCCCCTTGCTGAAGATCACCCACCTCACTTGAGGCCTACCACCACATGCAGCTAAGTTAATCAACAAGGACAGAAACCACAGGTGATTGCAGCCCAGCTTTATGACCAGAGTCCTAATATACCTGCCTAAGCCCCTTCCTGTGAAGTCTGAAAGGCCCCATATGTCTTTCAAATTAGTAGGACAGCAGAACTTCACCAACTGTACTTAACTGAGGCTTCACCTGCTGTAATTTGGGGAGCATTTCTCTTTGATCTCCACCTCTGCCATTGCTCCCAAGTGCTGAGCTCTAGGGAGGTACCTCAGCTTGCAGCAGCCAGTCACCCGGCATGATTTAACCACTGAGCTCAGGGCAATCTTCAGAAAAACTCACTTCACCCATCCCAGGATGAATAGTTGGCACCTTGGTCCCTCTACTAAATCCTACTGGAGCCTATGACTATTTCCCCTCTTCATTTCACTTCATATTTCTTTCTTTCTATGTCAACAAGCTGAAATCCTTAAGTTCCAGGGCCCACAGAAGGATCCTTTAAATCTATATTATAGGTGTATGTGTACATATTATATATATACACATATGTATGTATATGTGTATATGTATATGAATATACACACGTCTTATTCTGCCTCCTGGCCTGAACATTTTTTTTTCTCTTTCTGTTTCATGTTGTTCTGTTTTGAAACAGGACTCGAATAAATGATGAGCTTGGTCACCAAAAGACACTAGACTGAGGTGGGGTCGCTGAGAGTCGGGAAGATGTGCAAATCCAATCCAGCATTCAATACCAGCTCATTTATTCCAAAACTGTGTTGTCCCGGGAAGGTGCGTAACTGGAGCAAAGGCATTTGTCATTAATCTCCTTCCAGCCTTGGTTGACTAGGCCAAGAATTCCTCCCGATGTTCTCCCTGCCCGATCTGCAAGCAGGGTCAGCATTTCAGGGATATTCGGGCTCCGTGAGAATTACCTGTGTTTGTGTCAGTCCTAAGGAAGCTGCCAGTTCAGCTCTCTCGGGAAGGGCCAGGTACTGAGTCTGCTGAAAGCGATGGTTTAAAGCCTGGAGCTGCAGGCTGGAATAAATGGTCCGAGGCTTCCGAATCTTTTTCCCTTTTCCATTGAACCTGATTTCCCCGTTTTCAATCACTGTGGTTTTTTGTTGATCTAAAAGCAAAGGATACAGAGGAGCAGTCACCCGTGAGGCTACTTCTGCAGTATCCCTAAGCAAGGCCGGGCCTGCGCAGGGTCACCCCAATCACCAATAAGGGTTTTTTTGAGGCGTCCCCACGCCACCCTGACCTCCCCGGGTTCACGGTACCCGGGTGTTCCCAGAGGCTGCAAAGCTTATCCCGGCTTCTGACTCGGTCACTAACAAAGCTCGGTGGCTGGACGGAGGAAGCGCCCTCGGGCCTCGGGCAAACAGCCGCGCTCTGCTGCAGCAGAGGCGGCACCGGCCGCTGCCTGGGGCGCGCAGCACCGTGGGGCGGCTGCTCTCTCAGCGGAGTCCGGCCCTCCGGTTCTAGCTTTACAGTGCCTTACGCTGTGCTCGAACCACCGTGGTGTTTATGCGGCCAGTTGACTTGATGTCATTAGCTCCAAGCCCAATGTATTAAGACCCTCGTCGTGTTCGAAATGATTATGCTGAAAGGAACCCAAACCCCAAACAAAACACAACCACTCAGACCAGCTCCGGAGCAGACTGAGCCTCGCACGGCAACTTTGCCCCCTCGGGTGCTGAGAACAATCCGCCCTAGGCCCTCTGCTTCGCCTCCACGAACAAAGGAGCAGACAACAGTATATCGAAAACCCACAGGGAGGAGTCCCGATCAAGGATGAGGGTGGCAGGACACCTCAAAGCCCACGGGAAACAGACCAAATGTCAACAGCTTAACCAGAGTCAGAGGCCATGCCACCTTTCCTCTGGGTCACCGAAGCGCACCGGGCGACCCATGCAAAGTAGGCCACTGCTGTCCAGATTGTATTAGGGAGCAAAACACACTCCCCAGTTCGGCCCCAAAACGTCCTCAATTCTGCCAGCAACAAGGGTTACAGCCTGGAGG
>CM052549.1:25088929-25138772 GCA_028533065.1 Trachops cirrhosus
GAGACAGCGGAGCCCCGGAGCGCAGCTCAGGCCTGAAAACCAGGTAGGACAGCCGGACCAGAGGCCAGGCGCGGAGGAGGGCAGGTAGGGCCGCGCCGGGGGCGGGATCCCGGGACTACCGGTAGGCGCCGGGAGTCCGAACTGCCAGAGGATCTGGGTGGGCAAGACGTGCAGACCCCCACGGGCTCCGCGCCAGCTTTCGACCTGCGAACAGACCAAAGCAATGAGCCTCTGGCCACACGCAGAAACGTATGATCTAGCCACTTCGCACCAACGTGTCTACGGGTTGCGGGTACGAATTTGGGTCTTTCTTTGGGAAAACTACTGCGGGCTTCTTTGCATTCTATTCGTTTGCACTCCATACGTTATGCGACTCAAGGAATCTGAGAAATGGACAATTTAGTGGTGCCACTTGTCCCAGAAACTCCAGAAAAAGTGACTGCAGATTTAGCAGCTCGTACTCCATTTACATATTGCGCGGAGCTCCGTGGCAGCGGTTTATGCTAATTGATTTACTCAGCTTGCAACCTGGGGTCTGCGGGCTGCGCCAGGCTAGTTTGCTTTCTCTTTTTCTTTCTTTCCTTCCTTCTACAGTTTTATCTGAAAACCTCACTGCCCGTAGGTTTTCTCCAGGGTTTCCAGGGCAGCAGTCTTTACTCTCCTCTCCTCCTTCCTTTTCCCAGCCCCTCACGCTTAACTTCTGGAGCCTCGGGAGCCGGTTCAGTAACTCTGAATTCATTTCTAAGTGGTGTGCCTTGTTACCCTCCTTTTAACAAGAGGTACATTTTAACACGCGAGCCAGTAACCCGATCCACGCGTTTACAAATCAGCAGCGAATTAAAACAACAACAACAAAAAGCTTCAAGGAAAATGAAAGCCGGGCTGAGTAAGGGGGAGATGTGGGCAGGGTGTGCATATATGCGTGTGTGAGAAACAGAAGGTCTCCCCTCCTCTGAAGCGCTCTCGGTACACCCGGCTGCACGCCCAGCTTGTTTGTAAAGTCCTCAAAGCCAGCAGGTAGACTTGGCAGTTTTATTGCTTTATACCCTGCAGCTTGCTGTTAACACGGTGAAGGCGCCCCCCCCCCCATGTATGTGGCTATGTTTCTATCTTTATGCTCGCAGGTGCACTGCTTTCCTCGCTGGCTTGCCGAGTGGGGCGGGTCGTCACGGGCCTGGGAAGTTCCTGCACCCAGCACCAGATCCAGGGCAGCAGTGTCTATTTGCCATTTTTTTCTTATTTGCTTAATGCCCGAGAAGCACTGATGACTGGAATTGTCTGTAGCTGCAGAGCTGTCATCCCTGCCCCATTAGATGGAGGATAAAATTCCAGTATGGATTCTAGAGGAGCAAGGGTGAAGCCGAACTGAGGTAGCAGTTCCGTTTAGCGTAAGGTAAAGGTCCTGCTGAGACCGGCTGAGCGACCCAGATTGGGCTGAGACAGTCGGAGGATGGGGAGTGAGGCGAGCTAGGGGTCCCTCCCAGCTTGACAGAGGTCTCTGGGCGCTTGCTGGATGGAATCCACACTGCAGGCTTCATCATCCGGGTTTCCTGCTAGTCCCGGGAATAGCTAGCTAGTGGGAGAGCTAGTCTGGTCCCACACGGTGTGCCCAGGTGTCTCGCTGTGAGTGTCTGCCACCAGCCAGGGTGCAAGGAGTTTGGCACCCAGTGGCTGTCTACAGCAAGGGAGGCTCCCCACGGCCATTCCTTTCCAGTTTATCCCACCACTACATCTTCGGAGTCCTTCACCCAGCTCATGAGCGGCGGCAGTAAGGCTGGAGTCACCCCTGGTTCATTCTAGCCCAGCCCCAACCTCCAGCCGCTCTGCCAGAGGCAAGAATCTCAGACTCTTCAAGGCCCTAGGGCAAAAGCGCACACCCCAGGGGCTCCAGGCCCCCGCGACCTCGAGCTGCTACCGGGCCCTGGCTCCTATTACTTTATTTGGCCTACTTGGGGAACCCCAGCCAACCCAGGGACAGGCGATGCCTCTAAGTCTTTATCATTTTAAATAGAAGTAACCTGGAGGACTTGGAGGTCCAAGGCTCTTGTAGGGCCTGTGATAGGTGAAGGTCATATTTGGAAGAAGTTTTAAGAAGCAGAATCTGAGGCCTAAACTGCTTTTTGCTTTTTAAGGTATTGAAGTGTTGGGGCTTGTATTCCGGCTGTCAATGTTATTTAGAGAAAAATCCTCAGGGATTGCCGATGTGGGACTGTCAGTGCGCCCAAGGCCACTGTGGAGTAATGGGCAATTTGGGTGAGAAAATCCCCTGCTGTTCTAGCTATGGCTCAGGGAATGTGTTGGGTGCCCCGCCACCGTTTGTAGCCTCCTCAGGCCATAGAAGCACATTCAAGCTCAGCAGGGCCTGGCTGGGTTTGGTTGCTAAGTTGGGCTCAGTTATCACGTTAATTCTAAAGAAATTAGACCTGAATAAATAGCCTTTGAATTCAAAGAAATAACTCGGTATTGATTTACATAGCCATGCTAAAAAAAAAACCAAAAAAACCCTTCTCAACAGGAGACATTGGTGAAAAAAAATTCCTGCTAGTATTTTCCCCATTCAGTGTAAAATTCTGTTAATGTAGGTGTATAGGGAAAGGGTGCTTAATATCCTGGAAACCTAGGCACCCTTTTCTCCTCCCTCAACACACACACACCTGGGAAAGCTTGAGGGACGGGGGCTGGCATGAGAGCTGCCTCTTCACCTTTCCTAGCCCAAGCTAATGACTGTACCATTGGAGCAGCCAAAAGTATCTCTGCAAGAAAACATTGAGATCGTAGCATTATTTCCTTCAGTGATAAAACTATAGTGCCCGTGTGAAGACGTTCCCCTCCAAGACTCCCTAAAATTCAACTAAAAAGTGGGTCCTCTTTACTGCATACCCAGAGAGAGGCTCACTGAAGTCTGGGGACAGCATCTCCTTCAACTCTCCAGTTCTGGGCCCCAAGAACAGGAACCCCTAAGAAGTATGGCCCAGCCCACCAGGGCCAGTAATGCCCACTGGGGGCTTCACAGACTTTTTCTAGACTGTCAAACATGAAGAATATTAACTAAGCATGGTCCAACCTAGAGTCTCCTGTCTAGTCTTTTCCAACCTGGCATCCGGGGGAGTTATGAAAAAGCAGTCAACCAGGGCATCACATTCAACACCATTTGCCTCTCTCTGACCCCATTCCCAGGCTATGTGAACATTCAAAGCATTCTTAACAGAGGAAGCCAATATTCTGGGCTTAGAATGGATTCAGGGAGGAAAATAACACATTTCTACCTTCCCCAGTTTCAGGATTATATACAGAAGTCTTCTCTTTCTTTCTCTTTATCAAGCATAAGAACCCCTTCTCCCTCATACACAAGTATTCTCCTTTCAGTTGGGGGCGGGGGTGGGGTGGGGTGGGGATTCAGCAATGTTTAAACATTTAGATTAAAATAAGATAAATGGTGATGTTTGTCTTTTTAATCTGTTGGATAAACCAAGCAGAACCCCTCTGTATTTTCCCTACTGGGAAATATATCAGGACAAAGGGGGAAGGGAAGGGGTGTTAGAAGTCAGCTTTAATCAAGCCAGTCTTTGGAAACCAGGACCCCCTGACCATTGCAGGATAAACACAGCCCTAGAGTGGCAGGGAACAAGCATCAACAGGAAACAGCACACTATTTTTAGGCATAATAAGGAGTTAATATAGCCGGTCAAACCTCTTCCTAAATGCCTCCAAGCATCCTCTCTTTTAATTCCTCCATCCCTTCATCAGCAGTAAGAATAACAGTCACAGCAGACACCTCACCATTAAGAAGAGCCAAGCTTGGGACAGCTCTTCCGAAAAACCTGGGATGGAAAACATCATGTTATGTGAGCTCTTAGATGGCTCTCTTTTACAACAGAAAAAGAAATGAAAACCGCTTTTCATTAGCGAGAGACTTGTTCTGTACCTGACTACCCTTGTGATGTAAATGTCTTGGTGATTTTGATAGTCATACCTGCTCGCCCACACTTTTTATCTCCTTTATTGTGTAACATCCCAATGCACATGGAAGGCAATTCATTAGGTTTTAAATAATAATAAATAATAAACTTTCCTTAGAGAGCAACTGATTTAAGAGCCCTTAGAAAAAGGTGAGGGTTAAAAAGAAATTCTCCCAACAGTGCCCTTTCCCTTTTGTTCAGAACAAAATTCTTTTTTACACAAATTGAAGAGAAAAAAAGCCCTCCCATCCTGCAGAAAATAATATTTTTCTGTAGGTTCCACTAATGTTGTGCAGAGAGCGCAAATGCTCCACCTCAGCGCAAAGCCTTTGCTTCTTTAAATACACGCTGAGGGCCGTGTCCATTTGGACATGTATTTGGGTTCATATTCAGGTTCATGACATTTCTTCCCATGACATTTCTTCCCATTGCTTTGTGGAGAGGGAGCAGAGTGGAAAAGCAGGGGTCATAGAGAGAAAGGGAGTCAGAGAACAAATATAACAGGGTGAACAAGAGAGAAAGTGAATCTGCTTCGTTTTGAAAGTACCTCTGTTCAGGTTTTCTTCTCTGTCCTGTAAGCTAGGGACTACTGCCCAGTGATGTTAAATGCACAGCAAATAAGCAAAACCAAGGCTGATGAAAGGAACCCTCTTTGATCGCAGGTCTGCTCCACGTGTATTTACTCCCTGGCTCCCAGGGATGGCTAGATCCCACCCACTAGTGTTCTCTGCCCCCTTTTCTCCCTCTCCCCTCCATCCCTTCACCTCACCTCTCTGCCCCTCAAACACCTAGGGCAGCACGTTGTTCATCTAATAGCTGAGAACTCAGAGCAGGAGAACCATAGAGAAATCACAGAAGAGGTCACCCTCTCTGCACAAAGGAGTCCTTTTAAGGACAAGGTTCTGGATCAAAGGTCTTGGGCTCAAGAGTTAAAAAGCGAGTTCAGCGTTTTGGGATCTTAGTGCAGCAGTCCCAAACAGTCAGGAGGGCGTCCTGGGAGCAGCAGGGGCGGCGGGAGGGACCGGGGTGAGGGCAGGGAACCGGGAGGACTGGAGCCGAGAAGGCAGGCAGAAGCGGAAGGCGACGGGAGCGCCCGCGCGGCAGCTGGCTCCCACGCGCCGCTGTCCACAGGGAACGCGGGGCCGGGTAATGGAACTCAGCAGGCGGAGATCCTCCAAGAGCCAGCCACTGTCTTGTACAGATTTGTAGAAAAACCATCACTGTAATTAAAACCGTACAGTCAGATTAATTCAATGTGTTGCTCAGCAGCGTTTTTAATAGTAAAAATCCGCTTTAAAATTGAATTAGGGTCGAAGAAAATTTCTGCGAGACTCGCCGGATTTGCCAGCTTTCATTGAAGCCAGCCCGAGCTGGACTTTGGCAGTAGCGGCAGTGTTCCCCCTCCCCCTTCCGTGGCCCCAGACTCGGATTGGGGGTGGGGCTTTGGGGACGGGCGTAGAGGTAGGGGGTGGGGAGCTGATCTACAGGGGGTGCCAGTTTGGGCGCCAAGCTGGACAGCCCCAGCCAGGCCTGGACGGAGCACAGGCCTAGGGTTACCCTTCCGATTTCCAAGTTCGAGGCTGTGCAGATTTTTGGCACCAAGAACCCCGCCCCCTTCCCACCCTTTGACGAAATTCAAGGCTCAGGTAGGGTTTGGGAAAAGAAGAGAGCTCTGCTGTATCTTGAAGCAATTTCCCACTGTGTGTTCCGGGTGTGGCGGAGGTTCGAGCCCTTTCTGTTGGGACGCTCGAGTGTCAGACAGGAGAAAGTTGGGGTTCCACCCACTCACAGCCTTTTTTCTTCTTGAAAGTCTTCCAAAAATTAAGAGTAATATTTCAAGCGCGCTGTCAAAATCTCTCCCAAGCTTTGATTTGGCTGGCCACCCCTCTTTCCCTCCCTCCCCACCAGTGATCCTTCGCGTATCCGGTAGTTGTGTAGTAAACGTTAGTGTTATCACGTTTCCCCCCTTTAAGGTTAGACAACTTAGAGCTAAAAACTTGCTCCAAAGTTCCTGGGAGAGGTGGCCGCTGAGTGCTAATGGAGGGCCTCTCACTTGAGACCAGTGAAGGGTGAAGGGAGGGCTGAAGGAGCTGCACCCTGCTCTCTCCCAAGGCCAGCCGGGCTTTCGGGGGCCCAGAAATGGTCTCGGGCCGCCCTGTCCGCCAGGGGCCCGGCGGTTGCCGCCGGCTCCTCGGCTACTGAACGCGAGTGCGCGCGCGCGCGCGCGCGCACACACACACACACACGCACGAAAATTCTCCAACCAGTTAGTCACATCATCAGGCCTGGGAAAACAAAAACCGCTGTGGGTCCCTGCTCCTCCGGCAACGGGCGCAGACGCTTTAATTGCCGCAAATTGTCACTCTGTCCCCTTTTCATTTTCTCGCTCCTTCGTTTATTTTTACTACACTTCAAGTGCCTGCAAACTTCCCTAGCAAGGAGAGCGCGGAGCAATTATTGCCTTTGCCTTCAGGGCCTGCTTTGCCAATCACTGAATGGTATGGAGTAAACAGGGCGAAAAGGGAGGCGCGTCATTGGTCTTGCTTATTTCAGGTGCAGGGCGGTAAAGAACTCTCCCTGACGCGCCGCCCCCTCCACGATTCTTGAGTCCCAATTATCTGGCGGAAAGGAGATGGGCCCCCCTCCCTCCTCCCTCCCCATCACACCCCACCTCATGTGCGCCAAGCTTTCCTCGAATCCAGCAAATCCCGCCAGAATTGGCGGGTTTCTCAGAGAGTAGTTAGGAAAGGAGAGTTCCGAGGGGACCTAGCTCTCAATTCCGTATTGAATAGAAAGATGCAGCGTGAGCAGGCACCTTCCCCGCCCCCATGCCGGGGAAATAGGGTCCTTTTCCTCCGAGGGAGGGCCACGTGCGGTGCGGTGACGTTCGCTCCGAAGGCAGGCGATAGAGAGCACCCCCCCATCCCCTCTGCCAGGGCCTCTGTCAGGGGAAGCTTTGAGGTTGGTTTGAAGAAGTTTGGGACAATCTGTTAGGATGGCTATCGATCGACCTTGCTGTTGTTTTAAACATGAGCCAGAAATTCTGAAAGAACTTTAAATTTCGAGCTGCAGTGTCTTGAGTGCTGCCTAAGAGCCATTCTTCACCCCCTCCTCTCCCCTCTGGTCTTTCTAGAACAGGCACCGCGGTCCGGGGGTGGGGAGCGAGGCAGGTGTTTGCAGCAGCAGCCCAAGGGGGTCTCTGGCGTCCAGCGGATGGATCCCAAACAAATCAGTGCGGGATTAACTTGTCTGTCTGCCGAATTGTCTCCAATTGCAAAAGCTGCGCGGGTCTCGCCTGCTGGGCGGGTTCGGGTTACTCGCGCGCCCTGGGCTGGCTGTCTCTCCCGAGCCCGGCCCAGAGCTGGCGGGCGTCGGGCCGGCTGGCAGGTCGTTTTGAAGGAACGCAGCGAGTATGAACTGCTCCATTCTCACACACACCCCCTTCCTATTTCTTTTTTATGAAAACATTTACAAGGAACCTAATTTCAGATCATGGAAGCAAATTTCATGCTAGGATATATTTTACAAAACATGTAATCTTTCGGGGCCGGAAGACGTTTAATTAAAACCATACTTTGACAAGTTGAGTTTCAAAGCAAAGTCACACTAGCGCAGAAGGCTAATTCATATTCAAGATGCAGCCTATAATCCCTGTTGTTTGAAAACATCAGGCTGGGCTCGGGCACCTTGTGCTCACCCTGCTCTGCCTGACCGAGTGCCTGGGCGTGGTCCCAGAAGCGTGGTCCAGAGCTTCCCACGCTCAGCTGCTCTCCTGTGGATTGGCTTGTGTTAGTGTCCTGGTCTTGGGAAGACAGAGGAAACCTTCCTGGATCACCTTTACTGTCCTTGAATAACTCCCTCGGGATGGTTAGAAGGTCCCAGGCACCAGAGAGACTAATCGGAGAGCAGGCAGGTGCAGATGGTCAGACAAGGTGCTTCAGGAATTCTCCGTGGGACTGAGAGCCCCAAGCTCCCCTAACCCCTTCTTGCTTCTTGCTCTCTGTGCCAGAGAAAAGGGAATCTCTCCCTCTCACACCCTAACTACCTCCATTCCCGATGACCCAGAACACAAGGGGGTAGGAGTTGCATTTTTGTAGTGGTCCTCAGTAATCTTTTCCCTTACCCTCCTTTACCATTTCTGTATAACTTCACTAGTTCCCACCTAAATCAGAGGGGGCAGCCCTACATGGGAAGGACCTTCTTTCAGCTCAGCTGGTTTAGCAACAAGCTCTGCTGGCACCAGGTGCAAATGGCCAAGCCTGCTGGGATGGGCAGGAGCCAGTAGGTATTCTAAGGTGTGCACAGATGGGAGACAAAGAGACCCCAGAGTAGCCTGGGTTAGAGTTTGTGATGTCCGTAAGCAGCAGCTCCAGAGGCTGAAACTGCAGCCAAACCTGGGTTCCAGGTTGCGGTCTTGAGTCTACACTTTAATGTTCCCCCTCCTGACTCCCAGCCTGCTGGCCTTTCCTTCTCTCAGAGATGACAGTGAGATGTCATCAAAGTTAGCTTCATGGAGAATCTGCAACCTGCCTCAAGAAAGAGACTGGAACATGAAAATGAGACTTTTGTTGGTTCAGTTTTACCTAAAATGCTTACCAAGGAAAACCCCTTATCACAGCCACTCTAAAGACAGGGAGAGAGGATTTTGCTTCATCTGGGAGCAGTGAAGATTATTGATTGACTGATGGACTTTTTTCCCCAGGTCTATATTTTCTTTCAAATGCACCATTATTTTCCTTAAAGCACAAAGATAACCAATTATAAGAAAAAAGCCTAAAATCTAGTGTTCAAGAAGTATTCTAAACAATATGGCCATTTTCTCTTGAAGGCTCATTTGATTTTATTGGGCCATTTTAGAAGAAAGGTTAATTTTTTTGCAAAGACAATCCCAAAACACAACGTAATAAAGTTTTTTTACTCTTTATAGAGAGTACTGGCTGGCATTTCTGAAGGTTCAGTGGGTATCTCTTTCACAAATACACATGGATGTTGGCAGCTAAATGCCTAACAGTTTATGTCAATTTAATACTTTCTGGTCAAATAATCTTAATCTTAGATTAACACATAAGACATTGAAGCTACTCTGCCTTCCATTTTGGAGGGCTAGAGTGGGACTCTGGTTCACACTCTCAAAAAAAAAAACACCTTATAATTGTAGGCCTGAAGGGTGAGAAAGAAAGACCTAAGAGACACACAGAGGCACTTCTGATAGTTGTAAGCATCACATTGTTTGAGTTGAGCACTAAAAAGTATGTACCTGACCAAATGCATTTGAAGCCTAATCCTACATTGGAGAATTGTGAATTACACAAAAAGGGAGAGGAACTGCAAATAATAATCCCCACCTGTTTTATTTCAGTGACATGAACAAGCAGTTTTCCTGTCACAGACAGGAGAGCACTCAGGGGTGTGGAGGCCCATTTGTGGGCAGTGATTCTGGCAGGGATATATGGTAGGAAGAGTCCGGGGTGGTTGGGAACTGTCAGGACGGTGCTGCAGTGAGGGCAGGCAGCAGCACTGGTGTGCAGAAGGGGCTGGACTGGTAATATTTCCCAGCTGGCCCACCCCTTCTGCAGCCCTAGAGAATCAACCTCATTATTTTCAGCCTCAGAGCTTGGGCGGAGGTGGGAGAGGCCCAGACAAGCTGGAGATTCATGTCACTTCTCTACCTTTCTAGTTCCCTCTGCCCTTCTGTAATTAGCCCCATTTCGCAGATGTGGGAGCTAACACATTCACCTCACCACACAGACTGCTTTGGTGTTTGGAAAGGGAGCAGGATGGAGGGCAGGTGTTCTAGCTTCCCATCTCCCTGGCAACCGTGGGGGGCTGTGGCTGGGCGTGGAGAAAGAGCCGGGTTTGCGACCTGTATAATGTTTCTGCCTCTGAGACTCATTTGGTCGAGGAGGTGGGTGTGATTTTCCCGTGACGGACAAGGTTCAACACTGGCGCAAGTCTCAGAGCTCTGTAGGCAGCAGTTCCAGGATTCCCTGACTTCCTTCCAGTGCTCTTTGAACAGACTCCTCCTTTGCCTTCGAACTTTTCATGAATTCTGGATACTATAACCTTCGCTTGTAGTAAATGTATTGATAGTCGTAAAATGTATCTCTTTGGCACAGAAATCTAGGTGCCATCGTGAGAACCAATACTAAAACATTTTTTATTTTTAAACTGGGGTTGAAAGGCCTGTTGTGGGTGGCCAGGGTGCCAGAGCGATCCGGAGGCGCAGGAAAGGGCCGGATTCTATTGGCCGCAGCAGCCGGGCCCAGCTCCGCAGGAGGAGGCTCACGTGTGCGCCTAATCATGCAAATCCGACGGTTGGGGCATGCGCACTGCATGGAGGGGCACCCGTCTCACTGGTGGTTGGGACGAGGCTCCCAGATGCGAGGTTTCCTCATTAAACAAAAGGTTTCCCCATCACTCCCCTCCTCCCACCGTTCTCAGGCGGAGCTCTTCACAAACCACACTGATTACCCACCCACCCCCAATCTCTGCCACCCAGACTTCCGTCCGCGGCTCCTTCTTCTTAGGGTCTCCGTATTTTAGGGTGCTTTACATGCCTTTTCAGTATTCCTTTTCTTTTGACCCGCTTTCAAGGATGTTGAGATCTGTTTTTCTCTTCATTTTAGGTCCCTACCTCATATCTCCCTTTCAGCAAGATAACAAAATCCCTAGCGGTCGATCCTAGAGAAAAGAGTGTGAACACCACTGCTCCCCATTCCACTGGGCTTCGCCACCCCCACCCCTGCCCCCCGGACCGTGTGGGTTTCGGTCCAGAGCCCAGGATCGTGGATGGGCCCAACGACCGCCCACCTCCAGGCATCAGCCCAGGCCGCTAAGAAGCCAAGACCAGTATCTGCAAGCCCGCCCTGGGGTGTGGGGTGATGCCCCTCTCCTGAGTCCCCACTTTGCGGAACGTCTCCAAGGGTGCCCTTTAAACTTCTCCAGGTCCCCCAATGTGGGCACGAGAAACCCGGGGATTTATATCCTTGCAGCAGAATGGTCTTTTCTGGAAAGGGATCTCAGTAGGTGAGAAATAGCCATTACGTCCAAGGCCCGCCCCACCCCGCGGGAAAACTGCGCCTCTTCTACTAGTTCAGCCCGACCCGCGTGCAGCGTCGCCGCGAGGGCCGCGCCCACACGCGCTCCGGAACCGCAGTCAGCTCACTGTCCCTGGTCCACACCGGTGTCGCTCCTCTGGCTTTCAATTACTCTCATCTTAACAAAATCCCTCCTGCCCTGAATTCCGCTAGGTTCCACTAGGTTCCCTAGGTTCCCGCTTCCCCCTCATCGACCTTAACCAGAAGGGCGAGATATGGGTTTGATTCTATGTTGCGACACGAATAATTGTTGCATCATGTAACTTCCTACATCTTGGTTTTAATTTGCAGTGAACCAAACAAAGATATTTGCAATTTTAAAATAAGCACTCGACTTAATAAATGGGAACATTGTGCAGGGAATACTATGCTCCCCCCCACCCCACCCCTTCAGAAGACGTTATTAGCTCTGACAGCATGCCGCTCAGGTTTGCGGAGAGGATTTTGTAAAGGGATGACAGACAGGAAGGCCAGCAATCATAGGCTCCTTGGGCTGAAGCTCCCCCCACCCCCCCTTTTTTTTTATCAGAATGTTCTGTTCGATGCCATTTATCCTTGATGATAGAAAATTGCGCTGTTGCCAGGACGCTGCTGCTGCCGCTGAAATAGAGGGCAGGAGCCACATTTCCATTTTCCGGCTTGAAAGCTATTCAAATGAATTTGCAGAGAGAGGGGGGAACGTCTAGCGATAAACAAATGAGAATAAATCGAGTTCCCCTTTCCATTCTTTCCTGTAAATGGGTAGCTCTTCATTTCTCACATAAAGATTTTTGTTCATCAGTGTTTGGGAATACCTGGGAGAGAGTGTAAGCCAACGTACAATTTATTTTGATGCTCTTAAAGTGACTAGCCACATAAACATTTAAAAAGAATGTATGTCTAAATATATATAAAGTATAAGAATTATATATACATAGACCCCATACATACATACCTTCACACAATTCCAAACTGCACTGGAGGGTAAACGCTTTCAGCAGAGTTTCAACTGAATGTAATTTGCATGCAGTGCTGGCTGTTGATGGTTATGGGCTTCTTACTAGTTGTGTCCATGGAAGTATTGTGGGACGGGATCATTTTTAAAGCCCCCCCATATTATACTTTTCATAGTGCTACATAATTTAATTAGCCTGTAGGTTCTAACTGATTTAAGTATACTCCCCCCAAAAGAAGGATAAAAAGTCACCCTCTGTCACCTATTTCTTTCAAGTTAATTTTCAAAATTTACCTTTAAAGTTTTCTAAGTTAGCAAATACAAGTCAAAGAGTTGGCACACGGTGTTTCTAAAGAATGTGGAACAAAGAGAGGTTAAGCCTGAACTTCCCTTCCTTAAAATTTAGATTCTGCACTAGCTTAAAAAGATCATATATTAATAGAACTTAAGGGATCACATCTCAAATACAACACTTTAAAAATGAAAACTTAAGGAGAAATACAACCAGTTAGAACAAAAATGAACGCAATGTCTGGACAGACGCTATGAAACTTGTAGGGCTCCCGTTGCGTTTTAAATATTAAATGACTTTTATTAAATTTTAACTTTGTTTTGTGTTTCACAGTCAGATACCGCCTGTTAGAAAAATTTCAGGAACATAAAGGCCTGCAAAATACAGGGGCTAATTGTATTAGCGATTTCAGCTGGTACTTAAAACAAGCAAAAAAAAAAAAAACCTGGGCAATATTTTAAAACTTAACATTTTAAAAAATGAGTCGAGGGTCTCTAACAACTTTATTTTTAGCTGCATGATTGTTTTTTTCCGAGTGCTGGGCCTCCGCTGGGCAAACCAGGGCTGCAGAGAGAATAATAGTGTAAAACCAGAAAGAAAGGCGGGAGGAGCGTTGATACTGATGTGCCGAACTTTTCCAGCAGAATTTTAGGGCGACTCCCTTCAGCCAGCCCCGGTTCGTGGTTGCAGATTCCTGAACAATCAATCCGTGTTCAGCCGAAAAATTCCGTTAACAAATTAGGATGATAATGAGGAAACAATGATCAACGCCGCGGTCAAATGAAGCTAAATAAAACAAGGAAACGGCCTAAGAAAGTCCAATTTGCTTGTGTTTGCTGTGGTTAAAATAATTGGAGGTGAATGTAGAGTGTTAAGGCACTGGAAGAGGTTCTTCCTCCCGCATCCTTGGCCCTGGGAATTGTGTCCCGGACACAAAGCTTCTCTAGCCCGTGCTCTGCCAGCCAGCAGAGGCAATTCGCAGGGTTCTTCCGTGAATTTCCCCTCCGGGTACGAGCCTGAAGCGCGCAGCGGGAGTCCGGCGCCGCCGGGACGCAGAAGCCCGGGCGTGGGCGCTCAGGCGGGGCTGCAGGGTCCAGCAGAGTGGGCCCCCACCCCCTACCTCGGGATAGAGGCTGACTTCGAGCTGCCCCGGGCTCCGCGCGGCATCAGCGTAAGGGTCTTTACGCTAGAGGAGGTGGGACCTCCTTGGGTGCCAGGGCGGGTCCCCCGTACGCTCGATAAGGACCCCTGGTCCCCTGGAGTCGGGTCGGATCGAAACCACCCTTCCAGGTCCATCCTGCGGGGTCTTCGTCTCGAGCCACTTCCTGGGCTTTGGCTGCATAGGGCGGACGGGTTTGGAGAGTGGCCTCCAGCCAAGGTTGGGAGGGGAAAGGGGGAGGAGGTGGTGAAAGGAAAGAAATGGTCTTCCAGGGCTCACCTAAAGGAACCTGGAAGAATCAACACCACGAAGTTTCCTGCAGGGCAAAGGCAGGGCTCAGCTGAGTGAAGGGGCTGTCGGTGTGAGGGCTGCTTGTTGTGTGTCTTTGTGTGGCTTGGCGTGCACAGTTTTGGAGAAGTTGAGTTTGGGGTGGAACTGTGGAAACCAGGAGTGGAGACCTTGGAGTCACATCCCACACTGACAGAATCTCTCCCCCAACTCCTGCAAGCTGGTTCACCCCGGTAGGACTGAATCCTGAAAAAACGGCAGGTAGAGATACACCCTGGCGCTCCCTCTTCTAGGTAGTGCTGTGAAAATCACAGTCAAGTTTGGAAGAGGGGAGATTATTCTCCCCTCCAAGAGATGTACACACTAAGCATTAAAAATGAAAGCGATTTTCCCCTTCACCTTCTGAGATCCCAGCAACATAGGACTTTGTCTTTTCCCCAACAAAAGAATGGGCACTTCTGAAAGGCTGTAGAAACACTCACACTTTAGGGGCTCCAGCATCCTGGCATGCCACACGTGGTGGAAACACAAAAGCCCAACATTTTGATATTTTAAACAACTTTCCCTTCTTTTAAATACTCAGCGTAAATGCTGGTTGTAGGGTGAAAGTGCTTTTGTGTGAAAACATTCGGCAGGGTTCCCTTCCCCTTTCATGTGTCCTGGCAGCTGCAAAACATTCCAAATGAGCTAGAAGGTCATTGTGGAAACTTATTACTATGACAGTCAATGCTGGCCTCATCAACTGGCCAAAAGCTTTGCCTCAGAAAATTAGAAAAGAGAAAACAAATGTTCTTAAAAATACAAACTACTCTAAATTCTGTATTGCCTGCCAAATCCCAAATGACTTTTCCTAGTTAGCACTTGTGCCATTAACCCACCCCATTCAGACTCTGGTTCCCCTGTGTTCAGGGCTGTGTTTCTATTCAGTTTTAAGTGTCCAGAGCTTTGGACGTGCACCACAAACAGTAAAGAATCACATCAACCTTGCTTTGATCTCCAATGGGAGATCTCCAATGGGAAATCAGGTTACCACGCAGGTATGTGTTGCTGTGAAAAAGAACCCCATCTTTTTCTTCTTGTCTTTTCAAGATATCTTCCTTGGCTTCAGAACACCCATTGCCAGTTGGCAAACTGTGTCAATATAAACTATGAATTACTTTTATTTAAAGCTTGATGATTATACTTCTTATATGGAGCATTTCTTGTCTTGTAGATCTAGATATTGGGGTTAATGTAGTCATTTTGCCTACTTGGTTATTTGCATACACACGTGGGACTATGTTCCAAATCCATGCCTTGTAACCTCCCCCAGGAACTTAACTGCCTTAAAAAAAACCAAACAGTTATATTTCCTCGGTTTTCTTTACCCCTGAGTTCTAAAGGCATCAAATAATGCTAGTTAATTTGCTTAGATAATTTAAGACTTAAAGATTACAAGGCCTATATTGACAATTTCAAAATTCAAGTCTGAGAGATTTGGCTAAGCAAAGCTTAGGAAATGACAGGTGTGATGAAAAGAACTGCCAAAAACTAGACTTTATTAAAACTAAAAAGTGTGATGTTTTGTGGCTTTGAAAGGAATGACTGTTATAATGCTCACAATCCAAATATGTCCCTAAACAAACAAGTAGAGGGGTATTTTATTTTATGCTAACTGATATTTAGACACACAATACAGTATATCACTGTGCTTGCATGTACAACACAGATCAATTTTGCATTGCTTCTCAAACCACCTCCAATATGAGTATATAAATATAGCTAATTGGGTAGCTAGTGAGTATAGCTAAGTTACATACTCAGTACAAGTGATGTGTGCATAAGCATAAACATTTGTGCTATGTACACGTTCTTCCCCTCATTTCTCACTTTTCTGTCATAGCACATTGCGTCAACATCATATTGCAAGAGGCTGTTTCTAACGCTATAGCTGCCACCTAGCTTTCTTCAGAACTTGCTGAATGGAAGGAGCACATGTAGACAGCTAAATTTGCTTTTAAAAAAGCTATTCTGCTTCAAATCATTCCTAGTATAGTTGATTATCATTTAACCTCAATGAGCTGGTCTCCACCACAGCCCAAAGCCCACTGACACTGAGGCAGCCCAAATGCTTGTCCATGTAGGACAAAGAACATCAAACTGCTTTGCATCGAGTGTGTCCTTTTAAGGTGATTTTAGACAACTGGTTTAGGAGCACAGCTTGGAAGGAGGAATGTAATGGAAAGAGAAAGTTCCAGAAAAAAAGAGGGCAAAGAGAGAAAGCAGGTGAAGGAAAACATGCAGGCGCGCACACACACACAGGATTATTTAGGCAGAGAAACCTTTTATGGCCACAGACTGTGTCCTCAGAATGGGTGAGGTACTTTTCAGACTCAGTATCTGTTCTCGCCTTGGTGGCCTCCCTTGTCCTTGATCCATTCTTCTAAATCTGTTACCATAAAATCAGGTTCGAGAGAATCTGCAGTGGAAGCTTGTTTATAGGATCTTGTAGAATCTTGGGGATATTTTGTTGGCTACAGATATGTAAAGTATTGCATTAAGCATCTCAAGAATGCTTATTTTGATGATAGGTAAAAAGTACATTATGTTCGTATGAACTGCTTTGTGCATTGTGTTACTTTCGACTTAACCTGGCTCTATAGTTTATTTTATAAGCAGACTTTACACATATTTTAAAGTCAAAATTACTTTCTCTTTAAGAAAAGCAACAAATGTTGGTTACTTGTTGGTCTTTAAAGATGGAAATAAGCATTGCATCCTAATTATATTTAGAGATTTGCTAAAAAATCTAATCTCTTCAATCTGCTCTTTTCCTTTTACCAGAATCCCAAGAGCCTGGCATATCATATGTGTGTAAGGAGAGAGAATAGACCTCCTTGTCTTTTTAATTAAAGTTTATGCAGCTTGTAGAAAGTAGTAATTTTCTCGAAAATTAGATAATTTTAGATCACTATAATTCCACTCTTCTTTAACATGGTTCTAAGAAAATCTTGCCCTTAAAAAACCATCAATTATAAAGCAAAAAATATTGAAGAAGTATTCTGAGTTTAAAGTATTAGGACTTTGCAGTCGGACCTCATTCATCTCCATGAGAAAAGGTGTAAATGATGGGTGGCACTGTGTGCGCCCAGTGTGCCCACGCACGCGTGCTGGTCTCCGTCTGGCGTATCAGGGCAACACATGGCAGCACCCAATCCTGCTTGTGGGGAACAGCATCCTTGTCACTTCCTTCCTGATCCTGAGGCTTATGATGCACACACCCGAGAGGGCCTTTCTAAGTTACCATTCTTTTTCTAAACAAGGTGGTAATCAAATTTAACCAGGAAGTAATCGAAGTATTGAACCAAAGGATTAAAAAAATAATTTAGCAACGAAAGGGGGTCTTTTTCTGGTTAACAAAATGTTAGGCTTAGTTTCAGGCCTATCTTCAGGCCATCTACAATTTTCAGTGGCTCCCATTGTCTCTGGAGGAGAGAGGAGCGCCCGTAGTTTGGCGTGTCTGGGAGGCTCAGAAGACCTCGGATTCGGGAGTCAGACTGCTGGATGATTCTGAGCAAGTCATTCATTTTCTCCGAGTCTCAGTTTCCTTTTTGACAATTGGAATAACAATAGAACTAACTTACGTGGTATTGGTAGAATTAAATGAGAAAAATGCTTGTAAAATGCTTAGTAAGGCCTTTTGTGAGAAGTAAATGTTCAAAGAACACTAGCTAATGTCTAACATTAACATTAACACAATGCTTATTAACAAGGCCTTTTGGTTTCTTCTGCATATGTTGTTCCCTTCTTCTAGAGACCCCTCACTGGCTCAGGGCCCACCTGGCAAACTCCTCACCTCTAACTCTGCTCAGGTAATACCACCCTGCAAAGTCTTGGATGCTTGAAATTGGGCATCTGTTTTTATGCCTCCATAGCACCCACTGCTTATTTCTTTTATAGCATTTTGTAGATTTTATTGTCACCGTTGCTTTACTTACTTGTCTCCCTAATGAGACTGTCAGCTGTGGCGAGCACAAGGTAATGTTTATCTTTCTTTGTCAGAGCTCACAACTGAGCCTGGTAGATAGTAAATACCCGATATATTTATGTAGAATGAATATTCCATCTTTCTGATTTGCTTGCATTTATAAATAAGTTGTAATTGAATGTGTTCTTCTATATTTAGTTCTCAGTACTTGTATTCCTAAAGGAAAGAGCACAAAGGAACCTAACAATTATTACCATAAGTAATTTTATAAAAAGTTTTGATTGTGGGATCTGTAATGAATTGTTGGTATTTTTTTAAAGATTTTATTTATTTATTTTTAGAGAGGGCAATGGAGGGAGAAAGAGAGGAAGAGAGACATCAATGTGTGGTTGCTTCCCACATGCCCCCCAATGGGGACCTGGCCCACAACCTAGGCATGTGCCCTGACGGGGAATTGAACTGGTGACTCTTTGGTTGGCAGGCCAGTGCTCAATCCACTGAGCCACACCAGCCAGGGTGAATTGTTGGTATTTTTAACATAAAATATCTTCAGTGAGTTTCCCATTTTAATTGAAGAAATCACGGACAAATTGGGTTGTATGTGCAAACCTCAGACACCTGACACTCCTATTCAATGTATGACTTATGCATATTCCTCGGATAGTGATTTGGATTATCTGTATGAATGCCAATTGCTAGGTTTCAGCTATCATAAAGTCCTGGCCAAGTGGGCTTCCAATGAATCCAATGATGCCATTGGTTTAAATGACATATTTATATGTAAAAGTTATCATAAAGGGATTGTAAACACCTTCAAACAATCATTTAGGCTTGTTTCATTGGCATCTTGGGTTCATACAACTCTTGAACAAAAATACTGGGAAACCTTCATTGTGGAAGGCTAATTTGAGGGAAGACCAGTATAAAGTATGATATATCAGAATTACAGACTATTGGAATCTACTGTATAGTAAATATTTACACAAGCAGGAACCAATTCTATGGGGCCAAGACCTCATAACTGGGTCTGCCTTAATGAGGAGGCCTGGATTCTTTGCAATCATTTCATTAATCTTCAGAAACAGTTATTACTGGAGTGTTTGAAAGCAGTTTGTTTTCTTAAGATTAATCACCCCCTGCAAAGTGTATTTAATTAGATTTGTAAACTCTTTTTCTTCCAGAAAGGAAAAGTTAAGCCAATTTCTCATCTAGGAATTATCAAATGTTTCAAAGGCACAAGGTCCAAATTTAACTAGATTTTCCTGGAGTAACTTAATACACTATGAGTTAAGTGATGATGATGACTTCTACTGTTCTGCTTTTGTAAACCATTACTGCTGTTTATAATCTTTTTGTTATCCACATTGACAATAAAATGAAGCAGTACAAAATTTAAAAAGAAAAAAAAAGAAAATTCCACTCCATTGTGAGAACAATAGAATTTCCATTGATGATGAAGGAAGAGTACTCTCTTCAAAGTGGAGAACAAAGTAATTATTTGATTTGATTGTTGGTAGAAAGTGGGTGTCACAGAAGCTGAAAGAAAAGCTGGGGGGAAATCATCTGTCTATTTTTTTGTCCCAGGCAGGGCACTTCTACGCCATCACAGAGCCAGTCCTACTCAAAACCCAATCAGCCCTAGCCCCGCTCATTCCCGGGGTGGGGGGCAGCTCAATTACCTGTTCAGATAAAGGAGATCAAGGAAAGGGAAGGAATGGAGAGACAGGAATTTATATTTTGCACTTGGCATAAGACAATATGGGGTATGGGATCCTGAGAAGAGAAAATGCTAACTAGTAGGGAAATGATAAGGTTTGCCATACAAACGGGTCTTTCTATTTCTGCCACTTCTCTTGTGGCACTTCCTGTTTATTAATGCTTCATGTCTTTTCATGAAGTATTGGAAGTGACTGAAATAGCTGACATGTAAAAGAAAACAAATATTTTACTCCTCCCGTTCTCACTCCAGATTAAAGCTATGGAGTTGCCCATAGCACACTGACCAAGTCATTTCTGCCAAAGGAACGAATCATTCGCTGGTGTTACGATGAACACAATGACATGCATAGAAGACACTTGCTTTGTTTTTCCCATGTAGATAATATGGGTCCAGAAAAAGACAGCCTTCTTTCCTCCCTCAAAATGTCAAAATCAGTTTTGCCCCATAAATATGGCCTACTGGCCTACCTGTCAGCCGTAGTTAAGAGACATTCAAACGAGAGTCTACAACTTCTCTTGGGAGTCTATTCCTTGTGGTTGCTCAAAGGATAGTGTGAAAACTTTTTATTGTTTCAGATTGGACCTCCCAAGCCTGACTGGGAATTTTTATGCCTGAGTACCTAAAATACTCCAAGAAAAACACAGTTCAAACCACCACATTTTGCTTGCTTTCAGGTTCAAACCCTATAAAACCACCACATTTTGTATGGTTTCCACCCCAAACCATAAGTTGGCATGAGATCTCACTAGATGCTCTGCTCAGGTCTACGTAAAATGTTTACCAACCTTGACAACATTTTTGGCTAACTTGTCACTAACCTGGAATGCAGGTGAAATAAGCTGAGTTCCCTGCAATAATTTCTCCATTTGGATCCCTTTACTTGACCCCCGAATGCACCACCCCCCCAAGTTGACTCGTAGCCATTGCACTGTTCCCAGTCAGTCATTGTTACTTCCTCTGTGACATTTTCCTAATGTTTGCCTTGCCTTGGAACTTTCTAATTCTCTTTTTCCCTTCAAAACTTACATCTTCTGTGTATTTTCCCCTCACACTGTACACTTTGAGGCTAAAAGATAAATTAGTTTTTGCAAAGGTGTTAATGGATTTAAAAATTCTAAGGGAACGCATAGGGCTCTAGATTCTAAGTTCCTTGGCAGGGAGGCCTAGTTTCTTGATGACCATTTAGAGTTGCTGGATGAACTGCAGATGTTTATTTGCTAAATTTGGCAACTCTATGAACATTGTATCTTCTTCTTCTAGAAACCCCACCCATCAGGTGCTTGGTGAGTATTGGTTGGCTGAGTGACTAAAGGAAAGTATGGGTGATATATCTTGGAATCTTAATTCTCTCTAAATTATATCACATAAGAAGCTGGCTTACACTATAGGCCTGGACCCATTTCACATGATCTGAGGCCTCTGAGTTTTTGATGGAGGTTGGGGTAGGCATGGTTCTTAACTTTCCTCATTTTGCTTTTTTGTGTGACCATTGTTCTAGAAGGAAATTGTTGTTCCTTTAAGGAGCCTGTGGGATGAAAAGGAAGAGGGAAGGAGCGGCTGCTTCACTAAGGGAAGAGAAATCCTGACAACTGGGTTGGGAGGCCTTGAGAGAGTGGGAAGCCAATTGAGGGCTTCCTTCTGTCATTCCTTCCCCGCAGAAGTTGGGACACCCTCGATAACCACAGATATACAACTGGGAGCCTCCTGGGTGCTGGGAGGGGAAGTGACGATAGCAGTTTGGGATTACTAAAATCTTTTATAAATAGTCCTAATACTCCCAAAGTCATTATCGTGAGAATTCTTAAGGCCTCTGTGGAAGAGGAAAAACTGTGTCAATATGCTTATTTTATCATTATGTTAAATTATCAATTAGATTCATTATTGAAACTCCTGTAAAATCATAAGGGTGCTTTTATTTTAAGAGCCAAGGGCCACTGGACATAAAGGCAAAATTGACTTTGTCTTCATTTACTGCATCAACTGTTTTCTTCAGAAAGTCTCCAGAACTTTCCTGGTACTTTGTTATGTTTCTCCTTGGTGCCCATCAGTCAGTGTCCTCCCTAAAAATGTGACTTGGAAAGTTAAGAAATTAGTGAGTAAATTGTTTAAATTTCAGGGATTTCCTGAATCCTTTGTATATTAGCATGCTGCCTGTTTATTTAGAGCCGTGACTAAAGTTTATGGTAGATCTATTTTATGTACGTCTGCTTCCGAAAGACAAGGGTAATACTTTAAGATTGAGAAAAGTCAACTCTGAGCCAGAATGAACCCAGAATTCACATTCCTACCCTCACACACCTCGTGTTCTCTTTCCTGAGTGGATTATCTCTGGTGCTTGTTTATTGGATTTCTAGAATCTACTGCTGGCCTCAGGCACATCGACAGATAGAGGGAAACTATGTGTTTGTGGTCTGTCTGGCTACTGAATTCTGTTCTAACAAAATAAGGTCAGAATACCTTAAAGTTCCATTCAGAAAAAGTGCTCTCAAAGGTGTAGGATTTTGGTTTTCTACACTTGATGGGTAAAAAAATGTGATTTTTGGAGTCAGATCTATCCGGAATGGAATCCTGGATCTGCCCCTTTATTAACTTGAATCAAGCTGCTGTACTGTTCCAAACTCTAGTTTCCTAGTATTTAAAGTGGAGATAATTATAGTACCTACTGCATAGGGTTGTTGGAATCAAATGACAGCCATCATTGTTCAAAGTCTGGGACAGAAGATTTTCTTTTCAAACAGAACCTGTGTCTCCAGGATTGTACTCATGGGCCATCACGGAAACTGTGGCAGTAATGTCCCTGCACCCGGCTGGCCACATTCCTGGCCTCTCCCCTGAATGTCCAGCTTCTGGTTTAACTGGAAGTTGGGAGGCAGGGTCAGGACACTTGTGCCCTCTAACAAAACCCGGACTAGAGCCTGGTGGGAAGGTAGGTGAGGCCTCCCTGATGCCAACCCACACTGCCTCTGACCTTCCCGGCTGCTCCTCCTACCCAACTTTCCTGGGGTTGTTTTGGGGACAGTGCATTTCCAGGTGGTGGCTGAGCCCACTGCCTGGGGCTCTGCTGGGTTTCTGGTCCTGCCTCCAAAATTCCAGTGCTCTTCTGGCTCAACCAGAAGTTCAGGTGTGGGATGGCCTGGTGGTATGTGTTGGCCTAGGAGAGAGGGTGGGGTGCAGTAAAAAGCACTAGAGCAATGAATCTAGAGGCTCCGGGGAAGGTGCGTTTTTGTTTGTTTGTTTGTTTTTTAAATTTTAATAAGTGGAATATTATATCATGCCCCTATCCGTCCTACATACTCTGAGCTTCCAAAAGGTTCAATCCCACCAACAATGTCAAGGCCACTGCAAATAAATAAGCTGTGGAAAGAGACAATTAGAGGAAGAAGGAAGAAGTTGAGATGGGTTCCTCCCTTCCACAGTGTCTCTTCTCTTAGCACCTCTCCAACATTCTCTCTCCTCCGAGCATTGTTTTCCTTTTAGTCTTTTTGGAACATCCGCCCATGTCTAGTCACCCACAGAAACGGAAGCTGAAGTTAAGAGGCTGAAGGAGCCTCAGAATTCTTGTTTTTTTCATCCATGTTCATTCTTTCAATTCTATATTTCATCATTTTTTTCTACTCTTCTTTTTTAGAGGCTAAGAACAGGGGGCTTTTAAACTAATACTCAAAGCATGGAAAAAGATAACTTTAGAAGAAAAACAGGGGGAAACCAGGTGAGTAAAGTAAGAAAGATAAAGGGGAGGAAGAGGAAGGGTGAGGCCTTTAATCCTAAATTCATAGGAAACGGCCCCAAGTTAATACAGAGCAGGAAAGGACTCTTGTCTCATTTAAACTTCAGAAAGGAATTGGCTGAAATTTGATAAAATTGGAAAGAAAAATCCAAGGCAGGAAAAGCCTCCCACAAGAGTAGCAGTGATATTGATCAGCTCAAATGGTCGAGGAAATCCTGGCCATAAGCCTGCAGGCGACCCATCCAGGTAGACCAGAGGGATGTGGAATTGTGTCCCCAAACTGGTCATTTCTCTTTGTGAGAGCTACAGTGGATTCTATGAATAGGGTAAGAGTTAGAACTATAGGCTCACTATAATATGCTTTCTTTTCTATTGAGCATAAATTTAGTTCATATTTATTTAATTTAGCATATTGGATACATCCTCCAACTCTGGTACAGTCTGAACAAAATAAGAAAGGTGATTCTTCTACTTAGGGAAGCTATAAATTAAGGAGACCCCCAAATATGAAAAAGACAAGTAACTTAGGTGGTGATGGTGGTGGGGAGATGGGCAGGGGCCTGAAGATGGAATGTTTAACAAGGTGGCTATAGTTGATAACCCTGCATATGTAACTATAATTTGCTGAGAGAGTAGAACTAAAATGTTCTCACCAAAAATAGACAAATACATACATACATAAGTAAATAAATAAATGCATACATAAATAAGGTGATGGATGTGTTAATTAACTAGATGGGGGAATTTATCTAGCATATATGTCTATCCAATTGTCAGATGCACACTTTTAAGATCTTATAATTTTAATGTGTTATATCTCAATAAAGCTGGGGGAAAACTACTGAGAAGAGCAAATGTTTTCCTTTCCTGGGACAGAATTTTTTGTATGTATTTGTATAATGAACTTTCTAAATGTGATCGCAATGGTAAAGGACTCTGCTTTGAGGGAATCCCAGGTGTCCCCTCTCCCCAGCAGAGAGGCACTGCACCAGGGAGGGCAACTGTATCTGCCCCCAGCGCCAGTGCCGCTGGGCAACCGTCGGCCTGTCTCAACCTAAACCAGGCCGTGGGGGAGGATCGTGAAGAGGGTATTTTGAGGAAGAGTCACTACTCATTTGCTTATTTTCACATACTTATTGTCTTGGTGATAATCTGGTTTAGAAACCTATTCCCAGAATATTCTAATGTTTTTAAAAAGTTTTTTTGTTGTTGTTGAGTGCTTATTACGTGTCAGGACTTTAAATATCCTGGGGATGGGGCTGGGGGCTGGAGGCGCGGCGCGGCTCAGTACTCCGCACAGGTGACATCACTTAACGCCTGCACCGCCCAGGGCTGTGGGGATCCCGACTGCTGTAGGCAGCACCTCGCTCACCGCCAGGGCTCAATGCGTCTTAAACAATAGCAGCAGCAGCTGTGGGAGGAATCCAAAGACCAATTTGTTGGAATAAAGCAAAACAGGGCTTTGCCATATGGGAGATATATCTCAGATGGGTTTATTAGATGTAGGATGATTTTTCTTGTAGCCTAGGGCTTTCTGGAGGGAATCTGAAATCTTTTCACTATGTGCACATCATTGCCAGATGTGGACACAGTGAAATAAACCTCCTGAGTGTGTGTGCACACGTGCATAGGAGCATGGGTAAAAGCGGCAAATTCTGGCTCATATACCTAGTTTCAGTTTGTCTCACTCTTACTTTCTTATGCAAGAATTTCTCATGGGGTCTTCTAACTATGCAGCAGGACTTTCTCCCACCCCCATCTGGATAAATTATGGGGCATGTCATGTCCACCAACATGTAAGCCCAGAGGCAGTAAAATAATGATGAAACACGGTTACTTTGTGGAGGACCCTGTTAGTACTCTCATGGTAGGATGTAGTGGAGTGCCCCACCTAAACTGAAAAATTCATGATGATTATCGATAGCATTAATCAGAATTTGCCATGTGACCAGATCAGGGATCTGTTGTATTAAGCTGTCATGTGGTTGCAATCATGTGTTTTTAACTGCCATCAGAGGTAACTGTCGGCAACACCATGACTTCTCTCCAGCCTATTCCGGCTTCAGGTCCCCAGGGTTCCACTCGGAGTCCAGGGCCATTTGTGTGATAGTCTAATGACCTGCTGATTGTCTGCACCAAAGCAAAATTGTTCACTGTTCAGGCAACACAGTGATTCCACACAAAAGCAAAGGACTGTCTGGTGTCAAAATACTATCATATCTAACTTTGATAAAGATTTTTAAAACTGACTACAAAATACTATTTGGTGCTAAATGTATGTGGCAGAAATAATGTTTATTCAAATAGCTAATAAGTTGGCAGTGGGGAAATCTCAGGAATGTGTGTGTGTAAAGGATGCTGTTTAGAGAGCTCTTTCTGTTCAGATTTTTGGCTCGAATTTTCAAAGGTATAGAAACTACAAAAGTATTTGTTTCAGTTGGATATTTGCTCATGTTGGTGATTATTAAGATACACTGTAAGTAATATGTCACCAAAGGGTTTTCTTACCAGGTAGTGAAAATGTGCGGTGAATACTATGATCCATCTACCTATTTATCTATTGGCCTACCTCTAAGATCTGCCTCACTGAGCTGGTTTGGGGCTGGAGGGGGCCAGGCAAAGCTGTCTCAACATTCTGTGTAGGTGTGACTGCCCCACAGTGTCTCCCTTCCAAACCTGGGGCCCGGGAAAGAACCTGGGCGAACTGTGGAAAACTGTCTAAAACCCTGCCCTGCCTCTCCTTTTCCCTGTCTGCATGCTCCTGTAGCTTCGCAGGCTGGCCAGTATGTGTCTGCATCCAGTGGGCTGGCTCTTCCCTGGGGGACTTATCACCAAGTCATTCATCTGCGTAGTGACAGAATTCCCGCTGAGATTCTGACCTGTATTCCAAAGCTTTATTACAAGACTTGGCTTGTTTGCTTGTTCATTCATTCATTTATTCTTTCCCTCATTTTAAACCTGTTCTTACATACCATGCCCTATGCTAACCACTGGGATGATAACGAAGAATAAAATGTGACCTTAACTCTCAAGACCTAGTGTACTACTAAAGGCGCAAGTGATGGTCTACAGGCAATTACCTATACCTAATACTTAAACTGTCAAGAATTGCTTGTCAGCTCAGTCCTGAAAAGATTTAAAGAGAATGTGAGTTTCAGTATGTTGGCAAAATGAAGGCTCCTCCAATAGACTGTAAGCTTGTTGAGGACAAGAATCGAATCTTGTGCATGGAATTCTTTATAGCTCAGAGCACAGGAAGCACATAGAATGTATGTTCAATAAAATGTTGGTGAACTTTTGGGAATGTCTAAGAAAAGAATCTACAGCAATGGACTATAAATTGCAGGTACCAAGCGCAGGGGCTTTGGGGCCAGTTATGGGTTTGGCCTCCACTGATACAGTTCCACTTAATAATCAGTGGGCCGTTGCTCCATCATTTATTCATTCACTTGAAAATATATGTGTTTAGCACCTATGATATGCCAGTGTATGTGCTGATTGTGGATTCAAGACTGAACAAGGTAGAAACAGGATCTTTCTTCACATAGCTCACAGCAGAGGGGATGGGTGGACCTCAGAATAGACAGAGGGCATTCTAACAATACACCTTAAGCATTCTGAGAAAGAAGTACTAATGCTGCCTAGACCGCCTGAGGGAAGGGGTGGGGATGTTAAGGAGAAGAGTGCTCCAGGCCATAGGGACAGGGTGCAAAGGCAGGGAGAGAATAATCCTGGTGCATTCCAGGGACTTAAATATATTCGAAGTCATTGAATTGTCATCTTCAATGAGAACAGCTTAAGATGAGACTGGGGAGGTGAGCAGGGCCAGATCCTGAATGACCTCGTGAGGAATGCTAAATAGTTTGGACTCCATCGCAGAGCAAAGGGAGTTTATTGAAAAGATTTGAGCAAGGGAGTGCCCCAATGACATTTGCATTTTAGAACATTGCTTGGGCTACACATTGAATGGGGGGTGATGAGGGTGAGAGACACACCAGTTAGGAAGGCTTTTGCAGTAATCCAGGTGGAAGATGGCCTGTAGTCAGTGTGGTATGGCGGGAAATGCATAAGCTTGAGAATCCAGCAAGACTTAGCTCTAAAACATACTATCTTTTAGCACGTAACTATTTTACATCCCTCCCCCCCATACTTTCTTCTGCAAAATGGAGTAACTTGGCCAATCTGATATTAGATGTACAATACTGTATTGTAAGCTGCCAGGTATTATACAACAGACATTTAAATGTTTGCCCCTGTTGCTATCAGTAATACTCCTTCCTCCCCACTTGTATTTCCCCTCCTTTAATGTACAACTTTATGCTTTTAAATAAGATCTGTTGTTACTGTTGTTGGTCCTCTGTATCCCTGGACAGTGTACATGGTACAGGAGCCTCCTTTTTTCCCCTTCTGGCTTTGTGACTGCTACAGTTCTCCCAGAATGTTCTGGGCCATTACAGGGTTACCTCCAAAGACATTGATTCTGTGGAACACTTTATTCCAGTGTGGGCATGTTATAATCAATGAAAACCAAGTTTGGTAAGGACAAAAATCTTTGCTCTCTTCCCTTTTGGAATTTTCTGGTAACTGCATTCTCCTCTTCACGCCCTCGGAATGCAGCCGTGGTGTTATCTTTGGCTGTTCTTGGGCTGTTTTTTAAGCACTGGTGGAGAGAGAACTTTGTATTCCCCCCCCTTTAAAAAAAAAATGGAACAGACCTTATTTTCATTCTGAGAATATTCCAAAATCCTGTCATATTTTCCCTTCTGACATCTCTAAAACTCATCTTTTTCCATTGGTCTCCAATAACTAAAACTCTTTCCCATATTTTGGCTCTTTTTCTTCTGCTCTTATAAGTAACTCCATGGTGGTTTTTGTTCTCGAGTTTTGTCTCTGTTAAAGCAGTCTCCTTGGTACCTTTTTTCCGATGTACTTTTAAAATGCCTTCATTGATTTATCTCATCTGCATTAAATCTGGGCTTTTGGGGCCTTCACTGCTCTTCATTGCCTGGTTATTTTTTTCCCTGCTGGTTTCCCATATTTCTTCTTCATTTCTTGATACCTGACCTCCTTATATGTGTTCTTTTCCTCTCATTTACTTTTTGTTTTCCTAGGCAGTTTTCAAACTGTTTCCTCCCCGGCCAAGAACATTTTCTTTCCTTTCTAAATGCCAAACCCAGACATCCCTCAAACAAGTTGTATCCGGAAACCCCTCTCTTATTTCCCTCATGGCGCTCCTCTCACATTTGCTAATGTCTCCCTCTTCACCACGATGGCCTTTTCTTTCTCAGGTGACGTGATGGCTATATTATGGAGTATATGCATACGCTCTTTTGATATACAGTAAGCAGTTCTGTCATTTATTAAGGAAGGTCTCTGCTATTAGTTGATTGAAGTCCACTCTCTTGCCTGCATTGCCACTGTCTTGTTTGGGGTTGACAGTTGCCATGACCTCCCACTTGGTCTCACTGTTTCGTCTCTCTCTCAGCTATGCCACATTCCACGTCATTCTCAGAGATGTCTTTCCGATGCCTTCCTCTTCCTAGACAAAACAAAAAACAAAGCCTCTGCTGTCCCTGGCCTGTAGCAGAAGGTTTACCTTCTTTAGTGCAACAGGGACCTTCATCCCGTGGCCCTGCCTCCCCATTCCAGACTCACTCCGTCACTTTTTAACCCCAGTGCTGAATTCGAGCCACACAGAACTGCTTGAGGAGGCATTTTGCTATAGACAGTGGTTGAGAGTCCACTTCTACAGGCCAAGTACAGCCTGTAGAATTCTTTGCTGTTTTTTGAAAACCGAAGCGTTTCCTATAAAAATCTGTTTTTCCAGTTTCTGTCAGAAAAATGTGGCAATACTGCACCATCTGCCCACTGAACAACAGAGGGTTGGACTAGAACAGTGGCTGCCCCTGCAGATGAAGTAAGTGGGCTCTTCTCCGATTTGCCACAGTTTCTGCCCCGCCCTCTTGTGTCCCCAGCGTTGAGACAAAGGGTCATTTGCCAGTTATCATTGCTCTTGTGCTTTGTTTGGTTTTATAGTATTATGAGAAAATTATACTGCATCTCCATAGGTAAATAAAAGATGGGAAGACACTGTTCTGATTTTCAAGAAACATACGAGATTCAATTCATACTTTCAATCTCTGAGAAAGTATCTTAACACTAAGGGTCTGTGTTCAAATCCTGACTCCATCACTTACTGGCTGTGTGGTGTGTGGCTTTGGGAAGGTTACTTAAGTATTCTCTCTGCCTTGCTTTCCACCTCTGTAAACTGGAGATGACAATAGTGTGTACCTCACAGGGCTTTTATGAGACAGTCTATGTAGAGAATTTGGCAGAGGGATTGGAACATGGAAAGCATTCAATAAATCTTAGCTACATTGTTACCTTTATTCTTCTTCTTCTATTTCTCCGCAATCTAATAGTGGGAGTATCAGATCCAAGAAAGGCATGGTTCAGGGCGGAGTCTTTAGGTGCCTCTTTAACCACACCTCCCTAGCAATCAGTTTTGCCACTTACTAGTTATGGGCCTGGCCAGGTTATTTAATCTTACTATGTGCTTCTATTTTACCATCTGTAAAGTGTGGACAATAAGAGTGTAATACTAGCATCCACAGCTTTGGTTGAGATGTATCATCTGAGATAGCCGTGTACTGTGTGTATCACCAATGTCTGCCACACAATAAGTAGGCAGTAAATGGTAGCTATTTTGTGATCAGCTGTCCTGGCACAATTTTGCCTCCATGGTCTCAGTGATGTCACCTGACAGTTGTGAGGATACAGGGAGGCAGGCCACCTACATGTGTGTGCACTCTGTGGTGCTCTCATGTCTACGTGGCTTTTCAAAAATTCAGATATAATTCACATACCACAGAATTCACCCTCTTAGAATGTACACTCCAGTGGTTTTTAATGTATTCACAAAGTTGTGCATTCATCACAACTATCTAATTCCAGAGCACTTCCATCATCCCCCAAAGGAACCCCTGTCCCCTTAGCTGTCATCTCTTAAACCCACCCCCAGCCCTTGGCAACCACTAATCCACTTTCTGTCTGTATAGATTTGCCTGTTCCAGATATTTCATATAGATAGGGTCATAACAATAGATGGCTGTACACAGGCTTTAGCCTGTGTGTTTCCCTGAAGAATAAAGCTGCACCCTTTTCCAGAAAACAAATTCCAGTTGGGATGATGAGGGAGGCCCTAAGTAGGAAGTAAGAAGTAGGAAGATAGCGTGGGCCAAGGCTAACCTCAGAGGGAAAAAAATAGGCATGGGTTTTAGTGGCCAAGTTGAGTGGCTGGGAAGGTTGAGGGGTTACAAACCATGAGTATAAAATACAACTATGCTAAATCCTGTGGATTTTTCTAATCCCAGCCTTCAAAAACAGGATCTGTGGGTACCCCTGGGAACTGGTTAAAAATACAGGTCCTGAGCGCTTCCTCGGGCCCACTGAATCAGCACCTCCAGGGCCGGGGGAGGGGTTAGGATTTGCTACAAGACTGCCAGGCAGTGGGCACAGAAATCACTGAGTTACAGGGGACATGTTTGTATGACACTGAGCTGCGTTGTTGTGTGCCATCTTCAAGGACACTACTCAGTCATGTTGATACTCTTCTGAAGTATTTATGTCTGATCTTCCTAATAGATTGTTTACAAGGAGGCCTTCCTTTGCTTTGTCCATCTCAGCCCTGGGCGTGAAGTAGGGGCTCAGCACCTGGTAGAAGATTGGTTACACAGGACCCTGGAGGGTATTGCTGGGATGATGCCAGACACAAAGTCACTAAGGTCAACAGGATCTGAGAGGAGATATTTCTTGTGCATTTTAAGCATTCTCTATTTGAGGCTCTGGTGTTTGCCTTCAGGGCTGTGACTTGTGACCCAATGGCCAGAGCCCTTTGATCTTTAGGCTCCAGTGGCTGTACCCAGAGCAGTCCCTCAGGGGGCTCTTCCAACTGGCTTGGAGGTGCTGATAGGAGAGGAGTAACAGGTGAAGCAGGTAGGGGTGGTTTCTACAACTCACTGATCAGAATCCCTCAGGGAACAAGCTCGAGTTCCTGTGTCTCCCCTGAGGCCCTGAACCAGACTCTTGTCCAGGAAGGGGAAACTACTACTCAGATACGACCCAAATACGGCTCTAGACCTTGAAGGACACGGTCCTCCTGCCTGTGTCAGCCGCAAAGACAATGAGTTGTGCTCCTGGGGATTGACTTGGGCCGGGCTGTGGACTGGATTAGGGATCCGGTCCACAGGGATCCACACAGGGATTCGGGAGACCTGGGCTTTTAGAGGGTTCTTGTGTGACACTGGGGAAACCACTCCCTTTTCGGTTTGCTTCTTTGTGAAGCGAGGGATTTGGACCAGGGTTAGACTGTTGGAATGCAGACATGATCATTGATATCTGCAGGCGCCTTCTCTATTGGCTCACACGTCAGTTCTAGAGGATCCTGCTCTTCGTGTGCTCTGAGGATACAACTGCTATCCCAGGCCCAGGTTAGCAGCTAGCTGTTCAGTGTCTTTGGAGGCAAAGTTGCTGACACCCACTGTTTGAAGGTTTGTTGGTTTGTGTGGAATTGTGGTGAGATTAAACAAGCATGGGGAACGCTTCCTCTTTCCTTACTCACTCGGCTCCTCCTCTCCTTCCCATATTCCAGAGTTTCATATATACAGCTCCATTTTTAAATTGCAAATATCCCATAAGAATGTTAAAGTCACCAATCATTAATACTCTAGGATTTGAGTAAATCTAGCTTTTGGAAGACTTTATGTTTAACTAGCATTCTGAATTAAAGACATTTGAGCCCTGGCTGGTGTAGCTCAGTGGACTGAGCATCAGCTGCAAGTCAGGGGGTCTCGGGTTCGATTCCTGGTCAGGGCACATGCTTGGGTTGTGGGCCGGGTCCCTGGTGGGAAGTGCATGAGAGGCAACCACACATTAATGTTTCTCTCCCTCTCTTTCTCCTTCCCTTCCCCTCTCTCTAAAAAAAGGGGGGTGGATAACAGCACATATACACTGGGTTCCTGGAGCTCCAGGGAAGGGTCAGGGGGGCACAGCAAGGAAGTCATGGATTTGGTGGCGTTGCCTGGTCCCTTGGCAATGGTGCTATAAAGCATCATCTCCCATGATACCTAAAGCATCTCTCATGATGCTTGAGGCAGAAATGCCCTAAACTAATAATGCTTCATCTGGACCATCTTATAATTTTGTATTATTTGTTAGTGACTCCAGAAAACAATCATTTTGGTTGCCCAGGAACTGGGTAAAGCTCAGTCACTGCGCTTTTAACTTTTCATGGGATCTTATATCCATGTTTATCCCCCAATATAATCATTTATTTAGTTCCTACTGAGGTCACAAAATCAAAATTCCGTTCACGTTGACCCTGTGAAACACTGTGAGAAAGCAGTGACTGTTTTTGGATTCTTTTTCCTTTTTCCCGAGTATGTGCCTCCCTAGCCCCCTCATTCTACATCTTTTCTGCATGCACACTTACTTGTATTTAATTGCAGTTATATTTCTTTCTTCTTTCTTTGGTACAGCAAAACAAACAAAGGAATGGAGACCTCCTCAGGCATACTTTGTGCGTTCCTGTAGTCTCTGCTGCATTGTCTAGAAAACCACAGACTTCACGTAGATGCCAATGAATCCGTCATCGGGTTTTGTTTAAGCCGTGTATTTACCCAGATCCTCACTTGAGCCATGGCTTAACTTTTTAATCTCTGATTTATAATTTTACAGTTGCTGAGACACAAGGAAAACCCACTCCTTTGGAGGAGCATGGCCTTTTTCTATATTGCTTTCCACCGCTGCCAGCGAGCTTCTTGAACCCTGGTCCCTGGACACCCTCAGCAAGAAGACCATGTGGATGGGCTTCCTACCCCAGAGAAAAGAGGACCCCCAGCTGCAGTTTCTAACTAGCTTGTCTTCTTCATTCCAAGTGATGGCTGCCATCAGGGTCAGATTAAAGACGGACCAACTAGACAGCTGCTTGGAGGACTAACCAAGAGGGGCACTGAAATGTCCCTAGTGTGCTAAGACGTCCGTGGAAACTGGAGGAGATGGAGAAGGACACCAGCACTTCTTTTATGGACAATTCTGTATGGGGTTGGAAGGAATGGTTTGATAAATTCCTTAGGGGTGGAAGGTAGAGAGTAATTAATAAGAAGATTGAGGAGAATGGGGGTGTTTTACTGAGGGATCCTGTTTTTCCTATTGGGATGTAAAAATTGGGAGCCTCAGCTGGATTGTGTGTAACCATGGAGGGTAAGCAGACTGCCCTAGTCATCCTCCTGCTTGCTTTTTCCCCACACAGAGCTCAGCCTGTGCTCTAGTATCAAAATCTGGCAAGTAGGGGTTTGAAGGAGACGCCAGTTTATAGCCTGCATGCCTCTGCTCTGTACTCTAGGACTTGACAATGAAGACAGAGTCATAAACTCTTTATCTTTCAGTTCTAGGATGTTAGCCTTGGGTGTGTTTTCATTGCCTTGGGGGCAAGGGTTGTTAACAGAGACCGTCAAGTCAAATGGAGCTTGAACTCTTTGCCACTGGGTCAGGTGATCAGACCCTGTGCTGGGTTAATTAGACCAATGGAGACAGCCCGTGGAGTTTGGATCTTTAAAAATATTTGACTAAAGGGTGATATTGCTGGCTATTTGTAAATGAGGACATCAAGGAATGTTCTTGGAATCATGAACTATGGAACTGGTGGTCAAGTTCAATAATTCAACAAATAGTTAAATACCAGCTGGATACTGTGAAGACCTAGTGGCAAGATAGGCATGCTACCTACCCTCATGGAGCTTACATCTTCATTTTCTTTCCTTGATGTGAACAGCAGTGGACACAGCAAACAAGTGACCACAAAGATATTTTCCACCCCAGGATTCCAATTAATGAAGCAATTCCTATGGCCCTAATCATGCCTAGTAGCCGTGCTATTATGCTTGTAAGTCTGCATTCTATAAATGCTCTGTGAACCAGTGTGACTGTCTTCCTAGCAAGCTGTATAAAGTCCCATGGTGTTGGGGAAGGGGCAAGTGTCAGGAAGGTCCCTGGGGAGGGAGATACTAAGTGACTTGGGTCAGGAAATAAGGAGGGGTAGAATTCAGGGACAAGCTATTGCTTCTGTTCTATGTAGGAAAACTGCAGTGTGAGAAATGCTGGGCTGGAAAATGAGAGACCCGGGTTTTAGTCCTTATTCTGTTACTAACATGGTATGTGGCTGTGGGCGAGTCACATCACATTACAGTTGGAGGCTTCTTGGGTGACTCCAAGACCCCTTCTAGCTCTAAACATGTTAACCCCAGGCCCCAGACTGCTGGCCAGCTGGCCAGTGTCTACCTTTCCTATTCCTAAGCTGTCAAGTCAAGTAGATCTGCAACAGTCACTTGGCTATCTTTTTTTATTTTTGCAGGGGTGTTTATCAACCTTGCAGGATACAATGAGTCTACCTTTCTCCTTTGGAGTTGAGAAAATTCTAGAAGCATATCCTGTAGAGCCTATGGGGGTGCATTCCCTCCTTTTTATCCTTTCTTCTATCCTTGCCTTTCCTCTTCTCCTTTCCTTTCTCCCATTTCTACTGAGCATTTACCATGTACTGTGTACCAGGTGTGTGATAGGTTTGGAGGTCCGAGGTAAACCTGACATTTCCCCATACTCCAGAAGTTTTCATAGGAGAGGGGACAAAACCCTTCTTCCTTTCATTTGCTGGCTTTTCTTTTGGTGAGAATCAACCATGTGCCAGGGGACAGTGCTGGTGGTGCTCCCAAGGTAATGAGCTGCAGGCGGGTGCCCCATGTGATTTTGAGCGATTTTGAGGTGCCTTGGTTGACATTGAGGCCCAGGGTCACCATGAAGAGATCTATGTCCAGATATAAGGAAGGGACAACTTTTTGCTTCTTGGGACACAACTATAGAGGGACAGTCTTCTACACAGTGACAGCTATCCCCTACAGTGACAGCCACTGACAGGGGTGTCCAACCCATGGCCCACGGGCCACATGCAGCCCAGGATGGCTATGAATGCGGCCCAACATAAAATCCTAAATTTACTTAAAATCTTATTTTTTGCTCATCAGTTTTTGTTAATGTTTGTATATTTAATTTGTGGCCAAGAAAACTCTTCTTCTTCCATTGTGGCCCAGAGACACTAAAAGTTTGGACACCCCTGGATCTCTTATAATCCATCTCTGCCCAGGTAGGGAGAATCTAGGGAATCACTTCCTAAACCTAAAAAGAAAAAAACACCCTCTCAATAAATAAACACCTTTCATGTGTTCTGTGCTCATGTAGCTCCACTATGGCTGGCGGCCTCTTTAAAAAGGAAAAGAAAAAGCACTAGTCAGACAAAAAGGTACTGCTATCAATTGTCACCTCAGTGTGAATCCTGTACAAGTGACCTCTCCTCATCTTTGTTTCTTCCATCTTTAGCAACTCTCCTTGATAGTACCTCCAAGTGCAGCAAATATGTTATGGAAAAATAAATCTCTCAAATCTCATAATCGGAACTGCTGACACAAATGAGAATTTTACCCTGGGTGATAGTTTTAGGGACTTCAATGTCTGGCTTCAATGGTGGAATTAATTACTTTTGACCCTCAATTTTGCTTTGCATTGGAGGTTAAGGAACATACGGACACCTCCAGGTAATGCCTATACTCTCCATAGCAAGAACTTTAATTTTCTCTTTTCCTTTCATTTTGTGTACATGCACAGCATTAATACATGGATTGATGAATGCTTCATGGCTTCTCCTTGTCCTGACTTTCCCTCTTGTAAATGTGTTAAAAGTAGTGTAAGGTTCACAAGATCGGATGGCTGACAGGACTTAGAAGAGACACAATGGGCCTTAACACTGAAATAAATGGGAAATCGACCCTAGAATAATTGACGGCATATTCAAATACCTTAGTGCAGTGTTTGGCCGCTTAAGTGGAAGCCGTATCAGTAAATCTGTATGACCCTAAACATTGCAATGAAAGGGAACTTTCTTTTTTTACGTGTTGCAGGAGCTGTAGCAGAAAAGAGAACATTCTGTGAACCGCCTTGCATTTCCCAATATCGGATATTGGTCATTGTGAAGACAAAAAGCACAGATGACGGACTGGTCTTTCCACCTCTGATTTCATAGTCAAGTGCAATAGCTCCAGCTACTGACTCTAAGGCAACTTACATTTGTTTTCTCTGTTCCTCTTGAGGGAAAACAAAAATCTTATTTTTCAAGCAATTAACACTCTTCTGCTTCAGTTCAGATGAAAGAATGAGGAGTCCCGTCTCCTTGTATATAATTGCATCTTTCTTGATGATTGACAGAAAACTGATAAACGGAGACATCTCTGAATGAGGGTTGGATGCGCTCTCTCGGTGGCCCCACTGCTAATTTGTTTGAGTATTTTGCAGGATTTCTTACTCTGTAATGGAAAGGTTTATTAAATATGAGGGTGTGAAGCTTTCTGAATGCTAATGTACTTATTTGCCAAAATTTAAGTGTTCTTTCTTGTCAGTGAATGTCTGTCTCACTTAACAGGATCCAAATTGAATAATGAAGAAAATTAGACTATATCATACCCTCAAGACAAATCATGTGTGAATTATAATAGTGAGGGGGAAAGGGATCACATTTTAGAAAAAAAGAGTAGAAAAAGGGCCACATATGAAAGGATTCACTCAGAGAAACCTGGTTCTTTTCAAAGAAACCTAGTGGTTCAATGAGTAGGCTTTCCCACTGCACATGTGATCTATAACTTTGGATCTATAACCAGCTTGGAATAAAAGTACAGTCATAGTCCTATGGAAATGAATGTTAGCTTTCAGTGGTTGTAATTCACTAACCTTTTTCTGGTGTAAGACATCACATATCTGTGATAGAATAGGAAAATCAAGTTTGAAACGTGAACACAGATCTCCAGAGAAAGACAATAGACAGATAGTTAGAATCTGAGAAATTACCCTAATTTTCCCTGTAAGCATGGAGCAATAATGATGTCCCTTGGTCAGTGTGTTTACTTCCATTGCCGTGGTATTATCACTAATAGAGTTGATGCTCATGATGCCTTTCCTTTGCCAGAATCTTGACACCAACATTTCCTTTGCCCACAATGAAGGGTACTGCGGGAACCGCTGTCTTGACCAGGAAGGCAGGCTGGGAGAAGTTCGGCCACCACACAAACTGCTGAACTTGGTCAGGGCCAGAAAAAGAGTGTGCCCATGGAGTAGGGTAGAGTGACGGTGGGCAAGTGAGGGAGAACCCAGCCTGAGACTATGCAAAGACGGGAATTGGCCCTGACATATACTTGAAATAGGAAGGTGCCACTGGAAAACAATGAGGTGAGGAAGGATCCTACAGCAGACAAAATAAAGGAAAGTGTGAATGTCTCCAGAGTTTGCTAAAATTAAGTATCCAGAGGTTTCAGGAGGAGGAAACAAAAATGAAAGAAGGAAGGAAGGAAGGAGGGAAGGAAGGAAGGAAGGAAGGAAGGAAGGAAGGAAGGAAGGAAGGAAGGAAGAAAGAAAGATTCCAAAGTCTGGGAAGTTTCAAAAACAAAACACAAACAAAAAATTTTAAAAACCACAATCATACTCTTCTAGGAAAAAAGGCTGGGCATTACCAGGAAGTTTGAAGACAGCAGGATTTGCATTTAAGGCTTTATTTTCAATCTCTGAGGGAAAAGGTTTATATGATGTAAATTCATAGGCATTAATATTTTTTTGGCCATGACACCAGGCTTCAGTTGCTAAAGGGACAAAGAATGGTCAATGTTTTTCAGATGTACACCAACCAACTGCGCATAATAATTTGCTTGATAATAATTTGTATTATCCTCAATTAACTAGACATGAAGAGACCTAGTATGTTTGATTGACTCTGTGGGAAGGCTTGAAAATTATGAAGCTGGATTTCTCTCTTGGAATGAAAATTTGATATTAAAAATTAAGTAAATAAATAGGAAGAGAGTCCAGGGACATTAAGATTCATCTCCACCATTTGAAACCATGATCTGCACCTTCAGGAAAAAAGAACTTGGAACTTGGAAAGTGGAAGAAGAGGGGAAGCAGATGACTCATGGGTTGGGGAGCAAGAAGGGGAAAATGAATGCTGTAAACCAAATGAGACCACACAATTTGTGAGAAAGTTACATGAACAACAGAGTTGGAAGGATGATGAGAGTAATGAGGAATATGAGATAATAAGACATATAAAAGTAGGAAATTACTAGGGAAAGCGAGGATAAATGATGAATTACATGGGAGAGGATTAAGGCAAAGAAGGTAGGGGGTAGTGGGGATGGGAAGCAAAACGTGACTAACGCCTGTAAGAGGCAAGGTTGGACTCCCAACAGCCTGTCCCCCCACCCGTGGAGAACACGTACAACCTAGAGATAAAGGAGGACAAGACAAAAGGAGCTCATGGTTAACATGAAATTGTGAGGACAACAGAGGAAGCAGTGAGTATCATTAGTCCTCAGGAATGGAAGCATTTCTAGAGAAATGCTGTAGTCCGTGTTCTATATCTGTGAATAAAACTGTCTTCATCTCCCTTTTACAAAAGGTTGAATTATAAAGTGAACACTAGGAAAGGAAAGAAATCTAAGCATTATCAGGGGAAACTGAAGAGCAGTTTGCATCTGGAACCACTGACGTAGGGACTAAGCAATCACAGTTGTTCACAGCCTTTCTATGAAAATTTTGAAATTCAGCCTCTTACTGAAAGAACTAGAGAAAATTTAGCCAAATAGATATTTGGGCAGTGGTGAGGGGGGTAGTTTCAACTAGTAAATATTTTAGAATGTATTTCCACATTTTTTCCCTTCATAAAAATACATGAGTTAAAAAGCTTCAGAGCATTGCTTTAAACACTTGAATGAGAAGATTTATAGCAGTGTAACATTTTCCTAGTGGTAGAAATAATATTAATTTTTCAAGAAGATTAATGTCTGGAGCAGGTCTAAATGCCCGTGATTATCCTTTTGCTTTCTTGTGTTCATGCAGGGGAATCCCTTCAGCCAGACAGCCCCAGACCCCCTTCGGAGGGAAGCTGATAAAGTAATTTAGGTGGAAAGGCCTAATGAGATAATGATGCTAAGGCCAGTTAACACCTAATAAGAACATAACCACCAGGGATGATATTGTTGCTTATTAATTATAATGATGATGTGGAGGAAAGAGACAAGGTGGCACTCATTTAGCAGAGAGCACTCAGGAGTAAAGCTGTTTTCCCAAAGGGCAAGTTGCAGTCAGTTAGAGTTAGAAGTAGGGCGACATTTAGCAGAGTTGGAGATTTACGGCTGTTGGGTTATGCTGGGACCACAGAACTGGAGGCCAAGCGGGAGGTGGCCAGGGTTGGAGAGGAGACGGCTGTGGTTGCAGGGCGGGGCCATGCATGGAGTCAGAGCCTGAGTTTGGGGGCAGTGCCCTGGCCTTAGATTCCGCCGCGGTCATTCGTGGGCAGACGGGCAGGTGTCCAGAACTGGACTGGCTGTGCTTCCAGTTCTCTGACCTCCCCCGCCACTCCACTTGGTCCTCTGGATCAGACGCATAGCGCAGCTCTTCAATCAGTGCTGGTGCCCTGCCCCGTTGTGGGAGCCCAGAAGATCCTTGGGTCCTGTTTTTAGAGGCACAGATCTAGCCTTCACTTGCCGACCTGAATGTAAGGTTTCCTGGTGTTAGTCACTGCCCTCTCTCTGCTTCCTGAGTTCCCGGTGGGTCTGGGCACGTTTGTGTTCGCCAGGGCAGGGCACGGGTACTATCAGTTCACTGTGCACACACTAATGTCTGTGCTAGTTACACGGGCAGGAGTCGAGGATTCCAGAAAGCTTTTGGAAATTTTGTGAGTCCTTAAGGGAGGCGTGGGAGCTTGAAACCCAGGACCAGTCTGGGGAAGCAGACTGGAGGCCCAGGAAGGAATATGGAACTCACCGTCTTTTCCCTCACAGTGTGGGTCTCTATCTGGGTCCCCGAGCCCAGGCTGTCACTCACTCGTTCCCCTGTCTTTGGTCGCCATCTCTGTGATGACAGGGGATGGTTTACTATGCTTGCCTGTGCTAATTATTTTATTAGCTGGATGAGGGCCACCTCACAGGATTTGTCCTGTCCTCTGTGATGACGTCGCTGACTTTGCCAGAGAAAGGAAATAACATTCTCATCATTAAGTTTTTAAAGGAAGTGTATTTTACTTTTATTAACTGTGTGGTTGGAGAGAGACAAGAACTAACAAGTGCTGGACTGAAAGACAGAAGATATGGCTCTAGTCCGATCCCACACAAACCTGCCCTGAACCTTTGGGTAAATCCCTTACCTTTCTGAGCCTCGGTTTCCCCAACCATAAAATGAGAGGTTTTTTTAAAGGGTAATCTTTATGGTTTTAAAGCTCTTTACAGCGTTAAAAATCTATATTTAACCATATATGTTGGTAAGGATTCTACATTTATTAATCCTTCATGAGATAAATAATTGGTAAACTCGTAGGATGACAAATATTGCCTTAAATCCATGGTGCAGGGTGGATAATTAAGGTCAGGGTTACCAATGAACCAATAGCAAAACTATCATTGAGAGTTAACTAGGTGGCAGATACAGACCAACGTTAAAGGCAGGCATTTTACAGGTGAGGACACTGAGGCTTCAAAAAGTGAAATAGGTTATTTCAGACCATACAGTTAGTTAATAAGGGGATGGAGCCAATGTTTAAACCCAGCTCTTCCTGAAGCTAAAGCCCTTAACTTTTTTAAAAAAGATTTTATTTATTTATTTTGTAGAGAGAGGAAGGGAGGGAGGAAGAGTGGGAGAGGAACATCAATGTGTGGTTGCCTCTCACGCACCCCCTACTGACACCTTGGCCTGCATCCCAGGAATGTGCCCTAGACTGGGAATCAAACCAGCGACCCTTTGATTTGCAGGCCAGCACTCAGCCACTGAGCTACACCAGCCAGGGCTAAAGCCCTTAACTTTAATCACCACTGTGTAAATCTCCCACTATTAGGAACTTAATATTTATGTCCCTTACTTGATGGCACCAGCCACTGAAGTTTCCTTCAGTCATGATGATTCTCAACTGGTGATGGAAGGAGGGAGCAAGGCAAGGAGCAGTTTGAAAAATCTTCCCAGTTCATTCTGATACCCAGACCCTTCTGCCTGTAAACTCACCTTGAGGCATTACCTGGCCGGAGTCAGACTAACGTGATTACGTGAGCAGTACCTGACTGGAGGGTTTTCTGCCATGTGCGGGTTCTCATTTCTGCTTCTCTCAGTGTGGCTTTGGAGGCAGCAGGGGCGGCAGACACAGTTCTCTCTCTTGTCTTCCTAACGGGAAACGGAAGCAAAGGGAATCGAATAATGCGATGTCATGCACCCAGGGGTCACAGAATTGCCGTGGGGACCCACACTTTAAGACTCCAGCCGGGTGGCTAAGACGTTGTCTTTCTAGCCAATTTGATTCATAATGTGTTGTGGAGCTAGAAGGGAAAATGTCACATTTCCCCCCCTGGAGTTTTCTAGTAGGTTTATCATCTCAGGGACATTAATCTATTCAGAGTATCTGTGCAACCAGCAACTGACAAATACCAAATGGAGGAGAATGGCTTCTTAAACAGACATTTCCATGAACAAAACAATGGCTTTCTAGGCTTTCAGTGACTGGTCCCAGAAAAATTCTTCACCGAGGTTGTTAAGAGGGTTTAGGTACTGAAAACAGAGAGGGACTCTTACTTGTACATATCATCTTTGAAAGTAATAAAAAGAATTAATTCTTATCTGAAAATAAGAATATTAGCACTTAGAATTTCAAATTGCTTTTTAATAATTTATTTTAATGCCACAGAGACAGTCTTAATCCACAATTCTTTACAATCTAAAATGCCTTCATTTGGTCTTCTTTCATATAGTTTGGCTTCTTTTTCTTTTTGCTGAAATAGGAATTTAAGCAAAAGGAAAAAGAATTCTAAATTGTTGTGCAGTATGGTCACCTTCAGCTAATTGCGAAAAATTAGAAACATACCACTGTAAGACTTAATTAAGTAAAGGTACAATAGAATATAATGTTGCCATTTAGAAGAATGAGACAGCTCTGTAAGGAATGATCTAAGATATATAGTTAAAATTTGAAAAGCAAGACATAGAACAGCATGTACGGTAAGCTACCGTTTATATAAATACAAACATATCTATGTTTATACATTGCCTAGCTGTAAAAAGATGTTTGAGGAACTTGTAATAGCGGCTGCCTCTGGGGAGAAACTTACTGCTGGGGATTGGAGGGAGATTCTGTATATACCCTGTTGTCCTTTTTATGTAGTATATCATGTTCATGTATTACCTATTCTGATGATTTTTTTATAAAGCAGAAGGCAGAGCTATTTTTATTGAGATGGAAAAATACAAAAGATATATTGTCAGGTACAAAAAGCAAGTTGCAGAATAGTATGAATAATAGTGTATGGTTCTATTTTTGTAATTATACATACATGTATGTAAGTGTATGCATACATAAACATCTGTAAGCACACACACCAATGGTTAACAATGGTTTCTCTAGAGAGTAGCATGTAAGTGTGTGTGTATGTGTGTGGACTTTCATTTTTTTAACCCTGTGTACTTCCACACTGTCTGATTTTCTTTCACATTAAGGCTATGCTAATTCAAAATAAATAACTCACAAAACCCAAACCCAACCAAAGGATTTACTTGACTTGTACTCATCTATAAAAAAAGTTTCCCGGATCCCCAAATTTCTAGGCTTTCAGTTGTTATATTTTGTTTTTACATCTTAAGGATTTGCTTCAGATTTTTCCTTGACCTCTTTTCTGAAATTTCCTGGACTTTCTGTATCTTTACCTTTACTCTTCTATATTTCCTTTTATTAATAGGACCCAGCTAGGGTCAAGACCAAGAAATCATAGTTATATTACATATGGGTCCTCACTCAACTTCTGTCCCTTTAAATCCATCTGGAATGATGCAGCTAAAATCCTCATTCCCTACTTTGGAGACTTTGTTCTGGGTTAAATCTAACTACCTATTTCAAGAAAACTTCTCTGCTTTCTGGATCATTTCTATCAGTACACAAATATGTTATAGCTCCAATCTCAAACCAAAGCAAAATCCTTGGTTTTTGTCATTGTTTGGTTTTAGTGACAGAACTTCCATGCAACCTTTCTCAGCTCCACATTCCCTCCAATGCCACCCCACTTCTCTGAACTCCTTTACAGTGATTTTTCTGGAACAAGTGGCCTTTGCTTTGGTAAAGACACTTCCTCCCATCCATTCATTCTGAAAGCCACTCCTCTTAGGCTTTTGGCCCTACCACTATCCCTGACCTGTCTTGTCAAAGTCACTCAGGTATTTACTTGCCAAACCCAATGATCAGCTTTCAGTTCTCATCTCCTCTAACTCTCAGCTCATTGGTTACAGTTGATCAGTTTCTCCTTCTGGAACCAGTTTTTTTTCCTCTTGGCTTTAAAGAACCTCTCTTGGAGATCTCCTCCTATTTTACAGCCTACCCTTTCTTAGTCTCTTCTTTATACTCTTCACCTTAAAGTATCAGGACTGCTCAAGGCTCAGTTCTGAGCTACCTGCCTTCTCTATTTAAACACATTCCTGAGGCGATCTCATCCAGCCTGTTGACTTTGATGCCATCTCCACGCTGATGACTTCCAAATTTTATGTCTAAATCCCAACCTGGTCCTAAACTACATGCCTGTTGTCTTCTCAATACCACTATTTAGCTTTGTATCAGGCTCTTAAATTTAACTTGTCCAAATGATAGATCCAACTGTCCCCACCATCCTCTCCATATTGGTAAATGACAACTCAATTGAACCTTTACTTTCAAAAGGTGTCCTGAATCTGATTGCTGTCACTGTCTCCTAGTCCTGCAATTTTCAACATTTTTCATCTCATGGTTCACATGAGCTAATTTCTAAAATTCTGTGACACACTAAAAAATATATTCTGTGCTGATCTGACAAGAAATAGGTGGGGGGTGGGATGGACAGAGGAGGGTAAAGGGGGGAAAACTGGGACAGCTGCAATAGAATAACAATAAAAAAATCAAAAAAATTTGAATTCATTTCATGGCATGGCTATATTATGTTGGCTGTTGTCATTTTTTTAATTTGACACTCTAAGGGAGTCAGGTATTGTGTGTTTGTTTTTTTAAAGATTTTATTTATTTATTTTTAGAGAAAGTGGAAGGGAGGGAGAAAGAGAGGGAGAGAAACATCAATTGGTTGCCTCTTGCATGACTCCAACCAGTCACCTGGCCTGCAACCCAGGCATGTGCCCTGACTGGGAATTGAACTGACCTTTTGGTTTGTAGGCTGGTACCAATCCACTGAGCTATACCATCCAGGGCAGGCATTGCATGTTTTAAAAATTCTTGGGGCACACCAGTGTGCCGTAGCATGCAGGTTGAAAATTATGAGGCTGTCCCAGTCCAAGCCTCATAATCACTCACCTGAATTACTTCCACAGAGACTGGGGTGATCATGACCTATCAGTGTCGGTTTATCAGCTGTAACAAATGTACCACTCTGTGGGGGAGCGTTGATAGTGGGCAAGGCTGTGCATGTGTGGAGGCCAGAGTTATGTGGGAAGCCTCTGACCTTCCCCTCAATTTTTTTGTGAACTTAAAATTGTTCTACAAAATAAACTCTGAGTTTTAAAATGCCTTTAGAATATAAATCATATTATTTATAAAAATATAAATCCATCCTCTGCTCAAAACCCCCCAATGGCTCCCATTTCACTTCGAGTAAGATCAGAAGTCCTTACCATGGCCTTCAGGGCCTATACTGCTCCCTATACTCCCCCCACATCTCTGAACTCATCCTCCGTTACTGCCTCCTCACTATTCTCACGACACACTGACCTCCTCGATGCTTTTTGCACATGCTCCCACCTCAGGGCCTTTGCACTTTCTGTAGCGTCTGTCTCCATTGCTCTTTTCAGAGATATACACATGGCTCAGTCCTCTCCCTTTATTCTGCCCAAATGTTACCTTATCAGACATCCTTCTTTGAAGGATGCCTTCAGAATAGCACTTGCCTATCTCGCTCTGCCCCTTTATCCTGCTTCATTTCACTTCTGAGCAATTACCACCATCTGAAACATTCTACGTCTGTTTGACTACTACTTGCTTATTGTATATCTGCACTGGAACGTAAGCTCCATGAGAACAGGAACTTTGCTTGTGCACCACAGTATCCTGAATATTTAGAAAAATGACTGCTACAGAGAAAAGTGCTCAAAAAGATTTGCTGAATGTTGAATAAAGAATGTTGGGAAGTTCACTATAGCTTCCTTTAGCACATTCAAATTACATGAAATGTATCTTAAGACTGTTTATTTTTCTACCTCAACTTTCTCATTTCTCTTTCTTTTTAACATTTTAACTTTTTATTTTGAAATGATTATAGACTCACAAGTATTTGCAAACATAGTGCAGAGAGGTTTCATGTACCCTTACTCAGTTCCCCCATAAGGTTCCATCTTACTAAGTATCCTTTTAAAAAATGTATTATTTTCTTCATTTCCCTCATTCAAGTTCCTCCTGCTTTCTTCTATAAGTCTACCCAAGGTTTTAGAACTCTTCATTTCATATTGCATAGCCAAGCCATTGATAAACTTTCTCCAACACCGACATCAAATCCATTCTCTAACATGACTGCCCTAATCAAGAGAGTGATAGAACACTTCAATTAAGTAGGAGAAACTGTGTTTTATTTTTAGTACTGACAAGCAATCCAAAAGAAGAGAAAAGAAAAGAAATGCTGTTTCATTTCTTAGGCTTGAAGTTTCTGTGGAGAGACACTGTCTTTTCTGTAAGTTCTGAATGGCAACCTGTTTGCTGTGCTTTCTAGAGACAGGCAAAATGAGAGTGTGTCCGCCCCAGTGCGTATTCTTTGCTCTCCTGTGTGCAACTGTTTAGAAAGAGTTAAAAAAACAAACATATAATTTATATATGTTCGTATTTCTTTTTAAGATATTATTCTGTTGAGTACCTGTCATTCATTTATTGAACAATACTTATTGTGTGCCAAAGCTTTGTGCCAACAATGCTCTTCGATCCCCCAAAATGATCTGGGATGAACATTACCTTTAAGACACTGTGAGCACTAAAGAATAGGTTGAAACTCCTGTCTTCCAGGTAACTAGGTTACTCTCCATGGAATGGGCATTCATATTTAGTAGACAAGGGCATTATTATGCTTTAGTAACTGGTTTCCAGGGTTAAAAAAAGCAATGCCTTTTAATACATCTGAAATATATAAAGTAACCTACCATTTGACAAGACTCATTGATTTAATGATCAGTAAAATGAGGACATGACTGAAACATCACTAACGTCCATAGTTAAATGAGCATGTATTAAACTCCTTATAAAAGCCCCCTTTATATTAAATATTAATTAGAAACCCTCCCTATGCTAATGTTCTTCTCCCATAATCAACCTCCTTTCCAGTATTAGTAGGAGGATCATTTACCCTGTTTGCTTGAAATGCCTTAGTTCACACCTGTTGTTCAAGTATAATTGTTAATTGCACCCCCCTTCACTCTCTAAAGAATATGGGGTTGGACAATAAATTATATGGTCGACCTAAGTATTAGGGTCTCTGGGATAAACGGTCAAGGCGCCATTCCTATTTATTGGTATTACCTTGTCACAAGCTGTAAAAACAGTTTTCCTTTTGATTGTTTCTTCCTGAGTTGTCACAAAGACCTTCACATAAAATCACTCTGTCCCATTAAAGCAATTATTAAGACCCCCTTCTATAATGACCACTTGTTTTAGTTTTCCTACTCAGATTGCAAAGACCAAAGGTAGACTTTGCTTGTGCTGGGTCAGCATCGTAATTGTCCAGAGGCACAGCCTTGCACAGGGAAGTTTTGTCTGACGAGGTAATCCACAAGAATCTGGAAGAGACGTTTTTCCATGGTAACATTATCTGGTAGAAAGAGTCTGTGATTGACTACTAATTTTAGCCCAGATGATGGAAAACCCAACATACTTAATTTCAATGGCACATATAGATTTTTGGACTGAGATACCTAATGTCTCTAGAGAGCTGCTAGAAAATGAGTAATTGAAGAGTGAATTTGGGTGGCCTCCTTAGATATAATCTCTGTTAAAACTACTTAATCTCTGTGGTTCACAAAGACAGCATTTCTTGAGCTGATGAATGGATTGATATTTCTGAGATTACATGTTTTGACAACTATAGTCTTGGCTGAGTCTAGCTAGTAGCAGCACTGCCATGATTTATTGTTTAATTTTGGAAAATTGATCACTTGTTTTTGTTTGTTTCATCTAAGGTTGTGTCCTCATAGTACCAAAGGACACAATCAACTCAATGTTTATAAAATAATCCCTTCAAAGATGTGCGGTTGTGAAGATTCAGTGACTAGTGAGGGAACTCAGTTGTTTTCACCTAATTGTGTGGCTGTTTCTTTATCTGTAGATTGTGGGTAATTTTGCTGTGTTTTGCCTTCCCAATGCAGTTGCTATGAGAATGAATTACATACTTAGTAAAACATTATGAACATTTGGGATAATAGAGGCTGAATGACTTTTCATTCTGGATTGTAATTTGCTTGAAAAATTAAATGAAATGAAATGGAGTGGTTAAAGTGTGTTTTTCTCCTTTTCTATTTACAACGAAAGTACGTCTTTAAAAATAGTGTTATTGACATCGTCGGCTACATCACAAGACACTGATGGAATCTGAAATGTCAATGACACTGCTATGTTGTTTTTTTTAAATCACATGCTTTTATCAAAATTAAGAAGGTATCGTGACAACTGGCTTTGAAATTCCTTCTTAATGCAAGAGACTGAGTTGAATAACGAAAGAAAATTTTTCCTTATAATTATCCCTTTTACTACTTCAGGCATCAATTTCATCTCCTTCACCCTGCCTCATCTGTTTGCCTAGAAAACCCCTAACAAAGCCTGGAAAGCCCCCTTCCTTATGAATCAGGACAGCTCCTTTCCCAGGGGTTTTGGGACCTGTTTGTGAAACATGGTCTAGACAATTGCCCCAAGAGTCCTGCAGTCCCAGCTGGCAGGGAAGTTCCGTGACTTGGAAGTAGCGGCATCAGGTGGTTGGAGGGGTTGGGGTGGCAGACCAGGCCTTGGGTCTTCCAGGAAACCAATTCCATTGGGGTAACCTTAATAGGTCATGTTATATATCACATATTAAAAACACCTGCAGTTCTCTTAAAGGATGAAGACCTGCAAAAAGAAGGCCAAAATTTTGATCACATAGAAAAAAGTATGTGCGTGAATATATATTTTTTTTCTGATTTAAAATAATGGCCTATTCCCAGCTATTGGACAGGAACTACCCAGAAAGTACTGCATCTTCTTTTGGCAAGGTTACGCTGAGTAATCTGTGCACATCTCTTCAATTCTTAAGAGATTTGCTTGCTGTGTTTCAGCCAACTATATGACAAGGATTTATTGATGTGCCAAGGTGAGGGCTTGGGTGTTAGAACTGGGAAATCTGAAACATGATCATTGGTTGAAGAATTCTTGGTTCCTTGAACATTCTTGTTCCATGAGTAGTTCACAAAAAAACCATGCAGCCTGCCACAAGGCACACTGGGGTGGGGAGCCAGAGGGGCAGAGTGGGGGTGGGAAGTGTATTTCTGGTGGAGGGGTGATGTTTTTAACAATATATTTTGCTGGAAGGTCTATGCTAGCAGGACCCACCTTAGGAAATGCTGGTAAGCAGTTCTTTAGCTATAGTTCCTTATTTTGAAATCACGCTTCCTCTGTGATTCCCCTGCCCAGAGGTACAGTTTCATAATCAGGTTACCTAAGGTCCCCTCACTGTGGCCCTCACCTGAGCTGATATGCTGTGGGCCTTATTTGCTTCTCATGTTGACCGCATTTCCTATCAAATTCTACCTGCATCATGTCCCACTCCCCTTGGATACTTATTCCAGCTTTCCCAGGGAGAGGTTGTTACTTGGTTATAACATAAAATGAGAGTACGAAGGGTAAAAGCACTTTAATCCGCTGCTCCTCTTACTACAAAGGCAGAAAGTAGGGGTTTACACTTCCATGTGTGAACAGCAGTATCTTAATTTAACGATGTGAATTTTCAGTAGTGAGCTTCAGGATAAATGTTGCACATTGGTGGGAATAATATTTTGGGAGACATAGACACATTTTTTTAGCCCTTTTAAAACCATGCACATAGACAAATACCTACTCTAAGTGAGGAAGGCCCAGCCCTTGAGCCTGGGAGAGTCAGAGTGTGTGTTTTGCATAGCCAGGTCTTACCACTGCTGGGACAGGAGGTGCTGGCAGGGAGCGAGGCAGGCGGAGAACGAGCTAAACCACTCTGTCAACAGGAAGGCCAAGGACGGACGGTACATACCTTTCTTCTCCCAGGGCTGTTGGCACCAAGACAATGCTCAGCACCCCTCCCATGTACACACGCACCCTCACCCAGGCACCCCCATGTGCACATACACCTTTAACCAGGCTCTCCCATGTGCACACACACCCTCACCCAGGCACCCCCATGTGCACATACACCCTCACCCAGGCACTCCCATGTGCACACGCACCCTCACCCAGGCACCCCCATGTGCATACACACCCTCACCCAGACACCCCCATGTGCACATACACCCTCACCCAGGCACTCCCATGTGCACACGCACCCTCACCCAGGCACCCCCATGTGCATACACACCCTC